>CM046434.1:42891825-43491825 GCA_025506505.1 Flaveria sonorensis
TACAAAAACACATATAAAGATTCAAACATTGGTATAGTGTTATACTTATATCTAAAGACACAATCAAATGAAATGATGATTAGTATAAAGATTTGCTTAATTTAAAAAGTATATTTACACATATGTCAAATATTTTATTATGTATAAGTAGATGATAGTTAATAAGTTGATTAGTTTGAATACTAAGGATCAGAAGTGTTTGATTTTTAAGATATGTGTAAATTTGTAAAATGAGTGATGAGATAGAAAGTATGAGAATCAATTAATCTTCTGTCATTTCTAAACAGAAGTTAACTTTTTCAGTTAGATCTCAATAAATGATAGTTTTACCCTTACCATTTAAAGGACCAAATATGTAATTTTTATTAATCTCTTGTTTTCTTTTGGCTTTTCTTTTCTTTTATTACTTTACTCTTTTTCTTTATTTTTTCTTCACCATTTTGTTTTATAAATACTATCTTAACTATACTAACTTATTAAGTTTATTTTTTAAATATAAATTTTCGTATAAATATTTTAATTAGTTGGTAATTTATAACCCAAATATATGTTATATTACATAAAATAATAGTAAAATAACACAAAGGTGTTTGAAATTTCGGATGGATTTTTGTAGGTCCATTGTGGTTAAGACATTTAGATCATTTTTTGTTATTCATGAACAAAAAATTTATAACTTATTTGAAATACATCATCTATTTCTTATTAAAATATCTAAAGCATTGATTTAAAATAAAATTGATTTATTAAAACGTATTTCATAAAATTTACATAGTCTTTATTTTTATCTAAATATTGTGTAGTATATATGTCTAAAAAATTTAACTTCAAAACATATTATTCTAAAATTTATTTTCTTTTAACTTTGAACTAAATTTCCAAAATTAGAAAGCAATATTTAAAAATACAATTTTAAATAACTTTGTTCTTTATAAAAATGTTATATAACTAATTAATCAGAATTTTAACAACTAAAATTTATTAAATTGATTATATAAACTAAGAAAACCATAAATAATATGATGATCATTATTCTTATTTAAATATCTATTTATAAATATTCGTTGGAAACTTGCAAGTTTTAAAGAAAACTGCAGTTTGATTCATTTGTTCGAATTAAATGTATTAGAGCATTACGATCGCTAGAACTTGTCGGAAAATTATATATCATAAAGAATAGATGGAGAGTGGTGAATGATGTTTATGCCTATGTCCGAGTCGGAGTCGCATTTTATAGACATAAACGAATCATGTCGAAATTATTGATGTTTGATTAAATGTTTAATGGTTAGTTATGTTTATGTTTAAGTTTTAATTAATTAAATTTTGGTAATTTACGTATTTTTATTTTTAGTTTAAAAAATATTATGATTTCTGTAAGTTTATTGATTTTATTAGAAAAGTAAATAATTAAAATTGAAGAAAACAATAACTATAATAAGTTATAAGTCTATAAATAGAAGTGTATTTTATACAAAATAATTAAATTAATTAATAATATTTAAGATAATCTTGTAAGATAAATTGATAAGAAAAAGAAAAAAAAAAGTAAGAAATAAAATAAAAGAAAGAAATAAAAGGTAAAAGTATAACTTACATATTTTTTCCTTTAAAAAGTAAGGGCAAAAAAGTCATTTACTAAAAACTTAACAGAAAATAATAGAAAAAGTTAACTTCAGTTAGTGTAAAAGACACAAAACGTAAAAAAATTTCAAATAAAGGATATTCAATGTACTTATCAAAGTTTAAGGACAAGATCCATAATTTTAATAATACTTAAAGGTCAAAATTTATAATTTACTCTTTTTTATTGAATACCATTATGCCCTTTTCATTTACTTTTTCATTTTTATGATTAGAAATTTATAAGCGGTTTTAGTTTTTCAAGTTTTAATAAAAAGTGAAAATCTGAAAATAACCTAACCCTATATATATATGTATGATAGGTTATCTTGAGAATCACCATTTTTAGTGAGAACTCTATGACTTAATATGAGCTACACATTTAACATCACATGCAACTCGCACGCCATTTCAATCTTTTTTTTCACGATATTTTTTTTCAAAAAAATTCACCATTAATTTCAATATATTTTTATATTCCAACGCGTACCATATGGATATACTTTTTAAAAAAAATCATCCACCCATTATTTACACATGTGTAAATCTGGCTATACATATGTGCAAATCTAGTTTTACACATGTGTAAATTCGGTATTACACATGTATAAAACGAATTTCGTAAAAAAACGAGTTTTTTTTTATAATTTTTAATATTTTTATTTAACATTTTTATGTATTTGTTTAATTTATTTTTTATGTAATTTCTTGTTTTTTACTTTTTTTATTATGTTTTCTTTATTTACTATTTTGCCATAGATAACTTGTGGTTCATATTGTTTTCTAGAGTTCTCATAAATATATATATATATATATATATATATATATATATATATATATATATATATATATATAGGATTTGATTCATGTGAAAACCCTCTAGAATTGCAAGAACCCAATAACCCCATAATAGCCATTGATATATTATTAAAATATTTAGATTCTAATCAATGGTGTAGATATGTTTAAGGGTAAATGGGTAATTTTTGTTTTGTACTTTTTTTGACCTGTACAGTCAAACACATATCCATCAGATCCATTTTATTTCAATTTTCATCTTAAGACTTAATCCCAACATGCTTTCCCTTTTCATCTACTTGAATTCTAAAGAGATGACAACCGACTCACCACCACTATACCAAAGTTCATTGTTCAACTTACCTTCATCACCGACCGCCTAAAACCTTGTATGTTTCAATCTCTACATTTGTTTCATCTGGTTCTCAAACTTAACATCGACTTTTCTAGAAGACGAACAACACCAGCACCACGACATCACCACCACCACGGCTGATTCCAATCTATTTTTTTCTCTCTCATATTGACTTCTGCAGATCCACTTTCTGACCTAGATTTAGAACGATGATGAAGATGACATAAAGGGTATTCCAGATTTGGTGTCAAATCATTAGGGTTCTGTCTTATGTGCTTTTCATCTTTGATTCTATCAAGTTCAAGATGGTTTAGTTCCAGAACTGGTGGTTTTCAGGCATGTTTATGTGTTTTTCATTCGATTCAATCAAGTTCAAGGTGGTCTGGTAGCGTTCAAAGATGCAAACCTAGGTAGCATTTTCTCTTGTTCTTAGGCTTTTTCGTTTGAGGATTTCCCAAAATTATTCTTTAAGAGTTTTTATGACCTACTTTAATATTTTTAGTAGTTTTTTTATTTGTTTTAGTTTTGTGAAAAAGAAGATTTCTTTACACAGAGTTACTTGTTTATTTTTCCCCTTTCAATCTTTGATTATATATATTATATATATATATATATATATATATATATTATATATATTAAAAAAAAGAAATTGTTCATAGACGGGAAAGCAAGGAACTTGCTTTCAATGTGGTATGTTTAAATTTTGATTGTGAACCAAGAAGTAGAGAAAATGTTGTGTTTCTTGAGTTTACAGTGGTTTACATTCGGTTACTTTGGTTTACACTAAAAAACATCTGTGGTGTAATTTCATTGGTTTACAGAGTAGTTTCGATATTGGTTTTCATTAATTTTATATTGTTTTACAGATTGGTTTACGTTGGTTTAATTTCGTGAAAGTGGTGTAATTTTGTTATTTTAGATTGTATTTTTAAAAAAATTATAACAATATTTATCATTTCATTAGGTCATATTTTTGGTAGTTTTCATATATTTTGTTTGATGTAATTCACTGTAAGTAATCACAAATATTTTGCAATTCAGTGTAAGCATTAGAACTTTATACTCAAATAAACATAATGAAATTCATTTGTAACTTAGTGTTTTCGTTACATGAACTTTATTGTAACAAGCTATTATGTTTATGATGTTTATATATTTATGTGTATTTTTATTTTTAATTCTGGGTATTTTTTTGTTAATACACTATGTTTCATCATTATAATGAAATAAAAATGGTGTAATTTATTATAACTAACTGTTGGTTTTTATAAATGTTTTTTGATGTAAAACATTATAAAGTATTATAATATGTTGTAATTCATTGTATGTATTTCGTTTAGGTGGTGTAGTTACGTGGTTTAATGTCGTTTGGTTGTTATGTTATTGCAATCACGTTGGTGTAGTTACATGATTTAATGATGTATGTTTTATATTAGTTTTTATTGGTTTACATATTATTTTTCATTACAGCTTTACTACAGTTTACAGCAGTGTAACACTGTAATTTATTATAAAATCTAACATCTAGAAAAAAATTTAAATTTTTTCGAGACTATAATAGAATTAAAGAGAAAAATAAGACGAGTATAATTGTGTATTTTTTTTCTAAAAAAACAATGTATAAAAAGTTATAGAGGTTTTAAAAATAAAGTGGGTAAACTTTTTTTTAAAAAAATGAAAAAAATAAGGTGAATTAAAAGATGGTAGGTGGTAACACTTGTCACCACTATATTAAATCTGAATCTTTTGACTTTGAAAGGTATATAAAATATCTAAATTTCTCTTTTTTATTAAAAAAAAGATAAGACACATGGCATGATCTTGTCTTTCAATAACTCAATCAATGGTTAAAAAATGGTTAATGGGTTCTCACAGATAGGATGAGTTCTCATTTAAACCACATCATATATATATATATAGAGCCATTGATGATGTATTTGTCTATGGATCATATTAGTGATTTGTCCCAAGAGAACCTTTATTACTTACAATGCGTGTAACTAAGCATGAAACTCCCCCTAGGTATATACATGAGTGAAAATGTCCAAAGTGAAACAAATACGGGTAAGAGTTCATGAATGCAGCTGAGTTACACCATTGTTTGCATTTCTCATACTTAGTTGTGAAACAGCTAATGCGGGTAGGTTAACATGTGCGGGTGAGGTTAAACAAATGCAGGTAATGTCACTTAGTGTGAATGAGGGATTAGGAATGCGAGTTGCATATCTTAATGTGTTTAAGGGTTAGGAAAATACGATTAAGGTTAAACAAATATGGGTGATATAAATTATGCGTGTAACGCACCTATTACAAAGCACATAAATAACAATTTTTGTTATTTTATAGGTTTAAATATTTCATTAGCTTAAAGGACAAAACATTATATATGTTATAACATAATGTAAGATAAATGTTATGTACTTTTTAATAAGTTAAATTCAATGTAAGCATAAATGATAAAAATATAATTTGTTATTATTACTTTCAAGTAGTTGCTAAAGGATGTTTTATTATAACAAATAATTTTAAAGGATTATTGCTAAAGATATATATAGAGAGAGAGGCGTATCCTAAATATTTTGTATCCTAAATATTTAATTTTATTTAGTATTTTTTATTAAAAGGATAAAAGAATCATTCTACACTCATGTTCAATGCACATGCCTGTATATCAAATATATTTAAAGTCCGTTAGTAGAATGGCGAAAACTGTTACAAAGCACATAAATAACAACTTATGTTATTTCATTAATTTAAGTATTTCATTAGCTTAATGATAAAACATGATATTTATTATAACATAATGTAAGATAAATGTTATGTACTTTTTCATATGCTAAATTTAATGTTAACATAAAGGATAAATATGTAATTTATTATTATTTTTAGAGAGTTGCTAAAGGATGTTTCATTATAACAAATGATTTAAAGGATTGGTAGTCTTTTGTTAGCTTAAGAGGCAAGTTTATAAGGCTTTTTCTAAGAATGAAGTGCAGTTGCATACTTACTACCATCCATTAGGGCCTACTATGTGTTAAATATGTTTATTGATGCATAAATACTTCTTTTGGTTTGTAAAATTTATTATTTCTCTTAAGTGAAAATAAACGTCAATAACCTTAATCTAGCCTTTTTCTATGTTTTCTGTTGAAGGTGAAATAAGATCCCACTATTTTTTTAAGTCTAAGTCATTTGTTTTTTTATTTATGTTGAACATAAATACAAGAGTCCACAAAGGGTGTTAGAAAGACTACATAGGTATGTGTTTTGCGGTTATAGATACAATAAACGTCAGGTATGTTAGAGGTATGTGGTTACGATTATAGTTTAGATCAAGTGAATATTGTTTGAAAATCAAACAAAATAAGGATATGCTAATGTAATTTTAAAGAGTTGGAACTAGTTTCAAAATCTTTAGCAATTGAGAAAAGGATGGTATGGCTAGAAATAAATGGTCTCTCGTTATTCTCGGCATTCAAATGGGTTAAAAAGACTGCAGGGCATCGGGTGATTTTACGATGAGGATAAAGAGGAAAGCTTGGCTTAGGGTAAAATTTGTTTTCTAAATAAGGAAAAACTAAGAATCATTGAGAAGATTTCGGTTTGCATTTGTAAATGAGAGAGTCCAACGAGACAGAATGTTCCATCCTAAGATTGAATTCACAAGATTGAGTTCATTGATTTCTATCATGCACCCAATCTACACATAATCAAACAAAACAAGTTAAGCGTCAAAGGAAAAAAAATCTTTGGTGTGATAATAAGTATCTTCTTGAGATTAAGTGAAGCTAGAGAGAGAGATAGAGAGAGAGAGAGAGAGAGAGAGATTTATGAATAAGAAATTCATTCCTATTTACCTTCTTTCTAGAGTGTTTAGTGATGTATGAATGATGATGCATGATGATTAGGAATGATCCCAAAAATTTATTACGTAAGTGGACCCGGTGGCACACGTAATGGGGTGTTGTATGTTAACAGTTTAGATTAATGATAATCCATATGCCCTTGGATGGTTGTTGACATGTGTATTGGATCAGGGTTAAGTCCACTCAGCACATTTTTGTGGTATCCATGTTTAGGTCCTTTGTTATCGTACGTCTACAAGTCCGCTTAGTCTAGCGTGTTGTTAATGTGGTAGACTTGAAACATTCTCCATTAGTACATTAGATAACATTATTTGTTATCAATATTAATCATATTTTTTAGTTATTACCATTTTGACGGGTTCATTTATTAGACAATGACTATATGGTTCATTGGTGCGATGGTTTCTGACAGGGCTTTTGCCTTTTCAAGGTATTGCGCCATTGCTGCTCTTTTTGCATCATAGGATCTTGCCATTTGGTTAGCTATGAAAAAAGAGTCAACATGGGGCTAGACTTGTGTCTTGTTCATCTTTGAGCTAGATCTAGTCCTTCAAACAAGGCTTCATACTTAGCTTCATTATTTGTGCTTTTAAATGCTAGTCGGAGTGCACATGTTAATTATATTCCTTCTGTACTTACCAGTATCAAACTGGCTCCTGGGCTTTCATTGTTAGCGACTCCATCTGTGTATAACATCCAATCATTATGATTTTTTCTTGATTGGAAGGGAGATAAAACTCTTTTTGTGCTTCATGTTCTTTACCCTACGGGATCTCTACTAGGAATTCAGCCACCACGTGCACTTTTAGGGTCCGGCATGGTTTGAACTATATGTTAAAAGTTCCAATTGACCGTACAAGATAGCTTGTTAGTAACTCAACATTATGGTCATGAAAGTACATGCATAGTCACAGGAAGTGTGGAGTAAGGATAAGGCCAAATTTTCCAATAATAAATATCAAGTTTCCACTCCTGTGAGTACCTTGTTGTTGTAATAGATGGGAGTTTCCTTGCCTTCTTGATCAACGAGCAACATGGCATTTACTGTTTTCTCAGCTGCGAGCAAGTACATCACCAAGGTTTCTCTAGCGATGGGAGTCGCAAATGTAGGAAGACTTTGTAAATATTTTTTCATCTATTTAAATGCGGTCTCTGCTTTTGTTGTCCATCGTAATTGATATTTCTTAAGAAATTTGTTAGTGTTAATGTGAATGGTGAGGATTGTTCAAAATGTTTGGATAGGGAAAGGTTAATTGGTACTAACCAACCATTAAGTGTTTGTACTCCCTTCAAGCATGATGGAGAGGGGATCCTCGAATTTGCTTAGAACACTTTAAAAGTGACCATAAAAAACCTCTTGAAATCTTTGCCATAAAAATGGTATATTTAGTATGCATATAGCCCCTAAAACATTGAAAACGTGTAAATAAATGGATTTGGAACTCACCTGGTCAGTAACAACTTCACGTCTAAGTTTTCTAAGCTAGGATCACGGTACACGGTCTGCATATAAGTTAACATACAAATAGGTCATTTTCTAATCAGTTTCAGCAGCAGTTTCGCACGCAGTTTTGTTGCCAGTTTCGTATGGCAGTTTCGCTGCCAAAATCGCCCAACTTTTGTTGGAATTTCCTAGATTCGCTAAATCTACAGATTTACCTATGCACTTTCTAAACTACCTACGAAACTATAGTTTCGCAGGAAGGAGATTGCCTTAGTTTCGTAGGATGAATTCACAGTTTCGCAGGAAGAACTGGCAGTTTCGCTGGACGTATAAAAATGACGCACCAGCTTGTTTTTAACCCAAAATCTCAACTTTTTACTTCCAAATCCTTAGTTTTTCATCCATGAAACTATATCTAAGCTTTTTACATGATTTCATACATAAAAATATGACCTTTATGTGATTCTTTGCAACTTTTCAAAACTTAAAACCCTAGAATCCGGGTCTGACCTACAAAGGCCTTTAGAGGATGATTCTTACCTGGATTTCTTGCTTCTTTTTTTGGTTTGATGCTCTAACACTCAAATCTTCAATTCCTTAACTAATGAAGCTCCAAATCTTCAAGTTTCTTCACTTTCTCTCACTACTTTCTCTCTCTGAGTTGTTAGTGGCTTGGTTTGTAAGAAATGGAGAATGTGGATGATTATGGGTTTTTAATGGGTGGTTAGGCCCTTAAACCCATCAAATCCTAAGCCTATAAGGTAATTTGGCCCATAATCATTTTTTTTATACATAACCCGAACTCAACCATTATTACTAAGTTGCTCGCTTTAACATTCCGAGGCGTTACATTTAGCATCTGTCCCTCTTCTTTACTTTTGATAACCAAATCATCCATATAAACATCAATATTTCTCCACACCTGGCCTACAAATGTCTCATCTATCATCTTTTAGTATGTCTCCCTAACATTTTATAATCCAAACGACATTTTTGGGTAACAAAAACAATACTAATATCCATGTGAAAAGTTGTTTTATCTTCATCCTCAAGGGTCATCTGGATCTAGTGATAACCCTTATATGCATTTAGAAGGCACTTGAATTGAAGGATGGGGGGAAATAAATCTATTTTCTATCAATCTCTTGTAGCACATATGGATCTTTTAGGCATCGTCATTCAGTTTTTTGTAATCTACACATATTCTTTATGTACTATTCCCTTTTTTTTTTTTATCATAACTAGGTTAGCAATCCATGATTTGTATTTTACTTTCATAATATACCCGGCATTTACGGTTCTTCTACTTACTCTGCGATCAATTTACTTCATTCTATCCTCGTGCTTTTCTTTTTCTATTCAATACAAAAGAACAATTATGCGACTCATGATTTATAATTAGGTGCCATAATATTTGCCCTAAAGTTACGAAGACACTATCTTTATAGAATCAGTGTTGTTGTTTTCACTGACCATAGAAGGTTGAAATATGTCTTTGGTTAGAAAGAGTTAAATATGAGATAGAGAAGATGGAGGAAAACCCTTAGTGATTGTGATTGGAAAATATGTTATCATGAAGGAAAATTCAACGTAGTGGCACATGCTTTAAGCACAAAGGAATTAGATAAACCTAAAAGAGTTCATGTGTTATGACTCGAACTTCAAATTGATCTAACAAATTAGTTGAATAATGTTCAAGGAAAAGCACAAGATAACAAAAACCATGAGAAAAAAGTATCAAATGTATGATTAATCAGTTAATCAAAGATGAGGATGGAATCATCGAAATAAACAAAAAGAATTCGGGTACCAATATATGGTGAGCTAAGAGAAAGAACTCTAGAAGAGGCTCACAAATATATATACACATTGCATCCAGGATGTGACAAAATGTATTAGAATCTAAAGGATAATTATTGGTGGATAGGTAAGAAGAAAAATATAGCCACCTATGTTGCAAAATGGCTTATTCTCAAGTTAAAGCAGAACATCAAAAATCATCTTGTTTATTATAGCAACTAGAACTACCTATTTAGAAATGAGAAATGATAGCCATGAAGTTTGTTACGAAACTTTCCAAAAGAAGTAAGGGAAATGATACAATTTGGGTTATCATTGACAGATTGACTAAATCTTCCCATTTTCTACCAATGAAAGAAACCTTTAGTATGGATAGATTGGCTTAGTTGTATATAAATGAAATTGTATCGTTACATGGATTGCCACTATATATTGTCTCAAACATAGATAGTTGTTTTATATATTTATTTTAGAAAAGTTTTACAAAAGCCATGGGTATGTGATAAAATTTTAGTACCGCTTAACATCTGCAAAAAGACGAACAAAATGAAAGGATTATTCAGATCTTAAAAGATAAGAAAAGAACTTGCATGATAGACTTAGGTGGTAGCTGGGACAACCGCTTACCACTTATGGAATTCTCATATCATAGCAGCTACCAGATAAGTATAGAGTAGCACCTTTTAAAGCATTTTATGGTAGAAAATGTAGAACGCCTGTATGTTGGTCTGAAGTAGGAGGGAATCAGTTGTTAGGACATGAAATTGTACATGAAACAACTGATAAAATTTTACAAATAAGAGAGCAATTAAAAATAGAAAGGGATAGATAGAAGAGTTATATGGAAATAGAAGGAAACCTTTAGAGTTTGTAGTTGGTGACAAGATATGTTATAGGTTTCCCCATGAAATGGCATAGATTAGTTTGATTTTGGAGGAAAGGGAAATTAAGTCCATGTTTTGTTGGACCATTCCAAATCATAAAGCAGATATCACCTGTAGCTTAGCAGTTGTAATCTTCAAGAAGAAATAAATGGAATACATGATGCAATTCATGTGTCCAATTCACGTAAATGTTTAGCTGACGAAACATTGATTATGCCCTTGAAAAATGTTGAGATCAATAAGAAGTTAGAATTTGCTGAATAACCAATCCAAATAAAAGGTCGACAAGTTAAGAAATTAAAAAAAGAAAAATAGCATCGGTTAAAGTTAAGTGAAATTGTAGACGACGACCTAAATATAGTTGGGAAGTAGAATTTGAGATGAGAAGAAATATCCATATTTATTCGCATAAAACTCGAGGACGCATTTTATCCAAGGTGGGGAGGATGTAGCACCTTGAAACTTTTGTACATAAAATAATAACTTTGGTAAATTTAGGGTTGAAAATGAAAATTTGGAAGAATTAGGGTTTTGACCCCGTCGTAAACCATGACCAGGTAACCTGACGGACCGCCATGGAATGAATTAGGGTTTCAAGGTTTTGGGTTGCACAACATACCGCTATGCTACCTTGTAACGCTTAGCTACGTGTTCCACAAGGAAAACCCTCATGTATTGACACGTGGCATGCTGACGAGGACTAAAAGGGTGACACGTGTCATCCTAGAGTGACACGTATCTTATCACAAGGCCTAAAAAGCAACATGAGCTAATACGTGGTCACTTTTTGATTGGACCAGAATATTCTAGGCTTCTTGGGTTATGTCGCGAACCACGATTGTCCTTCGTGCAGTTCGTGATGGTGGGCCTGACTAGACTATAAAAGCCTACATTCGTGCAGACAAATTTCCGTATCTAAAACACGTTTCTTTTGCCACTTGTAATTCTATACCCCTGTGTACCCCATGTAAGCTAGTGTGATAGCCCACTAAGCATACGAAACTGTTGCTGAAGTGTTGTCGAGGTTTTAGAAGATTATAAGTTGTGATTCTAGCCGACTATTAAGGTGAACGTGTTTTCTTAAGTTCATGTGCAAGCTATGTCTATGTGCATAAATGTTTATAAAATGATTTCAACATGTTTATAAAATGCATGTTTATAAATGTTTATGTTATTACAAAAACAACATGTGACTATATTAAATTTATTAGGAAAGGGTTAAAGCGACCATGACACAATACACGTATATCGATCGATGATACACGTATTGATGGGTAACTATGTTTTATGCCACAATGCAGTTAAAATCTTTTCAACATATATGAACTGGATTAGTTCATTGTTAACAGCTACGTGGTATGGGCTTTGTCAACAAATTGAATAACTATAAAACAGTTAGTCTTAATGACCGTTAATTGTGATCATTTTATTTTGCTTTTATAAAATGTGTAATAACATGATTGACCAACTTCATGTTGACGTTTCATTTTATTTTTTTTTTAGGTAAATGCTTTGCATATGTTTTTTCAAATAAGGTTTATCATATCAAAGTAAACCTAGCATCACGAGAACACCTACAGAAACTTGGAAGACTTGTTAGTTAGAGATATGACTAACATATTATGTAGTTCATTTCAAGTTTATGTTATTACAATCTGTTAAGGATTTCATAATTCATTGTTTTAAGATATATGAATATTTGAATTCAACCCCTAGTGTTGAAACACCTCATGTATGAGTATTTGATCCTTTGATTATACTGATCAATCGATAGAATTAACCATTTTAAAATTTGAAATATGAAGTGTTTTGAAAATCAAGTGAAAGTGTTGATAATTCATAATAGCATTCTAAAAAGATTTCCGCAAACTTTTGATAAACTCCAGCAAACTTTAAAACAAATAATTGGGTCTGACGTATGATACCAACCGATCCTATTCACACCTTGGATGTCCTGAATCCGGGGTTTGACAATCACCCCGTTCACAATGGCTTTTGTGGGTAGTGGCAAGAGGATGCCCTATTTAGGGTTAGCTAAAAAAGATGATCTAATTATTTAAAATTCAACTATCCTTTTTGATTTGTACGTGCTACCATGAAAAGTTGGGATTTAGTTTTGGATATTTCCTGGCTCTTTATACTTGGTCTTGTTATTACTAACTGTGCCACTTCCTCCTTTGAATTCCATTTTGATGGGTCTTTGATTGTGTGGCAAGGGGACTCTCCACCAGCCATCCAACCCATTCAATTCAATGGCTTGAGAAGGACAGCACAAACTGATTCAACTATGACTTTCTTCACCTAAGTCTTAATACACATGATGTTCCCCTTCTTTCGCTAACTGTGGACTGGTTTTCCTCCAGTTTCCTCACAACCTTAAGGCCTTCTAGTGGTAAGACCCAAAGACATAACATAACAATTTAACCAAACAATGCTCTATTCGCTGTTCACCCCTATCAATATATATACTTTTAGAAGCAAGAGACTAAATGTTGATCTCTGAAATGCTCAATCAATCAGGGCCTTTTCTAGTACCACTGATAACCCTTTTTCTTCTCCTATTCTTCTTGTTTGAATAAAAGGCAGGTCTTGGAGATACATAGGATAAATACAACACAAATCATTGTTAAAAAGATTAAACGTTGTAAAATTACACAATTACACTAAGCAAAGGAAACCAGGTTGAACAGGGCAGCCTTGACCGTGGCGCAAGATGGTGTACTTAGTCTGTGGCCCATAATCCACCACTTGCTCTAACTTAAAAATCACATGTAAAATAATTGTTAATATGCCACAATATAATAAGTTTGCTGGACCACAGACTAAGAAAGGTGGGACCTAAGCTGCTGGTGACCCAAAGGGAGGACTCAGCTCTTAGCATCAGCTGATGCAAGGGGAAGACTCCAGACACGGCTTGACATAGAGGGAGAAGTTTGGAGTTATACACTTAGGAATTTTAAACGAATATGTAAGAAAACAATAGGCCAAATAACTCTACGTCTTCGTCTTTGATTTTTAGACTTCACGTTTGATGGATTTAGAATCAAAATGACCATATGTATAAGGAATGATATTGACTCAGAAATTCTCTTAACCAACTCCAACTTAAGAGCATACACTTACGCTTATGTTCTAGACTACATCTAGTAAGATTATGTAAAAACAAATATATGTGTAGAAGAGTGATACAAACATATGTGTGAACTTTGCTTTTGTTTAAGCATTTCGTTTTACATGACGTCAGACCAAAGGTTACTAACACGAAGTGCTCGAAAGGCACATATTAATTATTAAGTTACCTTATTTTTGAAAAAATAAATAGTACATAAATTGTATATATAGTGCAAGTTCCTAAATTTCTACGAATATAAATATATGTGTTTAGACATATTAACCTATATGTTAATTTTGTAAGTAAACAAACAGTGCTTCAGAGTTCACATCTTCACTTGATTGGAGCTTGATGGGTGGAGAATGCATGGACATGTGTAGAAGAATGAGTTGGGTGCACGAATGCAACATACATGCCAACTATTTCATTTCAACAAATCTATTTCATATATTTATCTCTAGAACTACGATTAAATTTATTAATATGTGATCACGGATCTATTAATACGTGCTCATGGACTACTAGATATTAGATTTATAAATACGTGCTCAGGGAACTATTAAATATCTAGGGTTTGTATTTTATTTTCTATTATTGTAATTCTATATTTGTAAATATCAATTTCGTATTTTACCGTTTAACACGGTATCGAGCTATAGGGTTCAGGTTACCGTCCTCTCGTTTCTGGCTAAGCCAATGTCGGCTGTCGCGTTTGGCTACTAGTCGGCCATGTAATCTCTGTATTTCTCTTGGATGTGATTTTCTAGACATTGTTGATGTCATTTTTAGTCGTTTGTTGCAAGAGATGCCTCCGCCGTCGCAGTTGGGTCAGTGTACAGGATGGCCGGGCCTCTTTTGTTTTGCGTACTCCAGGCGACGATGATGTTGTTGTAGTCAGTGCTGTGGTGGTTATTGTGGTGCCTATTTTCCTAACCATACTTTCATCAGATCTCGTTCTATGCCAACGGGAATAGGCCATTCGTCATCATCGTCGAACTTGCATGCGCTCTGCTTCAAGCAACAATAATATGTGCTTATCTCAGTCTCGGTTTAACCCGTTCATCACCCGCGCTGAGAAAAAAACCCTAGTAAATTTAAATATAGATAAATATATATAATATACACAGATAGGAGATCATACATAATGAAACACTCATTTGAATGCACATATGCTTTAAATATGACAAAAGCGTAATCTATAATGCTTGGTATATAAAAATGTTTAAAATAAACTGAATTAAAATTCCTTTTTGTTTGTACATAAAATATTTTGTTCATGCAATATATTTTCATGTATAAGCCTTAGAATCTATTTGGCAAATCAGAAATGATTTTGTTTGTTAGTAACTCCATGTTTTCGTAACTTAATCTAAAATATATCTCACAACTTTACCTTATTTCCAACTATACATTTATATCTGTTGGTTGTCCCTTAAAACTAATTCAATTGATTATCAGTGGGTACACAAGAAAACTCCACTTGAAGGTTACAAACATAGATGAATGATATTTCCCCATCCTTTCAGCGCAGCTAATGTTTTTCTATCTATACTTGAGCCATGGCTTCATTCTTCGCAAGCACTCGAGTCTTAGCTTGGGTAACACACCTTTGGTACACATGCGATTCACCACAACTAGCCACGTTAGCCAATCAAATTTGTCTTCGCGTCTGTTAGTGTGGATCATAGTGTGGCTTTTAAGTCGTGACATCTTATATTCTCATGGTGGATTCGACTTGACTTTTATTTTTTTCAATTTGTTGAGGCTTCACTTATCCGTAATACGTGTTTGCCTTTACTATCACTTTACTTTATGTACTCATAGGAATTGTAATAAATTGGTCAAAGGATTCTTGGAAATGAGAATAAATATTACTATAAACGGATAAATAACAGTGACCTATCACAAACGCAAGTATGAATAATGTATACATGATATGTGAGCTGTCAGGTATTTATTTAATATCCGAAAATATCCGAAATTCGATACGTATTCGAATCCGAACAAACCAATTCGAATCCTTATTCGAATATTCGGATCGGATCTCTTCTGATCGAATCCGAATTTCTTATTCGGATTTCGGATATCACAATTTTTTTATTCGGGTTATTCGGATCATTCGGATATCCGATTAATCTGAATAAGAATTCAGTTATGTTTCTAGCCCAATACTCATTACTCAACTATCTATTATGTTTTCAACTCAATACTTAAGAACCTTGACACATTCTAGTTCTCTAATCCTAAACAATTATGCAATATTCAACCGTCGTTCTAAATTAGAAGATTCTAATCTTCGGTTCTATACAATTACCTATTATGTTTTAATTTTGAATTTGTGTTCAAGTCAAATTTGTATTTTTTTGATTTTATATATTTTATTATGACTTTACACTTATAAAATGTTAAGAATAAAATATTAGCAAAAATAATAATAAATAGAAACAAAAAAATAGAAAAAATTTGTTATTTGATTTATTCATATTATTCGGATAAATTCGGATTATTTGGATATATCCGAATCCGATCCGAATTGAATTCGGATAGATTCGGATCGGATAGAAATATTCTTATTCGGATCGGATCGGATTTCGGATAGGGTCCTGAAATTTTCAAATCCGAATAATCCAATCCGAGTAATCCGTTATCCGATCCGATAAACACCCCTACTTGTCATCTCTGTGAAAAAGTATTAATCTAAATTCCTTTTTAAGTAATATAAGTAATCGTATTGAGCATTCAAATCTCCACTTTGTTGGATCCGCATGATTGATATACTTGTATTCCATCCAAGCTTGAGCAGCAACTTGGCCTCAAAAAGTGCCCACATTCACTTGTGGCTCTTGT
This sequence comes from Flaveria sonorensis, assembly GCA_025506505.1. Lineage (NCBI taxonomy): Eukaryota > Viridiplantae > Streptophyta > Magnoliopsida > Asterales > Asteraceae > Flaveria > Flaveria sonorensis. The sequence continues at coordinate 42,908,555 of CM046434.1, forward strand.
TTGCCATCTCAAGCTATGACTCAAGCTGCACCGATAGTTGTTAGCCATAACTCTGGTTAACCACTACCAATCGTCTACACCGGCCCGTTGTTTCATTTAAAGCAAAATAACAGATGGTCGATTTTTAAGCCGTTTCTTATGGTATTATCTGAAATGAACGAAAGGTTGCCAACCATCATGTGATTACTCGTATGGTGCATCTTAAATCTAATCCTAAAACTTGATAGGATCATAACTTTTGAATAAACCTTTCCTCTTAACATAATATCTTAACATAATATAATTTCTCAGTTACACTGACACTTGACCGCTAAAAAATCCCCAAGCAAAGTGCTGCAACTCCCACTCGACTGACCAAATCCATGACTGTTGGCGCAGCATAGCCTTCTTTGTGTACGTAAGTTGCGGCGGGGTGATGTTGCTTTATTTTGTTCATACAGCCTTGCTATGATGTTGGGTTAGTCTTTTGTGTTCATAATTTTTTAACTTTTCAAAGAAATTTGTTAAAAAGCGATGATACTTGAGAAGCAACAACACCCCATGGAACTAAGCTATGGTGGAAGAATAGTTTTATGATGAGAATTTAACAAGATGCTACCAAGAAGATGAAGGAGAATTAGGTTTGTTTAACACAAGCGTCAAGCCAAGACCTAAACATGATGTTATAGGACAACTATAACGTAAAGCCATGAGAAACCTAGCACAAGCACAATCTAATTAAAGAAAAACAAAAACAATATAATGTTTTGTATGCATCTTTGACATTGGGTGTATCTCCCCTACATCTAGACATAACCCTGCCAAAACCGTCTTTAACTATTGATAAGAATGTTAGCCATTGATCATATTATTACTTGCAATATGTGAAGCGAAACCAAAAAAAAGGAAAGAAAGAAGAGATTATATGCTGCGAAGCAATGATGCAAGCATGATGGAGGTTAAGGTGAGTTACAACCTCAGTGGGAAGTTCCTTATCAAATCATGGAAGTTTGAGGCAATAGCGTGTACAAGCTCAGTTAGCTGGAATCCCCATATATGGAATGTAGCCTAAACCCGAAGGTGTTATATGTAATCATGTGTAACGAAACGATGTAATTCATGTTAAAAAGTCAACCAGCCATGTCTAGGTAGACAACCTAGTAAGTCATCCAGCCGCATCTTTGAAAGAAATTAAGTCACCCAGCCATGTCTAGGTACATAACTTGGAGAGCAACTACACACAACTTGGAAAACAATTAAGTCACCCAGTTGCATCTGGTTAGACATCTTTGAAAGCAATGAAGTCAGCCAACCATGTTAGGGTTAGCAACCTTACAATCAATTAAATCACCCATCCATGCTTGGGTAGATAATGTTAAGCACAATCAAATAAATCAACCATGTTTGGGTTAGCAACCATGCAATCAACTAAATTACCTAATCACGCTTGGGTAAGCACAACCAAATAACTCAACCATGTTTGGGTTAGCAACCATGCAATCAAGTAAATCACCCAACTACGCTTGGGTAGATAATGCTAAAGGCATTCGAATAACTCAATAATGTTTGGGTTAGCAACCATGCAAATAATTAAATCAGCCAACCACGTTTAGGTAGATAATGTTAATGGCAATCTAATAACCCAACCATGTTTGGATTAGCAACCATTCAATCAATTAAATCACCCAACCATGCCTAGGTAGATAACGTTAAAGGTAACCAAATCACTCAGCCATGTTTGAATTGATAGCATGAAATCGATTAAACACCCAACGATGTGTGGGCAGGTAATGTTAAAGGTAACCACATCACTTAACCATGTTTGAGTTGATCGATTAAATCACCCAACCATTCTTAGATAATTTCAAAGGCAACCAAATCACTCAACCATGTTTGAGTAGATCGATAAAATCACCCAACCATGCTTGGGTAGATAATACTAAAAGCAATCAAATTACTCCATAATGTTTCTACATTGATAACATAAAGCCGACTGGATCATTCCACCATGTTCGGTTGGCTAATATTAAGAATAGATGGGTCACTAACCATGTCTATAGAAAGGGAAATCTCTAAAAAAAGTCAAGTAACTCAACCATGTTTGGGTGGCCAATTTGGCAAACAACTAAATCTCACAACCACTATTTGGTGTGAGAAAGTAAATACAACCATAAACTCATGACCAGTATATAAAAATCATAACCATCGTAATTTGAATATGTAATCAAACGTCATGATTTCACAAAAAGCACTTTCACTTATTATGTTTCAAAAAGCAACAAAGAATTCGTAGCTCAACAGGGGTAAACGGACCTTTAGTCATGACATAGGGCAAGGAGTCAGAAACTCCAGCCGGGACGTGACTCTTAGGAATTAGAAAGACCTCAAGTGAAGGGTATCTCAAAAAGATGGCCCTGACTTTAGCTTAATGCTAAATTATCAACAGCATGCAAGTCTTGGTCTAACAACAAGTAAAACTTTTAAGCAAGTTATCATAAGATTGTGGCTAACACCAACTATAATTTCGAAGGCAACACACTTATGTGGTGTTATTTTAAGTCCATTATATGTCAAAAACTTAAAAATGAGGTGACAACCAAAAGTCTTTCTTAAATAGAGCTCAAAAGATGTCAAGCTGCTTCACCAAGTCACGGTCTTTTGGCACCAACAAGCAAGCCATGTTTGAGGTGTTATATACAATCATAGTTCACTAAAAGTGGGGATACCAACTCCAAAATGATAATCAAAGTGAACACCCATAAAGTTACAAATTAAATATTACAAAAACCAAATGAGCTCTAGGAAAAGATGAACAATTCAGTTAAATTACATCATTGAAGTAACATAAAATCAATCAAACAAGCCCAGGAGCAAGGAAGGCATGACAATAAGAAAGACTCGAGTTAGACATGACAACAAGGTGTTCATGACAGCTGTATCAAATTCATAAGAATCGGCTAAGTGTTGCCTTGTCCAACGATAGTAATTGATGTGACTGGTATGACTGATGCAAGAAGGAGAAAGCACAACCGTCAAAAACTAAACTTTTTTGTTATTATTATTATTTTTATTTCAATGTTATGGTGAAAACCATAACATTGGATTGGGGGAAATGATAGGTACCACCCTAAATACAATAAAAATATTTGTTAAAAAATAAAAATGTGGTAGGATAAAGAGATTACACTGAGCAAAGATAACTTTGGTGGAACAGGCAACCTTGGTCGTGGCACAAGAGGGTGTATCTTAGCCGTAACTCATAATCCACCAACTGCCCAAACTTAAAATTCACTTGTAAAAGAATTTTTAATATGCCATAATGAAATAAGTTCACGAGACCGCAAGCTAAGAAAGATGTGATGTTCTCTGGTCAAGAATGAACAACCTTAGATGCTTGACAAAAGAATGCTTGAAATGGAACTAGCTCCCAAACCCTCGGGATCCCTAACCATTATAAATACCATCTTCCAACAAATCCAGCTTGTGATAATCCAATCCTCAAACGTGTGATCCTTCACGATCCAACCATAACATCAAGAAGAGGTGAACATTAGATTATGAGTTTGATAAACAATGATGAATATCATCAAGAACATGAACAAACGAAAGTATAAATCACCAAAACGAAGCAATAAACTTATCAAAAATGCGTAGATGATCAAGACTTATACAAAAACAAAACTTGAATAATTGAACAAGGAAAAAATTGACCTGGATGATGGTGATTGTGGCTGATTAGCTTAAGGAACAAGAAGAAAGAATGGTATTGGCTAGGGTTTCTATAGAGCATACTTGGAGAACAAGAATTGAAGGAATTTGAACGAAACAAAAGGAGAGTCCACCTTTTTAGATGATTTGGACCGCAACAAAAGGAGGCGCAAGGGCCTCTGGCCCTTGGCCTATTCTGTCCAATTTTATTCCGTCCCATCCCACAATTCATTTAATTTTCACTTTTTTGAATTTTTTTGTGTTTTTATGATTCCATTTTTTGTTTAATTTTTTTTTTGTGTTTTTTTTTTCAATTCTTCATTAAATCGAGTAAGTCTACTAGTGTTTAATTTTTATTGTACTTTTAATGTAGATTTTATGTTTTTACGTTTTCCAAGTATGTAGTCCAATTTTAGGTATGGAACCATCGTGCCATGTCCAATCCGATGAACATTTCACCATCACCATGTTGAAGGCCCATTAGTCTATACTAGGCCAATAGTACATATTTTATGTATTGCATGTGTCTGCACATGTCTAAAGCACTAATCAAAGTCCAAGTCTTTGTTAAGTCAACCTCCTAGTAAAGGTCCACATCATAATCAAAGTCAAAATCCAAGGTTAAAGTTAAAGTCAACGCACCTGTTTTGATGACGAATGTCACATACATTCGTCAATCTCTAGTGTTCGGGATTCTTTAGAATCGAGTTTGGATCATGAATCTTGACGAGTTAATTAAATATCTAGAACTTTTGATTTGGAGAACATGAATCACAAAGCATTTGTGATTCATAGATTCATGAAGATTGAATTTCCATCTAAATACGCATGTCACCGTTTGTCATCTCTTTAGTGGTGATCTCGACTTGCCAGTTAAGATAATGTATTTTAAACACCCTATGATGTGTAATTTAATTTATAGTTTTCTTTTGTTTTACAACAAGATCACTAAAGACTTTTGTTTCCGACTTGATTTGGTTTTCGAACTCTAACAAACAGCATAGGAAAATCCCAACACATATTCATATGATAATCCTGACTATTGGATATAACATCTTCCAATAATATTGTATTGAGGTTGTTAGTATCTTTGATCAATGAAGTGCAGGTTTTAAGTTTGGATAGAAGGGCATCAAGAATTCTACACACAATTCCTCAGTCGAATAACCAACTTCATGTTGTACTAGTTCACTTAGTAAATGATAATATCTAGTAAAAAGATCATCCTTTTTCTCATTTTCCATCTCTGTGAATCCAAGGATCGTTCAAAAATTATCAGAATTGATTTGAACAAGTATTGATCATGGAATTATCAATACTTGGTGTTTAATCGATTAATAATACTAAAATTAACCAATCAAACAAATAAAATAAGAATAAACAAACCGAGAGAAATCAATAATGTTGATCGTAATGCTTTCTTGTTGCTATTGATGTTGCTGATCTTGAATACAATGATTCAGATAATGATTACTGATGATTCTAATGATTCTCAACTGTTGTTATGTATGATCTATGTTGTTGATCTTGTATATATATACAGAGATCTAATTTTGTTCTATTGCTAGCTATTTTGTTGCTATAATTAAGCTAATTAAACTTATCCAAATCCTCACCATGTTTATCGGCTTAGGAATTTGAGATTTACAACAAATCTAATATGAATAAAGTTGTTGATGTGACGTGAAATATTCGCTTGAATAATATGTCTTCCATCGTTATTAATGTTGTTGTTGTTCTGCCATGTTGACTTGTTGACTTGATGTTGACTTCTGAGTTAATTGGTATTCCGTAGGAATTTACTCTTTCGCAGGTAACTAGTCTTCTGTAGCAACACTTTGTTCTTTAGTACTTGTTCTTGTGATTTCATAGGAGTTCTTGTCTTCCGCAGCAATCCCTCCTTCAGCAGCTTCACTTGTTCTTTTCTTGTTCAGCTGAAGTTGTTCTTCTGCATGAGATCCACGGATGTACATTCTTCAGTTATGTTCCTGAGAACATCTACGGAAGAACACTTTATTCATCCGTAGTTGTTCCAACACTTAGTCAATTTTCCAAATTGACATAGTTTAATGTTTCCTGCACATTCACACATACATTCTGAAATATATTATATCATCGATGAATATATTATGAAGTGCAAATTAAATGTTATTTAATTCATAAACACAATTAATAATTACAATAATGATTACAAGAGTGATTTTTATCATCTAAACCTATACGAGAGATCTATCCCTAACAGTACTCCCCCTTAGGTTTAGACTCTAGTAATCATTGGTGTAGTACTCTAAGCTCATTCACTCTTGTCAAAATCTTCTCTTTAAAGTAATCAGCAGTCACTTGTTGGTCTACATATTTAATCTTGATCTTCCTTCTGCTCAACAGAGTTTTATATTTCAATCCCAGCACATCCTCTTCAGTGGTGAGTGTTGCAACAACACTGTTATTGGACACCACCTCCAATTCATCCTGTTCTGAAATTCTTAGTTCTGTGACTGGCTTAATCTCTATACCAACAAGCTAACCTGCTTCATACTTCCTTTGTTTACTTGCATTGGCATACAACTTGTCCATAACTTGAATTAGATGAACGTATAAGCATAAGTCATGTTGTTCAGTTTGATCTTGCAGCCTTGGGAAGTGCTTGTCATGGAGGTATGATGTATAACTTGGGTGCAGGAGTTTGATTTCCACAGGGTCAAATAATCATATACTTTGTCCTTTCCTATGTGGATCATTCCTTTGCAACACCAGTTCTTTTGTTTTCTCTACATACCCCCATTCTATTATTAGGCAAGTAAATTGATTTCCATTTATGATCTTTAGTGGTGCATTGGTCAAGTCAGCATACCTAGTTCTTTGCTTGAGTTCAGCATCAACATGATGAGAACTAATATGTGACCTCCTTTGAATTCATCTGGTGTGTTCAGCATCCACTTGATAAGCCTCTTTTAGTGCACTGCCTTTACTCCAGTGACTTAGCTTGGCTACCAATCCGGAGAAATCTCGACCCCTTGGACTTATGGGATAATTGGTGATGGGAATGGTTTGTAAAGTATGAAGGTCAACATCTGGCAGGGCTAGTAGAGTTTCTACTCTGTGAAAGTATTGCACCATGCCAGATGCCCTTTTGATGAGTGTGCAATCCCATTCTCCATCATATTTCCATCCTATGATCTCCTGTTCTTCAGCTACTCTTGGGAGTGTCATTTCTTCAAATAGCTGAATTAGACTTGTTTTCTTCTTAGTTATTTCCCTCACAGCAGTTCCCAGAGGCCACACCTTATGAGGAATCACACCCCTAGGCTCAATTATCATCTTTTTTGTGCCTTGGTGGATGTCTTTGACTTGAATTACAGTTGGCTTGGGAGGAGATGTTGTTTGTTTATAAGCAGGATTAGGGGCTCCGGATCTGAATTTAACACCAGTTTCCAGCTCTACCTTCATCACATAATCCATCATTGCCCTTAATTCTCCAACAGTTCTTCCTTTAAGCTCATGTTGGCTATGATTGTGACTTTGCAGCCAACAGATCATGTTGTACCTGGTCAGCTTGGATGTATCATAGTGACGTAATTCTTTTCTTGTTTTCTCCATTTCCTTGAATTGTGAGAATGATTTATAATTGCACATTGGGATCATCATCCTCATTGTATCAAATTCTTTTATTGTCTGCATCAGCTCAGACATATTCATCCTTTCTACCATGTCATATGGAAAACCATTATTATTAGGTCCATGAACATGGCAGATTGGGGTCTTTCCTCTAGGATGTCTCTGGTTGACAGCAGATCTTCTTGTTTGGCCTCATCAGATTCTTCTTTAGTTAGCTCTTCCCATTCAGGGTCACTTTCTTCTACTTATTGCTTCAATGGGGTTTGATGCTCTGGAGAATTTGATTTAGTTTTCTTTGATGATTCTCTAGCTGCATGAGCTACCTTTCCTAAGTATTTCCTTTTTCTGTTATAGGTAATCAATGCTGATTCACCTTTATTCTATTCATCACCAGTCAACTTCTTTTTCAACTTCTTAATCTCAATCTCCTTCTCTTTCAGTTGAAGTGCTTGTTCATCTACTAAGTCATTCAGATCATCAATTACCTCATTGTCAATCAACACATCCTCCCTCAGTCTCTTCAATCTACTCTCTAGTTGTATGATTGCCTTATCTTGCTCTGCTATGAGTTTATCTTTCTTTGTCAGCTCCTTCTTCAATCTTCTCAACTTTTCCAACTTCTTGTTGCCTTTCAGGACAAGATTATTGCATTGTGCCACTAAATAGCTTTTGCTTACATTGATTTCTTCTTCATTCAGGTCCTTCTCAGTGTAAGCAATAACATCAATGTGATCACCCTCTTCTTGTTCAACTTTCTCTTCTTTATCTTTCTCTTCTTCCTCACCACTACAGATTTCTTCTGTATCTCCATCATACACAGTCTTATCGACTTTCTCATCAAGTTGGATTTCTTCTGTAGGGGTTGGGCTGTCAAATGGTTCAGTGGAAGTGGGTGAGATGGTTGGTTCAGTTGGTGGTAGAGAAGATATGGGCTCTGTGGCACTAGTATCAATTGATGTTATGGATATTGGTGAGTGTGGGAGTGAAGGTTGAGTTCTATCCTGACCAACTACTTCAGTAGAAGCAGTGTTGATTGATATTGGTGATTGGCCAAGAGAGATAGGTTTAGTATTCTCACTTGAAGATGTCAAGTGGATGGGTGATGGTGGTGGCTGTGATTCTTGTTGGGGTGATTTGGGTGAAGCATGTTGTGGTGTTTCAGGCTGGGAGTGTGTGGCAGATGGTGCTGATGAGCTTTCAGTTTGTGGTTCCTTAACCCACAGCAGCTCCTGAGGAATGTCCTCATAATCATCTCGTACATGAGCAAACATTTCTACACCGCCTCCTTCATACTGCCCTTTCAATTTGTTGAGAAGGGATTTGTTTAAGTGGCTCTGTACACCTATATCACCTTCTCTTTCCACTTCGGGGATTTGTTCATTAATTATCAGTTGGAGGAACCGAGGGAACATGAACATCTTGTTCTCCTTTTGCACTTGCACATGATCGCAAAGGCAGTTCATGATGTATTTTGCATAATTATAGGTTCTTCCTTCAAAGATTCCTATGATCCCAGATGAGATGTAGCGAGAGAATCTATCTAACCCGGACTTCCGATTGGAGATGCACTTCAGGTAAGTGTGGCAGAGGAACCGGTAAGGCTTGCATAGCCTACGCTTCTTGATTTCTCCGTGTTGATAGTCACCATCGTAGCCCATCAAATTGAATACCTTCTGGATGTATTCATCGTCGAATACATCCGGATGACCTTATTCATTCTCTCCCAGTTCTAGGGCACTTCAGATTATTCCTTCGTTTACCCAAAGGGGTAAGTTCCCAATGGTCGCAGTGATCATAGTTCCTTCATCTCCTTCGACTATTGCAGCCGCATTCCAGAAATCTATCATGTGGGATAGATAGATGACTGAGTCAGCAGTCAGCACATAGAAGAGTCGTGTTCTTCTAAGGTATCTTATGATGTCTCTACATTCATCCTCCATATCTGGATTCAGAAATGCACAGACATTGTGGTCTTTTACGAACCGATTGGCCATTGTTTTAGTGGTGTTAGCCTAGTGTTCAATGTAGACGATGAAGAAGAGGGTTTTGGATGAAGGGATTTTTAGGTCGGAGTGTTTTGAAAATGAATAGAAAGGCCAACGGTCAGAGTACCTTTTTATACCTTTTTCAGACAGGCTGTCTATCATGTGGGACCCATTTATATTTTTACCCCTCCGCGGTTATTAACTATGCCTAATAAATAATTAATAGCAATTAATGATCATATAATTAAGCAAAGTATAATATCCATGGAAATCATAGTTTTTCTGCTTCTTCCGTACTTTATCTATGGAAATGGACCCATTTTGTCTTCCGCAGAAACATCTACGGATGAACAAATTTCACTGTATCTACGGAAGATAGCTCATGTCTTCCGTAGTACACCTGCGGTTCCGATTAGTTATACTGCTTAGATTAAGGGAATTAATTGATCAGTTATACTTACTCCTCCTAAATTTGTGATTAATCATCTACGGATGAGTTTATCAAAAATTTATACGAAGATCGCATGATCAGTGAGTGTGTAACTGAAAATCACATGAGTATAGTGTTCTGTGGCAGGCAATTGGTTGAGAAACTAAGGCTCATACAATAAATCAAACACATTCCTGCTTAGTTTGGTTGAGAAAAGCCTACTAGATCTAGTGCAAATTGCAAATATGGTAATCCGCAGAAGTTCAACCTAGAGTGTATGTTGAGCATGTCCGGCTAGTTATCATGTTTTGGTAAGAATTAAAAATAAACAAGGATGAATGCATCATGCAAGGTGTATGAAAGTCCGTCTCCCAGATTGTGATCAATTCATCACTTTATCACACATACCATGTGCTGTAGATTATAAATTCTATTTTAAGATTTCTTTGAAATCTTATTAATGCGTTTTATGAATGCTCTTTGAGTACTATGTAGTTGATCCTTTAAGATTCTCAGTTCTTTTTGGGAACTTTTAATGATCAGCATTAGGTCACCAGGTCTTTACTTACGTAAAATAGAGGTGGCCTTTGACCCAGGTCTTTGCTTACGCAAAACAGAGGGTCATGATGTGCAAAGATAGAGGTTATAAGATGTTACAACATAGTAAGTGTGCATAAGTGATGAGTTGTGTACTTTCTGATGAGACAAACTTGTTAACTCCTCATAATGACTTATCCATACTAAGTCATCTTGGCTTTATGTTGAGCATGACATAGCTTATTTTCCACTCAGGATGAACGTATTCACATATTCAACACATCAGATCAGTAGATAGTTGATTGGGTGCAGGCAGGATATATGTCATGTTTATAGCATACTATCATATCCGTAGGTTATCAAAATCCTTACACATAAGTTTATGTTGTATCCTCATATGATCACAGTTAATGAGCCTATATACCTGTTGTTAATGTTTTGAACTTATTCTAAGTTGATCATGCCTAATGATTCAATTAAGAACTTAAATCTTACTGAATCAAAGGCCTTAGTGAATAAATCAGCAAGCTGATTTGTTGTGTCCACTTTGATCAACTTAATTAGTCCCTTTTCTGAGCGGTCTCTTAGAAAATGGTATCTGAATTCTATATGCTTAGTTTTACTATGTTGGACTGGATTAGCAGTGATAAACATAGCAGCTGAATTGTCTATATATATTGGTGTCTAGAGAAAATTGTAACCATAATCAAGTAATTGATTTTGTAACCATAGAACCTGGGAGCAGCCTGCTGAAGCAGCTATGTATTCGGCCTCAGCTATGGATACTGAAACATTTGTCTGCTTTTTGCACTGCCAAGACACAAGTCTTGGTCCTATGAATTGACATCCTCCAGTTGTTGATTTTCTATTGTTGTTGCATCCTCCCTAGTCATTGTTTGAATAGGAGTAAAGCTTGAAGTCTCCTTCTTTTTGATACCAAAGTCCAAGTGATGGTTTCCCTTTGAGGTATCTGAATATTCTCTTTACTGCATTCAAGTGGGACTCCTTTGGTTCTGCTTGATACCTAGCACACACACACACAGCAAACATTATGTCAGGTCTACTAGCAGTTAAGTACATTAATGATCCTATCATAGATCTATATAATCTTTGATCAATAGACTTCCCTGTTGAATCTGGTACAATTTTATCTATAGTAGATGCTGGTGTTTTGCATGACACACAGTCTGCAAGGTTGTATTTCTTCAGTGTTTGAAGGATATACTTTTCTTGATTGATGAAGATGCCATCTATTTTCTGATGAACTTGTAATCCTAAGAAGAAAGTTAATTCTCCTATGAACTTATCTGAAACTCAGATTGCATTAAGGCTTCGAACTCTTCACAGAGTCTCTTATTTGTTGATCCAAATATGATGTCATCAACATATACTTGAACAACTAAGAGATCTTGATATTCATGTTTGAGGAAGAGTGTCTGGTCAATTGTTGTCTTAGGAGAAACTTGGACAGTGTTTCATACCATTTTCTTGGTGCTTGATGAAGACCATATAAAGCTTTATCAAGCTTGTACACCCTGTGAGGGTAATCAAGATCTTCAAATCCTGGTGGTTGAGAAACATAGACATCTTCATCAATTTTACCATATAAGAAGGCACACTTTACATCCATTTGGTAAACTGTGAACTTCTTATATGATGCATATGCCAAAAACACTCTTATTGCCTTAATCCTTACAACTAGTGCAAAGACATCATCATAGTCTATGCCTTCCTCTTGTGTGTAGCCTTGAGCAATCAGCCTTGCTTTGTTTCTGATTATTATTCCCCTGTCATCTAGCTTATTTTTAAATAACCACATTGTGCCAATGGGATATTGGCCTTCAGGGAGATCAACTAGATTCCACACCTTCTGTTTCCTGAATTGCTGAAGTTCTTCTTGCATTGCTTCAATCCAGTTGTTGTCTTTCAAGGCTTTTGTTATGTTAGGAGGAACTACTTGTGATAGAAAGTAGGAGAATAGACACATGTTTGTAGCTCCCCCTTGCCTTCTGGTAGTTCTGTTGTGAAGATCACCTATCATGTTATCAATTTGGTGATACTTATGTGCTCTAACTGTTGGTACATTATTAACTTGGATGGATGAATCCAGGTTTGTGATGTTGGTTGTTGGAGATGAGGTTAGTTATGATGGAGGGTCAACAAAGTAGTTCATCTCATTTTTTGGTGCAACTGTCTGAGTTTTCGCAGAAACATGTATGCCTTCCGGGGTAGTGGACATGTCTTCCGCAGGGACTTGATCAGCGGTAGTTTCAGAGCAAGATATTTCTATGTGTGACAATGGTGTTGAGTGGTTTTCTGATGTGGTTTGATTATTAGGGGATCTCAGTCCATTATCTGCAGGAGTAGGAACATCTACGGAAGTAGATGGTACTTCAGCTGATGTGCATGGTGTGAGGTCATTAGAAACATCTTTACTAGATTGTGCTGATGCATCAGGATCAGTGTTACTTTGGTTCTCCAGGGGAGTGACTCTAGGTGGGTCAGCTGTCAATGATACTCTCATATTTAGAGGAACATAAGGGTAACATGTATCAGCAGCACCTATCATGTTAAGATAATCAGAGTTAAATGAGTTAGTTAATGCATCTATATCAAATAGCCAAGATGATCCTTTTACTGACTGTGGAAATAAGGATTCATCAAAGGATACATTAGGAGTTTCTTCCACTATGTTATCATGTGGAATATAGACTCTATATGATTTAGATGTTGATGAGTAACCAAAAAAGAAACCATCATAGGCTTTTTCAGCAAATTTTCCTAACTGTTTTTTTGTGTTTAATATAGATACGTGACACCCAAATGCTTTAAGATATCCTATAAAAGTTTTTCTTTTAAACAGAAGTTCATAGGGTGTTTTATTATATTCTTTGACAATCAAAGTTCTGTTTTGAACAGTGCAGACTGTGTTCACAGCTTCTACCCATAATGTTATTGGCAGATGTGAGTCAGCTAGCATTGTTCTTGCTGCTTCAATTAGAGTTCTGTTTCTCCTCTTAGCAACTCCATTCTGTTGAGGAGTTCTTGGAGCACTAAATTGCCTAGCTATGCCTTTATCCCTGCAAAATGAGTCTAAGACATAATTAACAAATTCAGTTCCACTATCACTTCTCAATATCTTAATTCTTAGATCAAGTTGATTTTCTATCTTAATGATGAACTCCATTAAAATTTCTGATGTTTCACTTTTATGTTTTAAGAAAAATACCTAAGTAAATCTAGTGAAATCATCAACAATCACCAAACAATACTGCCTTTTGCCAATGCTTAACACATTGGTGGGACCAAAAAGATCCATGTGCAGTAACTTTAGTGGTGTTGTGATTGTGTTAATTTTTTTGGACTTATGTGATACTTTATGTTGTTTGCCTTTATAGCATGATAAACAGTGATTAGAATAGTAATATTCTTTCTTTGGAACACCAACGACTAAGTTATTTTTCACCAATTTATTCATGTTCTTCATGTTGGAATGAGCCATCCTTCTGTGCCAAAATTGTGCTTCATCTTCTGATGATTTAGAGATCAGGCATGTTTCTTTGCTTGTTAGTGCAGTGTTGTTCATATCCAACACATAGGTGTTACCTTTTCTTGGTGCTTTAAGGATCCAGTCTTCTGGAATTTTGAAACCTGGCTTAAGAATGTAGCAATCAGAGTTATCAAAGAAAGTAGTATAGTGTTGGTCACAGATTTATGATACACTTAGTAAGTTAAATGTAAGTTTTCACAAAAGTTAACTTTTTCAAACTTTAAAACTCCATTTGTTTCCATTCCTTCACCAGTAATTTTACCTCCCTTCTTATCCCCACCAAATGCTACATATGAAGCATTCTTATGTTTGAAGTCCTGCAAGAGGGTGCAGTCTCCTGTCATATGTCTGGAACAGCCACTGTCAATATACCACTTGTTGTCAGCCCTCCTTGGATGTTCCTGTAAACAAAATGAACTTAGTTAGACTTAGGAGCCCAAGCCTTGCTGGTCTTGGGCTTGACATTGTTATCTAATGTATCAACTTTCTCATGAATAAGACTTGAATTTTCTAGATTAGCTGTACAGTCAGTTAATTCATTATGTTTAGTTTGGGGTGAGGATGTAATGGTTGATGAGGTTGAGGTGATGTCTTTTTGATTCATACTGACTTGGTTAGTCATTTTTGTTTGAGACTTCATCTTTAGGAATTGCCAAAAAATGTTTCTGCATCTTTTGCTTTGGACTTAGGCACATCATTGTCTTTGTCAAAGTGATCAAAGAAGTTGTCTTCTTCCTCAAGTGCTACCTTTTTGTGTGGTGCATTCTTTTGCACTTGTGATTTCTCCTTCTTATTTTTTAATTGCACCTCAGCGATTTTGTTGTTTTTCTTAGTAACTTTCTATTCTTCTTGTTGTTTCTTTTGGTTTGAATCTCTTTCATCTTCAGAAGATTATGAGTCTGACTCAGAGGTATCTACTTTCTTTGTCTTGACAATCTTTGTTTTGTTCTTCTTGTTGAAGTAGCATTCCTTTATAGTATGGTTGTTTTTGTTATTGCATAGTATTTGTTGAAGTAACAATCTGAAGTCATATGATTGTTCATGTTTCATATCGAGCAATAGCTGCTGAAGTAGCATTCTTTTGTGCTGTGGTTGTGCATGTCACACCATTTACAGTAAACTTCATCTTTACTGTCAGATGCATTCCTTTTCTTTGCCTTCTTCTTGCTCATAAGTTTTTGCTTCTTTAATTCCTTTTCAAATATAGCTGCTGATGAGTCTTTTCCTCTTCCATACATGATATCAAAAGGTTCTTGTGTTGTATCTTTTGTGTCCTTTTTCTTAGTCTGTTCTGATTTCTTTCCCAGATGATCTGTGGAAGTTATGTTCTTTTCTCCTGATCCTCTTTTTGCTGACTTTTCTTTATTTAGTTTATTGAATGCAAGTATGCCTTCATTTAATTGCTCAATCCTTGTGTGGATTGTCTTTAGCAGATTTCTTTGTTTTGGTGGATAGGGTAGTTTAAGTTCATTTAGTACCTTTGGAATTGAGTATTCTTTTAACATAGTTTTATCCTTACCCAACGCAGCATTATTAGTCTCAGCCTCTTCATCTAAGTCATCAAATTCTGACAGCTTGAAGTCTGATGAACTAGATTCAGATGACTCAGTATTATTAAATTTGTCTGATGACTCAGGTATGAAGTGATTAGATAAACTGTTGGTCATTGACTCAGGTAAAGGAATATAATTGTTGGTAACTGGTGGTGCAACTACATGAAATCCCAATCCTGACTTGTTCTTAGACTCAATATGAGAGTTTAACAGTTTCTCATACTGTTGTGATGACAATTGGAATTTTTGCTGTTTCACCTCAGTAGATGCATGTTCTGACATAGATTTGGTTAAAGATGTAGTCAGATGCTCAACTTGTGCTTTTAGATTGTAATTTTCATATACAAGTTTATCTAAATCCTTTTGTAAAGAATTGATTTTGACTTGATAAAGTTTGTGTTCTCTAACATGAGATTCATTTAAGAGTAAGGTTTCTTTTACTTTATCAGCCAATTGTTGAGCATGTGTTCTATATCTTTCTACTTCATCTATGCAAGAAGGGGAACACAACCTTTCTCTTACCTCAGTGGCCATTGGAGGGACTTTGTTTTCCATATTAGCCATCAAAGCTTGGTTTTCAGCAAGTACTTCCTTCTCATACATGCTCCAATCATAAGTACCATCCTGCAAAATAATTAAACTAGTTTCTTTAGTGTTAGAGATACCTGTTGTATTGTTTGGTAGGGATGCATTGGTTAATAGTGATTGTGTAATAGTCCTTTGACTAGGCTGTCTTGAGTCAGTTTACTACTGTTGGCTGTTATTGCACTCCCTTGAAAAGTGTCCAAACAGATTGCACTTAAAGCATCTCACTTTGGACTTATCTACACCAATTTTTGTTGTTCTTCCTCCAACAGACAATCCTTTGTTTCTTTTCATGTACATCTTAGCTCTATAGGCAATCATTGCCATTTGCCATTGCAGATCCATCTCTTCCACTTCATCATAATGAAGTTCTTCTAGATCTTGTTGACAAAAGTGAGCAGGAGTCAAGGTGCTTCCTAGATAAGCCTGAAAGCTTAAGCTAAAAGCTGCAAAGGCAGCTTTCTGTTCTTCAGTCTCTAGAACCATAGTAATTGGTTCTGTTTGATTGTTATTCTTCTTGCTTTTGGATTCATCAGCCTTTCCTTTTGTCTGTTAGTGCTGATTGCTTTGAGTTCTTGATTTTGAAGACTTTGCTGTGTAGAAACTTGTTTCTCCTTCCTGTTCACCTTCATTACTGGAGTTGTCTTCATCTTCATTACAGATGAATGCACTACCGGTATTCTTCAGTTCTTTGAATTGATAAGGTGCTATAGGTGCTTTCACACTTTTGTTTCTTGTCTTTTCATCCAGCTCCAATGCTTCTACTTTTGCCACTAGAGTGTCTAGACCTATTGTTTTTAGATCAATAGTATTTTTAAACATGGACACAGTCTGTGTCTAGTTTTCAGGCAAAGAATGAAGCATATTTTTATTCAATTCTTCATTGTTGTACTTAAGTTCAATGATGTTCATCTCTGTAACAAGTTGCATGAATCTATGCAATTGTTGAGGGACTGACTCACTCGGAATATGATGGAATGTTTCATATTGTGCACGGAGAGTATCCTTCTTTATGCTTCTAATCTCGTCACTACCTTCACACAGAGTGTGCAGGATTTTCCATAACGAGTTAGCTGTTTTGTATGATTCACACCTGATCAAGAGTTCTTCAGGCAAAGCCATAGTAAGCATACTATAAGCTTTGATGTCAATCTTGACTCTCTTGGAATCATTAGGTGATAGATTCTTTAAACTGATGGGTTGATTAATATCCTTATAATCCGCTCCTAAGGCAGGTGGGATATAAGATCCTTCGGTAATCAAAGCCCATAAGTCAGAATCTGTGTAATTAACATGATTCCTGAATCGGATTTTCCAGGTTTTAAAATCAGATTTGTTTTAAAGTTTAGGAGGTTGATAAGCACCAACAACTGAATTGCTCATGTAATTAAATTTATTTAGAAAGCAATAATTTTGTTTTAGCAGAAATCGATTAAACAAATCAAAGCTGATAGATCAATTAATATGGATCAATGAGCACCAAGCTCTGATACCACATGTGAATCCAAGGATCGTTGAGAAATTATCAGAATTGATTTGAACAAGTATTGATCGCGGAATTATCAATACTTGGTCTTTAATCTATTAATAATACTAAAATTAACCAATCAAACAAATAAAATAAGAATAATCAAACCGAGAAAACTCAATAATGTTGATCGTAATGCTTTCTTGTTGCTATTGATGTTGCTGATCTTGAATATAATGATTCAGATAATGATTACTAATGATTCTAATGATTCTCAACTGTTGTTATGTATGATCTATGTTTTTGATCTCGTATATATATAGAGATCTAATTCTGTTCTATTGCTAGCTATTTTGTTGCTATAATTAAGCTAATTAAACTTATTCAAATCCTCGCCATGTTTATTGGCTTAGGAATTTGAGATTTACAACAAATCTAATATGAATAAAGTTGTTGATGTGACGTGAAATATCCGCTTGAATAATATGTCTTCCATCGTCATTAATGTTGTTGTTGTTCTGCCCCGTTGACTTGTTGACTTGATGTTGGCTTTTGAGTTAATTGGTCTTCCGTAGGAATTTACTCTTCCGCAGGTTACTAGTCTTCTGCAGCAACACTTTGTTCTTCAGTACTTGTTCTTGTGATTCCGCAGGAGTTCTTGTCTTCCGCAGCAATCCCTCCTTCAGCAGCTTCACTTGTTCTTTTCTTGTTCAGCTGAAGTTGTTCTTCCACATGAGATCTACGGATGTACATTCTTCAGTTATGTTCCTGAGAACATATAAGGAAGAACACTTTATTCATCCGCAGTTGTTCCAACACTTAGTCAATTTTCCAAATTGACACAGTTTAATATTTACTGCACATTCACACATACATTCTGAAATATATTATATCATCGATGAATATATTATGAAGTGCAAATTAAATGTTATTTAATTCATAAACACAATTATAATCAAATATATTCATTTTATATCATCAAGAACAATAATTACAATAATGATTACAAGATTGATTTTTATCATCTAAACCTATACGAGAGATCTATCCCTAACAATCTCTTCAAGCAATATTAATTGTTTCTTCAATAGATCCGTCTAGCTTTTCTTTAAATTGATGTATCCTTTTACGCTTTCGTAGCGCTTCCAATAATGCTTTTGAAGTTTAAAATTATTAAAGTTATAAAAGACTTTTTTTGTTAATCCCATGGTAAGAATATAAGCATTTTCTTCTTATGATCATATGCTCATCTTTCGACGTATGTATGCATAGACACGAGTTTTGGTTCGTCATTAAGACCGATATGAACTTATGTCAGATGCGTATACCCTTCACTAATAGGAATTCACATACTTTTGTCCATATATAAGACATACAATTTAAATGGATCCTTCCATTTCTTATAATCAAAAAGTATCAAAAGTGTTGAGTGTTTCATTGGCGTTCTGATCTCGTTATCATAATTTAACATCGTGGAAAGGTTCATTTGATACATCATTGTATTATCCTTTGAAATTACACCTTGAAATAATCCTTACATTTGAGCAAAAATTGGATTACGTGTCACACCCTCAAAATCCACGTGCGGAGTTTTACCGCGAGGCGTGTGAACAAACCAGGATCACAGTCAATATTTACTTAGACAACACTATATGCTACATTAAAAATAAAACCAACCAAAGTTCAAACTTTAAAAAACATGCGGAAGCGTTTTGTAAATAAGAGAAACCCAAAATATAAAAAAATGCATATTTGGAAAAACATGCGCCAACCCAAATATTTAAACACTCATAAATAGATACCAACAAATATGTCTTTAAAATAGAGTCTTAGAATGCATGCTGGACCCGTGTGGTGCTCCTAATGGCAAGCAGAGTTAACAACCTGAGAATAGCATACTAAAATGTCAACACAATGGTTGGTGAGTTCAAGAGTTGCGTTTATCATAAACAATAACATTTACATAACATAAGAAGTGCATTGAAATAGATAGCTAGTCTATATTCATAAGTAATAACCATAGTGATTTCGCTATCGAAGCTGACTGTGTTGCGTTTGTTGCCTCCCGTCACGACTTACCAGGTCGTGATGATATTTGTGTCTAGGACAATATTGCACCTGTTTGACCTCGAGTCGCACAGGTGGGGCTCGTCAGACCCAGTAGTACTACCCAAGATTTCCCGCTAGTTACCATTATTAACGATTCGATAGTGTGAGGACTTTCAAGGTATTAAGCACTATGTTAAAACATACACAGCTTATAATAATAAAATAGCGTTTGAGTACAAGTATGCTACCTCCCCCAAGAAGAAGGTTTATAAAAATAGAGGGGCATGAACTCACCTGATGCGCGCAAGAATTAACTTAGAGCTTAACTTGAAAGAAAGAGGGGAAAGACAACCTTCAAAGGTCACCTAGAACACATGAGTACATAAGTACGTGTACACAGAATCAATATGAAACCCTAAGTGCTCTACAACCCAAAGAACTCAAGGTTTTAGAAAGACAAGACACATTTGACCCAGTTGACCCGTTTGACCCGTTGGTGACATTATAGGTGAATTTCCATTCAAACAAGCATAACAGCCTATCACACATGATTAACATACAAACTGATTACATATAACACTTCATTAACCACATGTACTAATTAGATCATCATACCACCAGATATCATACAAGTCATGCGAATCTCAAACTATTATCATGCTCATAACATCTATAACACAAATAATACACCATACAAGGATCAAATCACGCATCACATGCCATGTGAAGCCACTCACGACTTCACACCCTAAACCCTGCTAATCCTACTAAGTAGGGGCCTCAGATTCGCACGTGTGTATGATGATCATTAACATACCAATTTCCATAGCTCATATCACCCAAAATGTTCATTCTTAATCAACCATCAATCAACAAAAGTCCTAGCTTACCTATATGACTCATACCATGATTTTTCCACAAACAGGCCAAAACAGGTACAAACCAAATCAACATTCATATAACCTAAACAACACATTTACTCACCTTAGAAACCATCCATGAACACACTAGCATGGTCCTAATGTCCCAAACATACCCAAATCATCATATTTAAGAGATTTCACAATTAAAGTTTCCCTTTTGGGAAAGTTCATCCCAAATCCATCAAACACCTAAAACATTCATGAATCCATCAATCACTTACTAATTCAAGTTCATAACAACATCTAGCATGATCAAAACACCAAATCATCATGATTCATCACATTCAACATCAAAAAGTTACTATTTTAAGCAATGTATGAACTACCACGCATCTTCTTGATTTCCTAACGTTCATATCAACCATCTAGCATCTAATCATCATCATAAGCATATCCATAACACCAATTCATCATCAATTCAACATTTCATGCAAAAATAAAGTTACTATTCTTAGTAACCTATGAACCATGAATCAAAATCGAAGCTTTCTTGCAAAATCAACGTTAACTAATATGCATACAACCTAACTAGCATCATTACAACATCAAACAACCAACATTCAACATCTAATTTGATCAAATATGCATCAAACTTTCGGCTAAGGGTTCATCACCCGAAAGAACAACCAAAAATCCAATTTTTATGCAAACTTGACGTTAAATAACATGTAATCTATCTAGTAAACACATTAACATCAACAACTAAGCATTAATCGACCATCAATTGCAGGTTTCGAATTGAACTTTCGGCCAACATGAAAAATCATCAAAAACATGTAAAAATCTAACCTTTAAACGTGTAATGGCTTGCAATTGATGATTCTAACGCGTTGTATAACTTGAAATCAACCAAAACCAAATGGTAATCACTTGTTCTTGCTTGAAATCGCAGGTTTGTGTGTGTTTGAGAGTGTGTCGCGGCCGATGGGTATGTGGGGGCTAGGGTTGGGATTTTTGATTATATTTAATTTATCAATATTACCATTTAAACCCTTGTAATTTACTTTTTATAAATATTAAGCTTTTAAACTCTTTTTAAAAAGGTTTTTAACTATAATAATAAACATATAAACTAACAATGACAATTATATATTTTATCTTTATTAGATACAAAACATACAGATTAAATACACACGTTTCCACGTTGCGCGATAAAATTTACAATAAACATTTAAATCACATAATCACAACTAATAATCAACATAGTAATTATTTGTTTCACATTATTAATTATTATTAAGTCACCAACGTTCAACGACAACTAGTTTGTGCTCCCGACACGTGTATGCAAGACTTAACGGAACTAACGGAGTTTGGTAACGGAAAATTACCGGATGTCACATTACGCAAGTGTGAATTCTCCTAACACGTGTAATCCATAATTCAGGCTGAAAAACAGTTTAAGAAAAATTATAAGGTCAGAAGCGAATTACCTAGTTTCACCTAGGTTAGATTGCTAGGTTCGTTTTTGAGTCAGTTACAACCCAATTTCGCTTTACTTATGGTTTCGATGAGTTTTGAGCCTATTTTTCAATACTTTTGGTAAAACATCGAACTTTTGTACCTTAGAATCACTAAAATTATCTCATTAATCTGAATTTGAAGAAATCCACCCTAGTATTAATCAAGAAAACGTGACAAGCATTTCTATCCAATCAAATGTCAGTTTTATCAAGAAATTTGTCCAATTGAGCTTTAAATCAAGAACAAGAAGATGATTAATTCTTGACCAAGTTAAACATGAAACAAATCAAACGTCTCTATAATAAGAGCCTAATGCTATGGCACCACTTGTAGGTCTCGGTGATGCTAGTAGATCTTCACGTTTGACTCAATCCTATCAAACACACATGCGAAATCGATGTTCTTGACGTATCGTGTTCACAAACATAATCATGATTATCATCACTATAACAAGCACATAATTTAAATGTTGATCCTAATTCCATCAATAATATGGTTGTACAAAGGTTACACATACAAACACCTTGATGTGCTAGAATTCAGAAAGAGAGGCCGATGGACCGAGAGAGACAGAGTAATGGCGATGGCGCTTCAGGTTGGTGTGACTAATCGGACTATCGGAGTTTTTAAGGGAATGAATGAGTATGATGTTCCTATCTATATTAGAGCATTGGAGGCTGTGGATGGCGGTTACCAGCGGTTACCGGAGATGTGGGAGAAAAAGAAGGAAGATGGAACCGTGACTGGGATTCTGATAACCGCTCGTAACTTGTTCGTAACCGCTCTAATTGTCGAGTTTATATGGCTGAGATTTAATCTCAGTTTGATCTAACGGTTGTGATTTAATTAGCCAGCGGTTACACTCACATTTGGTAATATAATATATAATATGTTCGGTTTCCTTCGAGCCAAAGTACAACTCTTTCGATCATCCTCGTTACAGTAAAGTTGTAATTTTCAATGATTTGACACTCCATACCCAAAACCTATATTTTCATATCTTGCAAACAATTTATATTATATTAATATTACAGATTAAGAAATAATATGCTAGTGTGCTGTTATTAGGAGACATTTGACGTGGTCGATAGACATAAACAACCCATTACCATGTTTGTGTTCTTAACTCGTGCTATCTTTGATTAAGGGGATGACTAACATTATGTAAATCGAAGCATCGCCCGCCCACGTCAATTTGTTGACTTAATTTATAGATCACCACATACAATCACGTTGATTTCTAGAGTACCATTGCTGCATCAATTCCGAATGCATCAATTCTAACATTTTTCTTATTATAAAATAAATAAAGGACGATATAAAATATAGAGGCTTGGAAGGGGATGAAGGAAACTAATCAAGATTATAGGTACCGAGCAAAAACAAACAACTAATACTATTTCTGGTATTGGTTGATGTTAGGTTGTTATATGCTAGGTTTTGGTTGATATTTATAGCCTTTGTTAGCAATAAGGACCTGTCGAAAATGCACCTTACACTGATAGGACATAAAAGAATGAATCTTATATCAACAATCTTATCTTCTACTTGAATTACGGCTAAATTTTCCATTAACAAAGGTTCCCACCAAACCTAACAAAGTCTGCACTCTAGGACGTTTATTTCATCTTTAACCGGATGCAATTGGAATGCCCTCGATTAGTACCAACAGATCTCAGAATCTATGATACTCATTTATTTAGTAGTGTGTACGTGTTGATCAATTTTGTCAAACTTATAGGGTATATGTTAAACAATAATGGTGTGTTAATACAACTTTTGATTACAATCAAATCTAGATAATCAATAAAGAGCCAATTAAGATTTGATATTATGAGCCAATGCAGATGTACTTGTCTGTGAAATGTATATTTAGGACAACAACCGAACAATTTTTAATGAGGGCACAACAGTTATTTACATTCTAATATGAAAATAAACAAAGTATTATATGACATAGACAATTCAATATTTAGGGACCAACAATTTTAGCTTCATTTATTATACATAAACATAACAACAAAAACAAGGGACAACCTTTACATCACTTGAGATCACCAGTGTTACACATATTATATGGGCAAGCCTTGCATTCGACAGTGACTACTTCCTATCAAATTTGATACACTGAGATTCAATATCCCCCACCCCCACCTAAATTTACTAAAATACCCGTATGTCATTTTGTAAACAACCAAATTATTATCAATGGGCAATCTAGTCATTTCACTTCGATTAGGGTGAAAATTAAGATGTTTATTTATATATGGTACTACATACATACACATCTAGGTTGCTCAATACTAGAATTAATTTAGCTGTTTAAATAAAAGTTGATTAGTCATCATCCTTATCTGAGTTGTTTGATTGATTGTCTGATATGATCTTTTTAATCAACTCGCTAGTGTCCGCTTCTGACATCCGGTTTGATCCACTTGAAGATTGAGACTTTGAGTAGGACTCAAAGAACTCTTTGTTCTCTTTCTCTAACTCGTTCCACACTACATAGTAACGTTAATTATATTCAGTAGAGTAATACTTGGTAAGTTATACTTAGCAAATGGACTGTGGTGAGAACTTTGACTTAGGCGGTGTGGTAATTTTAGTGATATAAATTTAACAAAAAATGAAACTGATTATACGGATTAAAATCGCGCGAAGTGTATTTTTAATACATAGTACGAAAATTAACTTGTTTGTTCAAATTTTCTCGATCCACTACTTGATCTGATGATCTTTAAAGTGTGACTTTGTCCGATCGAATCATTTTCATTAGAGGACTCCATATGTTAGGTTATTGATGTACCAGTTGAATGTAATCATGTAACAAAAGAAATTATGTAGATACACACATTAAAGTACCTATGACTGGTAATATTCAGGTTATTAAAGAGAAATAAAAGTTGAAGAAAGTCAAAACTATGTTGTCACTCATATCTTTAACTCTGTATGTGTGGGTAAGGAAAATATCAACTTTTTTCCTCAAAAATAAGATCAAGAAAAGGGGAGATATGATGCTTGTGTTCACACACATACATGCTTGCATTCAAGTGATCTTTACATATGTATGTGTGTGTGTGTTATATGACAATAACATAAGTAATGAATGATGAAAAAAACTAACCGGTTGAAGTGATGACTGGTTTGATGTTTGCATGTTTTGAAAGGGCTTCGATGCACTCTTCTTTGCTCATGCAAAAGATCAAACACTTCTCGATCATATGTTGCACCTAAATCAAAAACATGTTATATGATCATCTAAGTAATACAAAAACCATATTTTTAGATGATGTTGTTGTTGTTTCCATACCATGTGTATGTATGAAGCCGAAGAGTCAGCCATCCTATAATCACATAAGTAGCCTTTTAATTAACTTCTTTTGTAGGTATGAGAGTGATTAGAGCTACCTTAAGCGATCCACCATGAGGCAAGATATCAAGATGTATTAGAATGTTATATAGAGATGTAAAACAAGGTGAGGTGGGGTCAGAGTACACGTGGGAGATAGATGATAATTGGTGGAGAAAAACTAGAGGAGATTTGGAAACAAACATCTATTGTCTTGTAGGAATCCTATTAGGCAGCCACCCTCCACGTGCCACTAGGTCCCACCCTCAAATCAATATTCTTTAAGCTCTTCCTTATTCCTTACCATGAAAAGCCAATGAATTTATCATCCTTAATAACCTCGATCGAATCAGCATGTGACAAATGGCATTCTTAATTTATTCATCAAACCACTAGTGAATATATCATTTGTCCATTTGCTCTATGATGGTCGTAAGACTAGAAAAATTGTTAAAGTCGATGGCATCAAGGGTGTGATATTATTTCTTATTATGATAATAATACAAGAGAGGATACAACAAAATATGTACGTAAATTATAAATAGAGTGAATGGAAACTAATAAACTTGGAAACCAAGAAATAGCGAAGTACATATTTGGTAACTGTGAGGCTTGCTTTAGACCGTATACTGACTTTCGTAGATTACATACTCTATTTTCGTTTTCCTTAAAATCCTTGAGGAATCTTCATGTACACTTCCTGATTCAAGTTACCATGTAAAAATGTATTGCTAACATCAAGTTGGTGAATGATCCAATCGTCTCTTTTGACGGAGAAGGCAAGCAACTTTCTAACGGTAACTAATTTAACCACACGTGCGAATGTGTCTTAAAAATCTACCCCTACGGTTCGTGTGAAACCCTTCACGTCGAGTTGTGATTTGTATCTTTCGATTTCTTCATTGGGTTTGTATTTTATTTTATAAATCCATTTTGAATCAAAAGCACATTTTCTTTCAGGTAGTGGTTCAGGAGTACAAGTTTCAATTTCTTCAATGGCTATATTTCTTTTTCCATGGCTTCTATTGCCTTTTATCGTGCGTGGCTTGTTTAAAAGAATGCTACTAATTGACTATAAGATCCATTATATTAAGATCGACACACATCCATGATCGATCATCTCTTAGTTCTTACGTATAAAGGATAACTTGAACAATCAGGTGGCACAAACTGTAATATGAAAGATGTATTGAATGCATCTATAAACGTACATGTCTGCTTAATTATTCGGACTTTATATATGTGACTCTAACTCATCCTTAAATATATCTTAATCAAAAGAAAAGGAGTTCAAAGTGCGCCTTGTAGAAATTGCAAACTAGTATGAGTAGAGTCTCGTTTAGTGTTCAATAAATTGATGTCTCATCCTCATCATGACCGTTAAAGAATCATTTTCCGTCGCAATATTTGCGACCAGTGTGATATTAGTCGCAAAATGTTTTAGTAGAGTATTGTACTATTGTTAGATAGAAACGTAGGTGAAAAACATGTTAAATTATATAGACAATGTATGGCAGCAAATAGTATGCATGAAATCACTTGGAATATATATGATATTTTTTAACAAAAGAATTTGGGCAGGCCCCTATGCACAATTAGACAAAATACAAACTTCATCCGCATAAAAGAACATCCACATACAGACATCACATAGAAATCAATGGAGAGATGAACAAGTGTTTGGGACCAGTACTAGCATGCAACTTACCAATGTACAGTCAAATGAGAGGTGAAAACACCCTTACCTTATCTTAAAAAAGAATTAACCTACAGCCACAAAATTCAACAAATTGCTTCGACATTGATACGTATTGGCTAAGCCTTATCTAACCTTATTATGGTGATGTTTTGGCTTCTGCCAACACTCTATGCATGATTCATGGTCATTTTAACCCTAGCTAGCTATCCTCTAGTACAAATAAATTTTTTGAATTGGTAATTTTAGTGTTATCAACTATGTTTTGGTAATTTTCGAAAAAATAACGTTAGATATTAAACAGGTTAGATACGCGGGAGTGCGAGCTCGATTTAACTCTAAACGTTGTTTGGGCTTTCTATTAATACGTGTTTGGGCTTTGTATTAATGTGGGTATAAGTGAATAATTATCTGAGCCTACTTATTAATTAATATTTGCTACAAAAGCCCATTTATTATTTTGTTGGGTCATTGACCACAAAAAGGAAAAAGGGACGGTGCTAAAGCAAAAGAAGAGATCTGGCAATTTCTTTGTAGATATGGATCAAAACAAAAACAGAGAACAACGAGATGTTCTTATGGTTACGATATATACATCACATAAAACGATCAATTTAAAGAAAGAAATCTTACTCCATCAACCAGATCTTTGTCTAATCCGATAAATCAATAGCTTGAAACCCGTAAAATAGTTTTAGCTGATAGTGATTCACAATTCAGAGACTAATCCAAGTGAGTTTTATGTTTGAAGATAGATTCAGAACCAGGTATGTTTTGTTTCCTTTTATGTTTTCTTTCATGTTTGAGATCCCCGAATTTCAACAGTTTCTAGTTTTATTTTGAAGCGCTTTGAACATTAGAGTTATAGTAAAAATATATTTAATCTTAAAGATACTAAAAGAGATTGTGGGTTTGACGCGTATCTTCTATTGTTTTATAAATGAGGGATTTTGTTAATTGTGTCAAATACATCAACTTATTTTGTATAATATGTTCACCATGTCATATTAATTCATTATGTTATATATTTTTCATCATTTATTATATGTATTTATCATTATGTTTGATGTTTTACAACATTTGTTTTATTTTTGTTATTGTTTTTATTGATTATTTAAACTTGTATCTATTATTGTGTTTTACAATTAAAGAAACACAATAATGTTATTTCATTAATACATTTTTTTAAAACTCATAGTGTTCAAGAATGATTATTTTTATCATTGTTGTATATAAATTATATAAACTTATTGTTATCTATAATTGTGTTCTATAATTAAGAGTACACAATGATATTATTTCATCAATGTATTTTTTAATACTCATGTTGTTCAAGATAACACAATGTGTTATTTTGTTATTGTTTTTAATGTATTAAATAATTTGTTGTTAATCTATTATTGTATTTAGCATACAACAACAGTGTTATTTTATTATTGTTTCAGCAGCTTGAGCAGTTTGGATGGTGGGAGAAGATGATTGTGTTGAGTATGGGGTACAGGATCGGGAGATGGGGTGGTTTCAGCAGCTTCAGGCTCTTTTAGTTTTATTTTTTGTTCTGAAGCCTGCCTTGACTTTTGTAGATGAGATTTATAAATTCTCATAAGCACTTTCTCTACTTCTTTTGACTTAGAGTCATTGCTTATTTTCCTTAGCCTTAATCTGGTTAGGTTAGCTATCTTAAATCTATTGAACCAAACTAGTTGATTTCTTGAGTAAGCTATACTTCCGGCTGCTGATCTGGTGATTAAATATGTATATTTCTTCTGTTCATATTTTTACTCCACTATTGGATCATATGCTTATAGTGGAGTTTCATGGATTTTTGTACTAGCGTCAACCTTGACTAAGGACGATACCTTTTGAAGTAGCATCTTGGACTTCTCATTTCTACATCCAAAGATGATGAGGTACTCAACAATTTGCTCTAAGATGTTAAAAGGCAAATCAAGTATCTTATTCTTATGATCATAGTACATGATCTCACAATTTGCCCTCTTGACTGCAACTTTTTCATTTAGGATACATACCCAACACCCAAACCCTTTTTCCTTTGACTATCTTTTCCTCCACCTCTAGGTCAATCACCTTACTTTTACTATTCTTTCTAGCACAATCTTCTTTTTAGCAAGTACTGATGAGATTGGCTGATTGTCATAAGAGAAAGTAGAGTCAGGGTTAGGAGATACTAGAGGCTCAATTGGCAGATGGGAAGACTTTTGAATAGTTTTCTTGGTTCTTGTTTGTTGGCTTTCCCATTGCTCCCTAGTTGCTTCATACTTTGGTAGCTCACCAGCTGTAACTCTTTTCTTGATTTCTCTAATATTCAGATCAAGAGTAGACATACTCATTGGTCCTATATGTATGCTAGAGAAACCATAGTATTTAAGGAACATCTTCATCTGTTGCTTGTTTCTGGTCTCCTGTTTGACTCTTTCTGCTTGTTTCTCTATGATTCAGCTCTCTTCTTTCTAGCCACTCTGTTGATTTCTCCATTTTAGCATAAGTTGCAACTATCAGGTTTGATTTCAGCTCAATAAGGGACCATTCCAAGAGCCTATCAAAGTTGAATCCTTTTAACTCAAGTTCAGCTGCTAGGAGAAATCTTTCTTAATCTTTCTCCTTCCTTTTCGGAATGGAGGCCATTAATTTGGATTCGACAGTTCTGGACACCGGAGCTTGCTGAGTAGTTGTCCTTTAAGTGCTTTTGGTAGTTTGCTTAGATAAAATAGATAACACTCTTTTGACAACTTTGGCCTTTGGTTTGGATGGAGCTATTGGTTTTGTTTTGATAGTTTCTCAAATAGGGTTGATCCTTTTTCTTGTAGCATTAGAATATTTTGCACTTTTAATTAATGCAATGATGTTCTTCTTAACAAAAGATTCTTGAGCTCTATGAGCATTTAGCTTTATGAGTTTATAACCAACCTTATATGGGAAATTCTCCATCCTTTTAGTCACCAAGAATCTAGCCCTTCTTTCGTGATACTCATACTTAACTTCTTTTTCAACAGTCTAGGTTTCTTACCTTTGTTTGAGGTAGAGATTGTAGTAGCTCTGACTGCTGAAGATCTAGTAGTTACACTTGACGCCTCACTAGTTGACTTGGGATCATTGGTAGTTTAGTAAACACCTTTAGAATCCTTGGTGACTTCTAGGTCATCTGTTTCCACATTCACCTCAGAGCTAACTTGGGTTTCAGTTTCAATATCCGGTTGACCAAATATCAACTCAGTTAATTTCTTGAGTTCAGACTCAGGTGTCTTTGTATACTTTATGAAGTTGGCTTGGTTGTTCTTCAAGAGTCACCCATGTCTTTTCATATCATCTTCCATGGTCTGGGTTCCTCATATGTAAACAATCATCCTTCCTTGCTAAAGAAGCTTCTTGTCTAGCTGTTTAAGTAGTTATATCATCAGCTGATTTCTTTAGCTTTTTAGCAGCTTTTGATAGCACTATCAGTAGTATAGCCTTTTCTTTAGTGGATGCCTTAGAAGTGACTTCTATTTCTAGCATTAGCCCTCTCTTTGATGTATGCTAATCGGATCTTTTCTTTTTAAGAGATAGCAAATAAGAAGTGTTAGATCTTCTCATTGCAGCCATCCTTTTTTTCCTAAGTTAAACCTTTTGGTTTATTCTTCTCATAACTCTTCTTGCTTCCAATTCCTTCTCTTCTAAGCTATTATAGCCATATATATCTAGAATCTCATTTAGTTTGGCTTTAGTTTCAGATAGAGGCTCATAGTCTTCATTCCATCTTAAACAAAATAAAATTGGCTGTGAATTATATAAAACTTGATCAGCCAAACCCAGAAAAATGTATTTAGCTTATTTGTACTCATCGTATCCCTTTTTGGTACCATCATATGAGATTTCATATGACATTAAGTGGGTGGAGGAAGACACATCTAAAGGTTCTTGTGGTGCTGATGAGACTTGGAGGCTCATGATGATGGATTGTTGAAGCTTAATTGTCTCTTGTAGGGATTTAATCTTAAATACAAGGTCCCTAGCTGCTAAACATTGAAGAGTTGTGAGTTGATGTTCTAGGGAAGTAACTCTTGCAGCATGGTCTTGGAGAGTCCTGAGTCGAGCCTCAACCTCAAGGACTCTATCTACCGACGCCTTCAGCAGACAGTTCTCAAATTCATGAACTGTGGCTCTTTCAACATAACCTTGTAACCTTGCATTCTCTTCTTATAGGATAGTTAATTTTTGTGCATGTTCAAGGTTATGGGCCGTCAACTCTTGTATCTATTGCAGACTTCCCTCATCCCCAGTTGTGGAATCCTTGGGACTAGATGAGAACCTAGGTCGAGCCTCTACATCCTGACCACCAGATGTGGTTTTTTGGCACCCTGGATTTCTCTCTTTCTAAGATAACTCCAAAGGGACATTCTCAAGGTGAGTTTCCATGATTGAGGTCTTAGTTATGTTGTCTATGTCCTGCTGATCAGTTGATGGATCAGAAGCACTGACAACCTCTTCCACATTGACCTTTTCACCCTTAGGGTCAATCTTTTCATGCTGAGGATGTGGGTCAGATGTCTGGGCATACACATCAGTCTCCACTATTTGTAATGTATGGGATAGGGAAGAAAGTGTGTCATGCTCAAAGGTAGATTGAACATCCTCATCCTAGGTAGTAAACATGTTAATAGGAGTATGTGGAGCTGAGTTTAATGGCGCGAGATGTGTGCCAATTCCTAATGAGACTTCTTTCTCAAAAGTTGTCTTAATAATGAGGGTACCCATTATTAGTTTTTCAATAGAGTGTTGGAACTCTAATTGAGGGTTAGAAGGGATGGTGTGTGTCTGCTTAAAATATATAATTTACAAACTGTACACTGCTAGTGCATTTGAATTAAGAAATCAAAACTATCCATTTAACTTGATCAAATCGTGGTATGATTATTTCCTTTACTAAAATTTGTTTAATATTATTCCTTTGTAACTAATTTGTTATATGTGTGTTGTTTATTCATTGTTTATAAATACTATAATTAAAGCTTAATATTTAATTCATTTATTTATGTGATTATTAATTATGATTATTCAAATTAACTTGATTTTCATTCTTAAATTGTCATAAAATAGTATCATGTTTTAATATATAATATTATGTGATTTGCATATTATTTGTTTTGCAAGATATCGTTTACATGTATCCGAGTAATTAAGCGGATTTTGTATTTACGTCCATAATTTGGTAAATTGGTATATGATTAGTTAACTTGTGTATTATTAGGTTCGTCATTTTTCAGTTCTAAAACCTTAAAATTTGGAATTTCAAATGATGTGGATAACTCAAGCATTACTTATTAATTTACATGTTATTTAAAATTTAAATTTAAACTTAATTTAGCATGTTTATATTTTATAATTACATAAATATGTTGATATTCGACTATTATTTAAAATAATAGATAATTCTAATAGTGTATTTTATTTCATTAAATTGGACTTTTGTATATTGCATGCGTATAAACTAACAGTTTATACTTGTATACATATATATAAACTTGGAATGTCCAAACGCGTGTTGCACGTGGAATTCTGTCACGGACTCGTATGTCAAAACATGAATACAAAACAAACCCTGATATAGAACCTCAAGGTATTAAGGGAACTGAACAAAAGAAACTGCAAATTCAATTAAAACAAAAAACAAAACTTGTCTAGGAAGAAGATGTGATCCGGTCATAGTTGGTCAGATTTCAATAGTAGTCTAAATATAGTAGTGTAAGGTTATATTAGAAGACTGATGCAACCAAATAAGCCAAAACAACCAGGAAGCTTCCTGAATGCATGCACTGATGTACAAGGTAGAAGTTACTTTGGAAGTTTTACACTCATCATAGAAATTATTCTAAGTATGAAATCTTCTGAAGCCAAAGACCAAATCTTGCGAAGCCAAAGATGAAGTCTTTCGAAGCTTCAATGACAAAGTCTTCCGAAGCCAATGAAGTGAATACTGATTTCTTCCGAAGACAGAGAAGACATGCTTTCTCTGATGTACTTTTACATAAAGCTGACTTACTTTCCGCTGCAACTCTGAAGACTCACCAACTTATACAAGTTGGTGAAAAGGTCCATGCTTTAGTAAACTGTAGATTATGGTCTTGAGTCTGTAACTTCCTAATTTATACCTTTATCCTTTTTGTAATATATTAGGATGTGAGATATGACATGTCATAGTCACTAGTCAAAAGGCAATCTGTCTTTTGACTTTACATTGATCTTGTTGTCTAGATTAGTGTTTCCAGCTCGCCTTCAAAGTATGGCTGACTGTGGGATGTAGTATAAAGTATCTCAGGTCCTTGTATTTCTTTTGATGCTTTGTAACACTTGTAAAAGAACTTGAGAGCAATATACAGCATTCTTGAAAACCATACTTATCTTGTCCTTGTTCTTAGTTCTGTTTCATTGTTTACTTGTGTTTTTAGTATCATTCATATAAACCTGGTTCCCTATTTGATCTGTTATGTGTTCTAACACTTTCTTCATTGTGAGACTGATTGTATTGACCATCCCTTAACCGGTCCTGCAATTGGTATCAAAGCATTTTAGGCTCTTGATTGTAAGATCTCACCATCTTAAATCCCTTCAGTTTCAAAAACACTTAACAAGTCAAATGGCAGCTATCACAAAGGCTGATATGGAAACCGATACCATGACAAAGTCTCCACTGATCATTCCTGATGATTTTGATACTTGGTGCCAAAGAATGGAAGGGTTTATCAAGTCTCATGACTCCAGGATGTGGGGTTCTGTTGTCTCTGGACCTCATGTACCATCCACCTCTTTAACTGCTACTGGTGGTGGTATGATATCAAAGAAAGTGGCTGATTATTCTGAAGAAGACTAGAAAAAGATAGATATAGAACAGAAGGCCATGACTGCTCCCGAACTGCTCTTCCAAACTCCATCTACAGAGGCTTCAAGAAGTGCAAGACTGCTAAACAACTATGGGATGCACTGAAGCTGATGTATGAGGGGTCCACTGAGGCAAAAGAGAACAAGAAAGACCTCTTGAAGCAGCAGTTTGAGAACTTCAGCTTCAAAACAGGTGAAACCATGACTCAACAATACTTCAGGTATGTTAAAATTGTGGACACTCTAATAGATGTTAGAGTAACTCTTGAGAACAGGGACATTGTGAGGAAGTTCATGTCCTCTCTTCCCAGACAATGGACACACTATTGTGTGGTCATCAAGAGGACTAAGAACCGCAAGACCCTTACTCTCACTAAGTTATATGGTATCCTCAGTGGCTACCAAATGGAGATGAACATGCAAAATCCATCTGGTAACTCCAAAGATCAACAGAGTTCAACCATGCATGTGGTTGAAAGGGATTGCAGAGAACCACTATATCATCTCATTTGCTACCCTGACAACTCACAAAAAGGTCCTTTCATCACCTTCCCGGAGACACCAAGAGAGAGCTATATCCAAGAAAGCCCATTCCAAGAGACAAGCTCTTTACAAGCCTTTGTGTCTACTGATGAAAGCATAGGCAACCTTCTCTTTACCCTTGAAGACCTAGACTATATCCATCCAGATGATCTGGAGTACATGGAAATAGTCCAGAAAATGGCTCTTCTCACTCACAGAGCCAAGATGTTTTACAAGAGGATAGGGAGGAAGTTTCCTAGCAATGCAATTAGTGGAAAGTTTGGGCTGGACAAAAGCAAAGTAAAGTGTTACAACTATAACCAAATAGGACACTTTGCTAGAGAGTGCAAGGCACCAAAGACAAATGATGGCCAAGCACAAACCACGCCTAACTACACTGATGGAGCTCCCCATAATGAGAAGCCCAAGCAGCAAGCTACAGTTGCTGTTGAAGAAGAAGGCTTTGATTGGAGCTTTCAGGTTGAGGATGCATCTCCAAACCAAGCATTGATGGCAAGGTATTGGAACATCTTTGTACACCTGAATGTATTGCTAAAGTTAACAGATATAGGTCCTATAACTTAGAGATGAGGTTTGATCTTGAATCCTTAAACATTTTAAAAGCTGATTTCAAAAGAGCTGAAAATGATTACAAACTTAAAATAGAAGATCTAGAGAAAATAATTTCAACTCTTAAGCATGAACATACCAACTACAAGACTCAGATAAAAGATCTCATCACTAAGTTAACTGAATGCCAGGCTGAGCTTGTGATTAGTAAAGCCAGGGCAGAAAAATTTGTTCTTAAAGAAGTGACCTTCAAGAACATGATATCCTTATCTCTGCATGCAAAAGTTTGTTATCAGAATAAGCAAGGACTGGGATCTACTGAGATAGCTCCTCCATACACTCTATTGTTTGTAAGATCTCCAAGGTGTGGAACTTGTGAAGATGAGATTCCTCTTATAGACCCCATTGATGAAGAGGATGAAAAGGAGATAGTGAAGGATGATTCTGAGAAGAGTAAAGAAGATCATCCTAAGAAGGGACACTATTCTCCTGAGGAGAGAAAAGAATCTGGGATGACCAAGTCTAAGAGGAAGAATTTGATCAGAAAAGCCAAAAGGAAATCAAATAAGGCTCAAGAGATCAAGGCTACTTTCAACTCTAAGCAGAAAAAAATGTTTATCTCTGTAGGATTTGAAGTGGTGAAGGCTAAAGACTCAACTATGAACTTTAGTACTAGAAGTTCTAATTCATGTCCAACTCATTCCAGCAAAGAGAAAAAGGCTGATCAGTTGTGCACCACTGCTACACAGCCTGAACCATCCAATTCCAAAAGCAAGCCTCACCCTAAGAAGTTCGCTGCATCATCTGTAAAGATGAAGATGGAGGTGGAAAGTGATCAAGTTCAGCCTTTCTCTTAGAAGAAGGCTCTCAGAAAGAAGCAAATGGATTGCATCATGTGTGGTAGTACTTCCTATCTTGCTAAAGATTGCATCTACAATCCTAAAAGTGCTCTCCACATGATCAACAAGAAAACTTCTAAGAAAAAGATAGAAAAGCTAGTTTCGGAAAGAAAATATTTTCCTTTCAAAAGCTCCAAGGTGAAGAAGAAGACAAGTTAAAACTTGCCTTCGAAAGAAAAGTTGGTCTCGAAAGAAAGGAATACTTCCGAAGTACTAAAGCCTGCTGTAGTGAAAGCAAGATCTTCCAAAGGTCCAGTCTCCAAAACTTTCGAAGTTGTCAAAACTTCCGAAGTTGTCAAAACTTCCGAAGTTGTCAAAACTTCCGAAGTTGTCAAAACTTCCGAAGTTGTCAAAACTTCCGAAGTTGTCAAAACTTCTGAAGTATTGAAGATCAAGTCTAATCTTTCAAAGATGGTGTGGAAGATGAAGGAAGACCAAGTGACTGAAAGTTCTTCATCAACTACAACTGATGATCCTAAGAACTTGAACATAGGATCAATTACTTTTACATTAATTTCAAATCGCTTTGATAAGTCCACAACCATTGAGGCTTGGGTTTCCAAATGTAACTAAACACTTCTTTTTTGTGCAGGAACAGCTAAAGACCAAGAGAAATGTATGGATCATTGATAGTGATTGTTCCAGGCACATGACTGGCAATGACTCTCTACTTCAAAATTTTGAGAAAATTGATGGAGGGCCAGTTGCTTTTGGAGGAGATGCATATAGAAGAGATGCTGTAGGTTACATTACAAGAATGGTCACAAATGGTAAGCTCAGCATTGAAAAGGTAAACTTTGTCAAAGATCCTGGATACAATCTACTCAGGGTATCCTAATTTTGTGATCAGAAACACAACATGCTCTTCACTGAGCATGAGTGCATTGTTCTTAAGCCCGTGGTGGTCATTCCTCAAAAGCATATCCTGCTCAGAGCCTTCAGGAAAGGGAACATGTACAGGATGGACTTGCAGGAAACATCTCCCTCAGGAGAAGTTTCTTGCTTTCTATCTAAAGCAAATAGTGATGGGTCTTTTCTCTGGCATAAAATAATGTGCCATGTAAACTTTAAAAACATGAATAAATTAATCAAGAATGATTTGGTAACTGGAATACCAAAGAAAGAGTTTACAAGTGATGACCACTATGTAGCATGCCTGAAAGGGAAGCAACACAAAGTGTCTCATAAGCCAAAGGAAAGAAACTCTATCACTAACCCCATACACTTATTACATATGGATCTCTTTGGCCCCACCAGTGTAATGAGTCTAGGAAGGACCTCATATTGTTTAGTGATCACAAATGACTTCACAAGATTCACTTGGGTCTTTTTCCTTAGTACTAAGGATGAGACTCTTGAGATTTGAAGAACTTTATTTTGAAAATTGAGAATCAATGTGATCACAAGGTCAAAACCATAAGATGTGATTAAGGAACAGAATTTAAGAACCAAATCCTTGACACATTTTGTGATGAAAAAGGTATTACAAGATAATATAGTACTCCCAAGACTCCTCAGCAAAATGGTATTGCTGAGAGGAGAAACAGGATAATTATTGAGGCTGCAAGAACCATGTTGTCTGACTCTAAACTGCCCATCACCTTCTGGATAGAGGCAGTCAAGACAACCTGCTATGTGCATAACAGACTTTTAGTGGTTGAGACTCATGGTAAGACTCCTTATGAGCTGTGGTACAAAAGGAGACCATTTGATGGTTTCCTCAGGTCATTTGGATGTCCTTGCACCATCTTGAATACCAAAGATCAAATAGCCAAATTTGCTGGGTAATCAGATGATGGATATTTTATTGATACTCTTCCCAAGCTAAGGCTTATAAACTATACAATCTCAGAACTAGAGTAGTTGAGGAGTCAGCCAATACGACCTTCAATGAGCACACTCCTAGTGTGAAAGGTTTTGGTCCTGATTGGCTTTTTGATCTTGGTTTAGTTACAAACTGTTTTAACAAATCTTGTGAGAATATTTCAGGATCTACAGGTAACTTATCAATAGGAGATCCTGACCCAAGATTTGAGCTGAGAAGACCAAGCAAGAATACTACTTCAGCTCCAGTAGTAACTAATCCTGCAAATGAAGATCCTATCAGCACAAACATGATAAATTCAGCTGATACATCTAAGGTGCCTACAAATTCCAGCTCAGAGGCTCAAAACTCAGATGAAGGAACTTCAAATGTAGGAGGAAATGGAGGTGGTGATAGTGATCAATAATTTCTTGATGTTGATAACCACTCCATAGAAGACAACATAAATGATGTCACACACTCATTGGATCAAGCCTCTCTTGATAAGTGTGCTGATATGGTGGGTGATACTCCATTGCCAGATCTAAATTTCTCAAGTTTAGATCTCTCCAATCAACTTGCTGTGATCCCTCAACTCAGGATCCATAAGTCACACCCCACCCCAAACATCATTGGAAATGTTGATACAGGAGTGAGAACAAGAGGACAAACCCATGACAAAAATGTTTGTCTATACTCTTGCTTCTTGTCCTAGATAGAGCCAAAGAAACTAGATGAGGCTTTGAAGGAAGGAAGTTGGGTTGAAGTAATGCAAGAGGAGCTGCTGCAATTCAAAAGACAAAAGGTTTGGAACCTATGTCCTCTTCCTCAAGGGAAGACTACCATAGGAACCAAGTGGGTTTTTAGAAACAAGAAGGATGATAGAGGACTTGTCATCAAGAACAAGGGAAAACTAGTTGTTCAAGGATATACACAAGAAGAGGGAATTGACTACATAGATGTCTTTGCTCCTATAGCAAGACTCGAAGCTGATAGAATATTCTTGGCTTTTGCTGCATCCAAGGATTTCAAGGTCTACCAACTTGATGTCAAGTGTGCTTTTCTATATGGGGTGATTGATGAAGAAGTGTATGTCAAACAACCACCTGGCTTTGCAGACCCAGATCATCCTGATTATATCTACAAGCTTGATAAAGCTCTTTATGGGCTGCACCAAGCTCCAAGAAAGTGGTATGAGACACTATCTCAGTATCTCTGTTAACATGGCTACAAGAGGGGTACTGTCACACCCTCAAATTCCACATGCGGGGTTTTACCGCAAGGCGTGTGAACAAACCAAGTTCCCAGTCATTAGATACTCAGAACAAAACTATAGTCATCCTTTAAAACAATCCAGAGTTTGAAACTTTAAAATATTTGCGGAAACGTTTTGTAAATATCCCAAACACAAGGTACTAAATGTAAACTGCGCAAAAAACGTGCCCAAACCAAAATACGTAAGTAAATTCTAAATTAAAAGTAAACAATGTTTGAACAAAGCATGCTTGACAGGTGCGTGCTCCTATGGGTAGCTGCTAGAAACAACCTGAGAAAATCATACTAAAAGTGTCAACACGATGTTTGGTAAGTTCAAGAGTTTCTAATCATCGTAAATAGTATCATTAATAAAATATAAACAAGTGCATTGAAATAGATAGCTAGTCTAATTTCATTAGTAAAGAGCAACAGTGATTTCACGATCGAAGCTGACTATGTTTGTCTGTATGCCTCCCGCCACGACATACCAGGTCATGACGCCGTTAGTAGTTTAGGGCAATATTGCACCCGTTGAATTCTGGTCACACGGGTGGGGTTTGTCTGACCCAGTAGTACTACCCAAAATTTCCCGCTAGATTCCTTAATTAACGATCCGAAAGTGTAAGGGCTTTCTATGGTATAACCCACTATGTCTTACCAAACACATGGTATAACAGTAAAATGCAATCATAATCATTCAAAAATTCCACCCAGCGTCGCTGCCTCATATTCAACTCCTTCTGCTCAAAGATATGCTAAAGACTCTTGTGATCGGTGTAGATAGTGCACTTGGTACCGTACAAGTAATGTCTCCAGATCTTCAAGGCAAAAACCACTGCACCCAGTTCTAAATCATGGGTGGTGTAGTTCTTCACATGCACCTTCAGTTGTCTCGAGGCATAGGCTATCACCTTGTCACGTTGCATCAAGACACAACCGAGCCCTTGGATAGAAGCATCACAGTAAACTATGAAGTCATCACTTCCTTCTGGTAATGCTAATATCGGTGTGCTATAAAGCTTCTGTTTCAATAACTGGAAGGCAGTTTCTTGAATCTCCCCCCATTTAGATGTGGCACCTTTATTAGTCAAAGCAGTGAGAGTTTCAGCAGTTTTTGGAAATCATTCAATGAAGAGTCGATAGTATCCTGCCAGTCCAAGAAATTGCCATATCTCACTAGGCGTTTTGGGAACTGACCAATTCTTTATTGCCTTAATTTTTGTAGGATCCACATGTATTCCTTTTTCGTTAACAATGTGACCCAGAAATTGCACTTCATGAATCTAGAAATCACACTTGAAAAACTTGGCATACAGTTGTTCCTTTCTAAGTAATTCCAAGATTAGATGTAGGTGCTCTTCATGTTCTTCCTTGGTCCTGAAATAGATCAATATGTCATCGATAAACACGATAACAAACTGATCGAGATAGGGTTTGCACACTCGATTCATGAGATCCATGAACACTGATGGTGCATTTGTCAACCCAAATGGCATGACCAAGAACTCATAATGACCATAACATGTACGGAATGCAGTCTTTGAGATGTCTTCCTCTCGAACTCTCAGTTAATGATACCCAAACCTCAAATCAACCTTAGAGTAGTAGCTTGATCCTTGAAGTTGATCAAATAAATCATCTATACGAGGTAAAGGATATCGATTTTTGACTGTAACCTTGTTCAGTTCTCTGTAGTCGATGCACATTCGAAATGTGCAATCCTTTTTCCTGATGAAGAGAACAGGTGCTCCCTAAGGTGACGAGCTCGGTCAAATAAACCCTTTATCCAATAGCTCCTGCAGTTGTGCAGATAGTTCCTACAGTTCGTTCGGGGCTAACCGATAAGATGCTCTCGCAATCGGAGCTGCTCCGGGAGTCAAAACAATCTGAAACTCAACTTGACGATGAGGTGGTAGTCCAAGCAGGTCCTCTAGAAATACCTCTGGAAAGTCATAAACTACCGGAATATTCTCTATCTTCTTTTCCTCCTGTTGCTTGTTAGTTACAAGGGCTAATATGGCTAAGTAACCCTTGCGTACCCACTTCTGTGCTTTCATAAAGGATATGATACCTATCACAGCACCACTCTTCTGGTCTTTAACCGAGAGAATTTCCCCGTCCAGGAGAGGCATGCGGATGACCTTCTCGTGGCGGATGACCTTCTTGTGGCAAATGACTTCCACCTGCTTCTTGGACAGCCAATCCATGCCCACGACCACATCGAAACTCCCAAGCGTAACATGCATGAGGTCGACGTCAAAAGTATGTCCAGCGAGTTCTATCTCGCAATCCTTAAAGATATGTGTAACGTAGATTTGCTTACCATCAGCTAATTCTATAGTATATTTAGATTCTAACGGAGAAGGCATATCACTTATGAGACTACTACACTTAATAGAGATAAAACTCCTATCGGCTCTAGTGTCAAACAATACAGTAGCAAAACGACCATTAACAGGGAATTTACCAGTAACAGTAGTAGGGTCATTTAGAGCCTCATCTGAACCCATGACAAAGGCTCTCCCCTTAGCTCCTCCGTTGTTGTCACCATTATTGTCACCACTACCATGGTTGTTGTTGTTGTTTCCACCATTTCCAGCACCATTCCCGTTCTCCTTCAACTGAGGACAATTCCTCTTGTAGTGTCCTTCCTTTCCACACACAAAGCAACCTTTTGGTGTTTCTTGGGATTGCTGAGGCTTCTTCATTAACTCACCACGACAATCCTTTGCAGCGTGTCCAGCCTTACCACAACGCTGACATCTAAAATTGTCACACCTGCAAGTGTGGTGGTAGTTGCATCGATTACATTTAGGATACTTCCCTACGTATCCGTCTTGTCCCTGAGATGAAGAAGATGATTGATTGAAACTATGGTTGTTGTCAAACCTCCTTTGCTGCTGTTGATGCTGATGCTGTTGAGTGTGCTGTTGTTGTTACTGATGTTGCTGAGGTTGGCTGTTTGATGAAGATCCCTTGGTACCAGAGTTGTCCCACTTATGTTTATTGTTAGGCATGCTTGCCACAGTTCGCCGTTTGGGTAGCTTTCCCAGCTCCACCGCTTGGTCAGTAAGCTTGTAAGCTAATCGAATAACCTGCTGAATAGTGGTGAGGTTCGTAGCAGTCACCATACTTTGTATCTCTGTAACCAAGCCACGCAGATAAAGCTCAATTCGTTTGATCGGCAGGTCGATCATGCCAGGACAAAGTGTCGCCAACTCATGAGACCTCGTAGTGTAAGCCTCGATCTCATATCCTTCCATTTTCAACTGCCAAAACTCAGCTTCCAGCTTTTGGACTTCATTGCGAGAACAATATTCCTCCATCATCATCGCTTTAAACTCTTCCCATGGTAAAGAATTTGCATCGCCTGGCCAAGCATTTGCACCTGTGCATTCCACCACGTCCACCGGCACCACGTCCATGG
This sequence comes from Flaveria sonorensis, assembly GCA_025506505.1. Taxonomy (NCBI): domain Eukaryota; kingdom Viridiplantae; phylum Streptophyta; class Magnoliopsida; order Asterales; family Asteraceae; genus Flaveria; species Flaveria sonorensis. The sequence continues at coordinate 42,950,801 of CM046434.1, forward strand.
CCACATCCTCGTCCTCTATCACGACCGTCCATATTTCACTTTACATTCACAAATACAATAATGTGTAACATCTAACATATTAATCTCCTTGAAGTATGGTAAATAGTAAGAAATAATGAATCTATCACAACCACAACATTTATAACTAAAATATTAACCAACGACAAATAAATTGTAAATGATTCATAAAATATTTCATCAATGTCAAAATTTTCAGTTTTTCAGTTGGGTGGGAAACAACCCTTCCCAAGTAGGTTTCAAAACGAAAAGAAACACTATGTAGTCCAAGTCAAATGAATGTGAAAATCAATCCAGCACATCAGATCCATCATTGTCCTCTTCCATCTCTTCCGGTTCTTCTTCTTCTTCCAGGGCTTCCTCCAGCTCTTCTATAGGTTACTCTTTAGGGTCTTCCTCATTAGGGTCTTCCCCAAGTGTAGGGGCATCCACAATCTGAAGTGCCGCTAGCTGTGCCTCCAGCTCAGTCAATTTATCATCTGTCGCTACACTGTGAAGCTCTTGCACGGACATGCGCTTAGTAAGTGCAAAAACATTACCAACCAAGGTATGATGCCCACCAATTGACATCGAGAGTCGCTCCTGAAGTGTCTCTACCAGTAAACGCAGCTGACGCATCTTGTGTCATAAAATGGAGTTCTCGTCAGTAAGTGCACTGATGAGCTGTCGCTCAGTGTCCAGTGTAGCAACCAAAGCTGTAACCGCCTGCTTGAGAGGAATACTCAGAGAAGGAAGGGTAGGTGCCATAGAGGCAGTCGCCAACCTAGTCCTAGGTCCAGTAGTAGCTATAGCTAGAACACACTCCCTGTAGACCATGCGATCAACATAGGTAGGATAGTAACTCCAGTTCCGTGGAGCGTCGCACTCGGGTAGTGCAAAAGACTGATCCCAGTCTATCTCTTAGAAGGATAGGGATGTCGGGCCAGTTAGATCCTCTATTAGGTATAGGAGGAGGAGGAGTTGACTCAAAACGTGTAGGCCTCTTACCCAGAGCCTGTGAAGACGATGCCATGCTGTGAAGTATGTGACATGTATGCCAATGAGTATACAGTAAGGGATAAGTAATGAGTAACTAACAAACTGTGCGATTATAGTCTAGTGTGTATGCAACCTAGTTCCCTATAACCAATGGTTCTGATACCAATCTGTCACAACCTCAAATTCCATGTGCGGGGTTTTACCGCGAGGCGAGTGAACAAACCAGGATCCCAGATATTAGTTACTCAGAACGACACTATATACAACCTTTAACACAATCCAGAGTTTGAAACTTTAAAATATTTGTGGAAGCATTTTGTAAATAACCCAAACACAAGGTACTAAATGTAAACTGCTCAAAAGACGCGCCCAAACCAAAATACGTAAATAAATGCTAAATTAAAAGTAAATAATGTTTAAACAAAGCATGCTTGACACGTGCGTGCTCCTATGGGCAGCTGGTAGAAACGACCTGAGAAAAGCATACTAAAAGTGTCAACACGATGGTTGGTGAGTTCAAGAGTTTTTAATCATCGTAAACAGTAGCGTTAATAAAATATAAACAAGTGCATTGAAATAGATAGCTAGTCTAATTTCATTAGTAAAGAGCAATAGTGATTTTGCGATCAAAGCTGACTATGTTTGTCTGTTTGCCTCCCGCCACGACATACCAGGTCGTGACGCTGTTAGTAGTTTAGGACAATATTGCACCCATTGACTTCCGGTCATACGAGTGGGGCTTGTCAAACCCAGTAGTACTACCCAAAATTTTTTGCTAGATTCCTTAATTAATGATCCGAAAGTGTGAGGGCCTTCTATCGTATAACCCACTATGTCTTACCAAACACATGTTATAATAGTAAAGCGTTTTAAAAACCAAGTATGCTTTCTCATCCAAAAAGAGAAGTAAGTAAAAGTGGGGCATTGAACTCACCTGGTGCGCAAACGAATGATTGTAAAAGTTAATGATGAATGGAAAGACAACCCTTCAAAGGTTACCTAGAATACACAAGTACATAAGTATGTGTGCATAGAAGCTTAACAACCCTAAGTGCTCAACAAACACATTGACCCAAGGTTTTGGAAAACAATACTCATATGACCTAGTTTACCCAGTTGACCCGTTGGTGACATGTCAAGTTAAGTTTTTGTTTGATCAAGTATAGCAATCCATCATACATGGTTATCACACAAGTTATTCACATATGCCACATTACAAACTCTTAAGTGCTATAAAGCTCATCATACACCATGGTTTATCAAACAACACATATAAATCCCAAGAAGTCCACAATTACAATTTTAACTAACACATCATGCATCATCATGATTCTATCATAATGCCAACATAGCTCCATAATCACCTAAAAACATCCATTATCATGTATGTTCCATAAGAGCCTAAATTTCCAAAGTTGTGCATCAAGTATTCATACAACCCAAACAACACAATCTACCACCTTAGACATTCTCAACAAACATTCTAACATGATCCTAACATCATAAACATGCTCAATTAACAATATCCAATGATCTACATAAATAAAGTTTCCCTTTCAGGAAAGTAACACCCAAAACCAATCTAACATCCAATTCTTTCGTAAATTCACCAACTTTATGCCTAATCAAGTCCATAACAACCATCTAGACATGACTAACATCATCAATTCATCATAATTCATCAATCTCATGCATAAAAGTTACTATTAATAGTAATGTATGAACAACGCATCAAATCCATGAATTTCTTGCATAATCTACATAGATTAACATCAATACAATACAACTAACATTAAAACATCATCAAACAACATCAATTTCGACATTCATCACAATTTTCGACCTAGGGTTCTATCAAGTATCAAAACCATGAAAATATAATCAAAATCTAACCTTTAATCACGTAGGAAACGAGAATTGGCACTTGCTACACGTTAGAATCACTTGGAACTAATCAAAATTGATGCTTGCTTGTTGTTTGGATCAAAAAATCGAAGTGTGTGTGTGTGTGATGTCGCGGCAGCAAAGGGGAGGGTGGGGGGATTAGGGTTTGATTTTTGTTAATATTTGGTAATTATCATTTTTACCATTAAACCCTCCTTATTTATATTTTGTAAAAACTTAATCCTGTTAACTCTTTTGAATAATTTTAACTACAAAACATAAGTATTACTAATCAACAATAATAATCATGTATATTTTCCACTAATTACAAAACACATGAAATAAATATAACACGTTGTCACGTTACAATGTAAAATTCACAAATAATGTTTAAATTCACAAATCGCGTAACTACAAATTAATAATCAACATTATTAATCAAGTTATTATCAGTTAACCATTGTTAATTATTATTAAGTTACCAACGTTCAACGACAACTAGTGTGTGCTCACGACACGTGTATGCAAGACCTAACAGAACTAACGGAGTTTGGTAACGGAAAATTACCGGATGTCACAGGTACTATGGATGGAACTCTCTTCATCAAAGGAACAGAGAATGACTTAATGTTGGTTCAAGTATATGTAGATGACATTATCTTCGGGTCAACTAATCCAAAGCTTTGTGAAGACTTTGAGAGGGTGATGAAGAATAGATTTGAAATCAGTGCCATAGGGGAACTCAATTTCTTTCTAGGAATTCAAGTGAAGCAAGTTGAAAATGACATCTTCATAAGTCAGTCAAAGTATATACAAGACATCCTTACAAGATTCAACATGTCTGAGTGCAAGGTTGCAAAGATTCCCATAGCCAGAAACCACTCCCTTGGACCTAATCATAAGGGGGAGTGTGTTGATGAACATCTCTACAGAGCTATGATTGGGTCCCTTATGTATCTCAAAGCCAGCAGGCCTGATATTATGTTTACCACATGCATCTATGCAAGATATCAAGCCAACCCCAAGATGTCACACCTGGTTGCTATCAAGAGAATTCTTAGATATCTCAAAGGTGCTCTTAAGCTTGGCCTTTGATATCCAAAGAATTCTGACTTCAATTTGTATGCCTATACAGACAGTGACTATGGTTCCTGCAACATGACTGCAAAGTCTACATCTGGGTGGTGTCAATTCCTTGGTGGAAGGATTGTCTCATGGCAATGCAAGAAATAATCCTGTGTGTCTGCATCAACTGCTAAAGCTGAATACATTGCTGCTGCATGCTGTTGTGCTTAAGTGCTTTGGATTCAGAATCAAATGCTAGACTATGGATTCAACTTCAAAGAGACTCCCATCCATATACACAACAACAGTGATATCTCTATTATAGAGAATCCTGTGCAGCACTCAAGGACAAAACACATCACATTAGGTCTCATTTGATTAGAGATAATTTTAAAAAAGGATTAATCAAACTAGTCAAAATTAACACAAATGAACAATATGCTGATTTGTTCACTAAAGCTTTTGATGAACAAAGATTCAAATATCTTGTATCAGCTATTGGGATGATTAACTTTAAATAGATTTTTGGTAAACTTAAATCAATTCTATTTCTAAAACCTGTGTGTCCTAAGTTGTCTATTTTATCATCTTCATAAGCCTAATTTCCTTTGAAAGAATTTTTTTAGATATTCCTTAGATTTTTGAAAAATTTTAAACATATTTTCTTTCGGAAGATATCATGTTGTCTTCGGAAGAACATCATGTCTTCAAATCAACTAACTACTTATAAGACATTTACCTTCGGAAGAAATTCTGATATATCTTCAAAAGCATAAATATACTTTTAAGTACTTACATGTATTTGAAAGACAATTTTCTTCCGAAAACAATTAAGTCTCGGAAGATTCATTCTCTTAAGAATAAAATTTCCAAGTCCTGATTTCTTCCGAAACCAAACATGTCTTGAAAGCAAAATTCTCTATGTATTTTCCTTCCAAAGCAAAATTTTCTCAAATCTTAAGAATATCTTTTGAAGCCAAATTGGCTTCAAAAGCTTTTCTTAAAACTTTCAAAGACAAAAAAATACCCTCGGAATATTTTCGACTTCCAAGAAAACTACCTTTTTGGGCACTTTTTAAAGGTGGGACCGACATTCGGATTTCAAAGTTTATCCTTTTACATTAACTTTCTCTAAAATCCATTTCATATATATTCTCTCTCAATGGTTTCCCTCTTTCTCTATCTTCTTCATCTGAAAAAATTCTCTAACCTAATTCACCCACAAACTGCCGCTGTTCTTATCTTCCTTCATAACAAAGCTACCTCAAAATGGCCAACCTTCATCGCATAAACCAACCCGATTTCTCCATGCAACTTTACAGGCAACATAACCAAGTTGCTCTGTTAAACTCTGAGAAAGATCTTGGTTTCTCAGAGGTTTGTCGCTTTCTCACTCTATAAAACTACTTCACCTCCCTCACCATCGATCCTCCACTCTATAAGGATCAGCTGTTTGAATTTTGGAGGACCAGTCAAGAGGTCACCATGGATGGGGAGAAGGCACTATTTGCCATAGTGCAGGTGTAGGAACCTCTGAGGTTAAGAGGCTGATGCAACCAAAGGATCAACAAAAAGATGCCAAAACAACCAGGTCTTCCAACATGCACTAAGGAACAAAGAAGAACTAACTTCGGAAGATTTACATATACAAAGAAGAATGCCAAGTGTGAAATCTTCCGAAGGATAAGTTCTAAAGAAAATGATAAGGAAGCTTTACACTAAGTGTCAAGTCTTCCGAAGCCAAAGACTCAACTCTTCCGAAGTATAAAGATGAAGTCTTCCGAAGCTGAATAAATACAAGACTGATTTACCTTTAGAAGAGAGAGAAAAGTCACCTTTTCCATCAACTTTATCATAAAGCAACCATCTGTCCGCTACCCACTCTGGTGGTTCACCAACTATCATCAGTTGGTGAAACTCCCATGCTTTATGATAAAGTAGATAAGGTCTTTGTCTGCAAATTTTTGTATTTGTTTATTTTTGGACTTTTGTAGTAGAAAAGTCAAGTGATCTACGGCCTGTCATAGTCACTAGTCAAAAGGCAATCTGTCTTTTGACTTTAGGCTAATCTTGTTGTCTAGATTAGTCACTTTCCAACTGTCTTTTGTAAATTGACGGTTGTAGGATTAGTATAAAGAGTCTAAGGTTCTTGTATTTAAAAAAGTAGTGAAAACACTTGTAATAGAACTTGAGAAGCAATATACTACTTCCTTGAAAACTTATATCTTGTGTTCTTGTTCTTTACTTACTTGTGTTATGCATTGCATCATCTGTAAAAGTTCTCAGTTCCCTATTTGAACTGTTAAGTGATATTAATATCCTCCTAAGTGTGTTAACTAAGTGTTAAGAACCCTTTAACGGTCCTGCATTTGGTATCAGAGCATTCAGGCTCTTGTTTGCAAGATCTCACCATCTTCAAAAACCTCTTAGTAACACACATCACTTAACTATTCAAATAGCAGCTATCTCAAAAGCTGATATGGAAACTGGAACCATGACAAAATCCCCACTGATCACTCCTGAGGATTTTGACACTTTGTGTCAAAAAATGGAAGGCTTTATCAAGTCTCAAGATTCCTGGATGTGGGAGTTTGTTGTCAACGGACCTCACGTACCATGCACCTCTTCAGCTGCTGCTGGGGGTGGCATGATACCAAAGGAGAAAGCTGATTTTTCTGATGAAGACTGGAAAAGAATTGATATTGATCAGCAAGCTATGACAGCCCTCCAAACTGCTCTTCCAAACTCCATCTACAAAGGTTTCAAGAAGTTAGGATGCACTGAAACTCATGTGTGAGGGTTCAAATGAAGCCAAGGAGAACAAGAAAGATCTCCTGAAGCAGCAGTTTGAAAATTTCACCTTCAAAACAGGTGAAACCATGACTCAACAATACTTCAGGTATGTTGAGATTGTGGATACTCTGGCTGATGTTGGAGTGACCATTGAAAACAGGGATATGGTAAGAAATTTTATGTCCTCTCTTCCAAGACAATGGACACACTATTATGTGGTCATTAAAAGGATTGAAAATCTCAAGACCCTCACTCTCACTGAGCTATATGGGATACTCAGTGGATACCAGATGGAGATGAACATGCAAAATTCATCTGGTAACTCCAACACTCACCAGTTCTGCCCTTCATATGGTTGAAAGGGATAGTAGAGAACCACATCATCATCTCAACTGCTACCCTGAGACTTCACAAAAGGGACCTTTCATCACCTTCCAGGAGACACCCAGAGAGAGCTACATCCAAGGAAGTCCCTTCCAAGAGACAAGCTCTTCTCAAGCTTTTGATTCCACTGATGAAAGTTTAGGCAACTTTCTCTTTACTCTTGAAGACCTAGACTGTATCCATCCAGATGATCTGGAATATATGGAGATAGTTCAGCAGATGCCTCTTCTTACTCATAAAGCCCAGAAGTTCTACAAGAGGACTGGGAGAACGTTTCCTAGCAATGCTGCCAGTAGCAAGTTCGGGCTGGACAAGAGCAAAGTCAAGTGTTACAACTGTAACCAGATGGGACATTTTGCTAGAGAATGCAAGGCACCCAAGTCTAATGGTGGCCAAGCTTCTTCCAGGCCAAACTACACTGAAGGAGGGCACTAGAATAAGAAGCCAAGACATCAAGCTACAGTTGCTGTTGAAGAAGGAGGCTTTGACTGGAGCTTTCAAGCTGAAGATGCATCTCCAAACCAAGCACTCATGGCTGATCATGATGAAGCTAAGGTACTTGAACATCTTTGCTCTCCTGAATGTATTGTTAAAGTTAGTAGATACAGGTCCTACAACTTGGAAATGAGATCTGACATTGAGTCTTTGAATATTTTAAAAGCTGATTTTAAAAGAGCTGAAAATAACTATAAACTTAAAATAGAAGATCTAGAGAAAACAGTTTCAACTCTTAAACATGAGCAAACAAATTACAGGACTCAAATTAAGGATCTCATTACCAAGTTGACTGAATGCCAGGTTGAGCTTGTGATCAGCAAAGCCAGGGCAGAAAAATGTGTTCTTGAAGAGGAAACCTTCAAGAACATGATATCCTCATCTCTACATGCAAACGTGTGTTATCAGAACAAGCAGGGACTGGGATCTAGTGTAATAGCTCCTCCACACTCTCTACTATCAGTTAGTTCTCCAAGGTGTGGAACTGGTCAAGATGAGCTTCCATCCATAGACCCCAGTGATGAAGAGGATGAAAAGGAGAAGGTGAGGGATGACTCTGAGGTGAGTGAAGAGAGTCAATCCAAAAAGGGTCACCATGCTCCTAAGGAGGAAAAACAAGCTGGTTTGAGCAAGACCAAGAGAAAGAACTTGATCAGAAGAGAAAAAAGAAGATCAAGAAAAGTCAAGAGGTCAAGACCACCTTTGATCCCAAACAAAAACAAGTATTTGTCTCTGCAGGGTTCAAGGTGATAAAAGTTGAAGATCTTGTTAAGAATTCAAGTACCAAGAGTTCTACTTCAGCTTCAACTCACTCTAGCAACAACAAGAAGAAGACTGATAAACTGTGTGTCACTGCTGCACAGCTTGAATCACCCATCTCCAACAGCAAGCCTATCCCTAAAAAGCTTGATGTAGCATCTGAAAAGATGAAAAAGGAGATGGGAAGTGTTTAATATCAATCCTCTTCAGACAAGAAGATTCCCAGAAAGAAGCAAATGATGTGTCATGTGTGGTAGTATCTCTCATTTGGCTAAAGATTGTATCTACAATCCCAAAGGTACTGTCCAGTTGATAAAAGAGAAGACTTATGGGAAGAAGAAAGAACAACAAGCTTCGGAAGGAAAATCTGTTTCCTTCGGAAGCTCCAAAATAAAGAAGAAGGCAAAGAAGAAATTGCCTTCGGAAGTGCTTCCGAAGCAGAAAAGATCCTCCGAAGGATCTTTCTCAAAAGCTTCCGAAGTAGTTAAGGTCAAGCCCAATCTTTCAAAGGTGGTGTGGAAGATGAAGGAAGATCTTGAGATTGGAAGTTCTTCTGCAGCAACAACAAATGATCCTTTAAGCTTGAACATTGGATCATTTACTGTTCCATTGCCTTCATCTGAACTTAATAAGCCCAAGACCAAAGAGGCTTGGGTTTCCAAATGTAACTAAATCATCTCTTTTTGTGCAGGGACAGCTAAAGACCAGCAGAAATGTCTGGATTATTGATAGCGGCTGCTCCAGGCACATGACTGGTAATGAGTCCTTTCTTCAACACTTTGAAAGATTTGATGGAGGACCAGTTGACTTTGGTGGAGATGCAGGAGGTTACATTACTGGCCGGGGCAAGGTTACAAATGGTAAGCTCAGCATTGAGAAGGTAAACTTTGTCAAGGAGCTGGGATACAATCTTCTAAGTGTGTCCCAATTTTGTGACCAAAAACATCACATGCTCTTTACTAAGCATGACTGCATTTTTCTCAAGCCCAGGGTTGACATTCCTCAGGAGCATATTTTGCTCATAGCTCCTAGGAGAGGGAACATGTACAAGATGGATTTGCATGAAACCACTCCCTATGTAGAAGTGTCTTGCTTTCTGTCTAAAGCAAATAGTGATGAGTCTTTCCTTTGGCATAAAAGAATGTGCCATGTAAACTTTAAAAACATGAATAAACTGATTAAGAATGATTTGGTAACTAGAATGCCAAAGAAAGAGTTTACAAGTGATGACCACTGTGTTGCATGCCTGAAAGGTAAACAACACAAAGTGTCTCACAAGCCATAGGAAATGAACTCTATCACTACTCCCCTACACTTGTTACATATGGATCTGTTTGGCCCCACCAGTGTAATGAGTCTAGGAAGGACCTCATACTGTTTGGTGATCACAGATGACTTCACAAGATTTACTTGGGTATTCTTCCTTAGAACTAAGGATGAGACCCCTGAAATCTTAAAAAGTTTCATTCTGAGAATTGAGAATCAATCTGATCACAAGGTCAAGATCATAAGATGTGATCAAGGAACAAAATTTAAAAGCCAAATCCTTGATGCATTATGTGATGAAAAGGGTATATCAAGACAATATAGTGCCCCCAGGACTCCTCAGTAAAACGGTGTTGCTGAGAGAAGAAACAGGACACTTATTGAAGCTGCAAGAACCATGTTGTCTGACTCTAAACTGCCTATCACCTTCTGGGCAAAGGCTATTAACACAGCCTGCTATGTGCAGAACAGAGTCTTGGTAGTTAAGACACATAGTAAGACTCCTTATGAACTATGGCATAAAAGGAGACCATTTATTGGTTTTCTCAGAACATTTGGATGTCCTTGCACCATCTTGAATACCAAAGATCAAATAGTTATGTTTGCTGAGAAATCAGATGATGGACATTTTGTTGGATACTCTTCTCAAGCTAAGGCTTACAGAGTATACAATCTCAGAACTAGAATCATTAAGGAGTCAGCCAATGTAACTTTCAATGAACACACACCTTGTGTGAAAAGTTTTGGTCCGGATTGGCTATTTGATCTTGATTTAGTTACCAACTGTTTTAACAAATCTTATGAGAATGTTTCAGGATCTATGGATAACAGGTCAACAGAAGATCCTGTCCTAAGATTTGAGCTGATAAGACTAAACAAGAAGACTACTTCAGCTCCAATGGTGACTAACCCTGTCATAGAGGCTCCAATCAGCACAAACATGACAAATACTGCTGATTCAACTGAATTACCATCAAATTCCAGTTCAGAGGCTCAGAATTCAGGAGAAGGAACCTCCAATGCAGGAAGATCTGGTGGTGGTGACAGTGATCAAGAATTTCTTGATGCTGATAACCACTCCATTAAAGACAACATCAATGATGTCACACACTCATTGGATCAAGTTTCTCTTGATAAGTATGCTGATGTGGTGGGGGACTCTTCTTTGCCAGATCAAAATTTATCTAATCTTGATCTGTCCAACCAACTTGCTGTGATCCCTCAACTCAGTACCACAAGTCACATCCCACCACAAATATCATTGGAAATGTTGATTCAGGGGTGAGAACAAGAGCACAAACTCATGACAGTCATGTTTGTCTACACTCTTGTTTCTTATCCCAAATTGAGCCAAAGAAAGTTGATGAGGCTCTAAAGGATGGAAGCTGGATTGAAGCAATGCAAGAAGAATTGCTTCAAATCAAAAGACCGAAGGTTTGGAACTTATGCCCTCTTCCTCAAGGGAAGACTGTTATAGGTACTAAGTGGGTTTTTAGGAATAAGAAAGATGATAGAGGGATTATCATCAAGAACAAGGCAAGACTAGTTGTCCAAGGATACACTCAAGAAGAAGGAATTGACTACACTGATGTCTTTGCTCTAGTAGCTAGACTCGAAGCTGTAAGAATATTTTTGGCTTATGCTGCATCTAAGGACTTCAAGGTCTACCAGCTTGATGTGAAGTGTGCCTTTCTCTATAGGGTGATTGATGAAGAAGTCTATATTAGACAACCACCTGGCTTTGCAGACCCAGATCATCCGATTATGTCTGCAAGCTTGATAAAGCTCTATATGGGCTACATCAGGCTTCAAGAAAGTGGTATGAGACAATATCAACATACCTCTGTTAGCATGGATACAAAAGAGGTACTATTGATGGGACTCTCTTCATCAAAGAAATAGGAAACGACACATTGCTAGTTCAAATATATGTGGATGACATCATCTTTGGTTCAACTAATCTAAAGCTCGGCACAGACTTTGAGATGCTGATGAAGAACAGATTTGAAATGAGTGCGATGGGGGAACTCAATTTCTTTCTAGGTATTCAAGTGAAGCAAGTTGAAGATGGCATCTTTATAAGTTAGTCAAAGTATGTCCAGGACATACTCACAAGATTCAATATGACTGACTGTAAAGTTGCAAAAACACCCATAGCCAGAAATCACTCCCTTGGTCCTGATCTTGAGGGAGAGTTTGTTGATGAACATCTCTACAGGGCCATGATTGGGTCACTCATGTACCTTACTGCTAGCAGGCCTGATATTATGTTTGCTACATGCATATGTGCCAGATATCAAGCCAACCCCAAGATGTCACACCTTATCACTGTTAAAAGGATTCTTAGGTATCTCAAAGGTGCTCCTAACTTAGGCCTTTGGTATCTAAAGAATTCTGACTTCAGTTTGTATGCAATAGAGACAGTGGTTATGGTGGTTGCAATATGACTGCAAAGTCAACCTCTGGGGGATGTCAATTTCTTGGTGGAAGGATAGTCTCCTGGCAATGCAAGAAACAATCCTGTGTGTCTACATCAACTGCTGAAGCTGAATACATTGCTGCTGCAAGCTGCTGTGCTCAAGTGCTTTGGATTCAGAATCAGATGCTTGACTATGGATTCAACTTCAAGGAGACTCCCATCCATATAGACAACAACAGTGCTATCTCTATTATAGAGAATCCTGTACAGTACTCAAGGACCAAACACATCAACATCAGGTATCATTTGATTAGGGATAACTTTGAAAAGGGTTTGATAAAACTAATCAAAGTTAACAGAAATGAATAATATGTTGATCTGCTCATAAAGGCTTTTGATGAACAGAGATTTAAATATCTTGTATCAGCTATTGGGATGAATAACTTTGAATAGATTTTATGAAATAACTTAATCAAAGTTTTCTCCTAAAAATTATGTGTCCTAAGTTGTCTATTAGCTCATCTCATAAGCCCAGTTCTCTTTGGAAGAAAATAAAATTTTAAATTGATATTCCTTAGAATGATAAAAAATTTTACTTTCGGAAGAAGTGAAATTTTCTTCGGAAGAAATTTACGTCCTAAAACTTATCTAAGATTTACCTTTGGAAGAAATTCTTGAAGTATCTTCCGAAGCTTAAGTCTCTTATAAACAATTTAATGTATTTTAAGAACAAATTTCTTCTGAAAGCAATTTAGTCTCGGAAGACATACTCATTTCTTCCGAAGTCAAAATTTTCAAAATTCTTGGGGATATCTTCCAAAGCATAATTTACCTTCGGAAGCTTTGTTTCAAATCTTTCGAAGCCACAATTGTCTTCGGAAGTTATTTTCTACTTCCAAGAAAACTAACTTTTTGGGCGATTTTTGAAAGTAGGACCCATATCCGGATTTCAAAGTTTATATTTTCAATTAACTTTGTCTCAAATCCAGTGTATATCTTTCTAAACGGTTCTCTTTCATCTCACCTCTCTCATTGATCTTTAACCTAACTTACCCCCAAATTTCATCTTCTTCTACCTTCCTTCACTACAAAGCTTCCAAATGGCCAACCCTAATCATCGTAATGACCCGATTTCTCCATGCACCTGCATAGGCAACACAACCAAGTTGCTCTGTTAGACCTTGAGAAGGATCCAAGCTTCTCAGACGTTTGTAGGTTTCTTTCTTCGTCTCATTACTACACCTCCCTTACAATCGATCCTCCTCTCTATGAGGATCAATTGCTTGAGTTCTGGCGGACCTGTCAAGAGGTTACCATGGACGGGGAGAAGGCACTGTCTGCCACAGTGCAGGGGAGGACACTATTAATCACTCCAGCCATCATAAACACCCATCTTTAGCTGGATGATAAGGAAGGTGAAACGTCCTTCCTAAAGACTGCTGTAAACCATTCCTTTGAGTAGATGGGATATGAAGGAGACTTCACAGTCAAGACCTTCAAGAAAGGGAGGGTCTCATACCAATGGAAATACCTCCTCCATGTCGTTATCCATAGCCTATCCAACAAACATGGAGGATGGGACCAGATTCCAGAAGACCTTTCCTTCATTGTCCATGGGATGGTTCAAGGGGTCAAATTTAGGTACTCTCAGTTTGTTTTTACAAATTTACTTGTAAATTTGGACTCCTTAGAATATTACATGTTCCCCAGGTATGTTCAACACATTCTCAACTATGAATTGGGACCACAGTTGAGGGGAACAGGCAATGTTCTTAAACTTGCACATATGAGGCCCGACATTTTCAAAATAATGAAAAAGCCATCTGTTGGGTTCTCAGGGGTAGAAACGGCCCTAGTTCCGAAAATGTTTGAGCTCATTACTCAGGGTGACATCCTAGCAGCACCAGCTAGTGATGAACCAACACCTCCACTTCTCAACCACCATCAAGGCTAAACATTACCATCACTTACACCAGAAAATCCAAACGAACCCATGCACCTGCTATTGAGCATGTGCAGGCCCCCATATCACAACCTACACAGGAGGAAGTGGACACTAGAGCTCCCACTTCCCTTAAGGAGCAAACCACTCCCATCTTTGCAACTATCAGTGCTGAGGTTTCTCATGCTCAGCCTGATGAGCTCACACCCTCTCAAATAGCCTTAAGCCATCACTCTGAGTCTCAACACTCTAGTGATCAACCTTCAGGGGAAAGTTACCATCCCCAGCCTCTTGATTTAAATCAACCACTTCCTAGCCTTGACTTCTACTCTGATGAAGATTTGGGTTTCAGTGAGTACCATGAGTCTCTCCTCTCTTCCCACACTCAAGGAGCGACGAGTGCTCTTGCCTCACCCATCTCTAGCCCACATCAGACGCCCCAAACTGAGGTGGATATTCAGATTGTCCAGGAGATCCATCAGATTTTCCAGGAGATCCATATGGCAGAGGCTATCACTGTTGCCAGTGATAACATCACTAGGACCTCTACCATGGCAACCCAGCCTCTTGACACTTCTCTTGAAGATGTCATTGGGTAGGGGAAATCCAGCAGCCAAGAAACCTATGCTGGTGATGAGGGAGAAGAGTCAGGTCCAATCCACTCATCCCCCTATGATTCTTCATATGAAGATGAGGGGAGTCTGCAACAAAAGGTGCACAAACTTTCAAACATGTGCACCTACTTTGTGTCAAAGATAGCTCACCTGGAATCTCAGGTGACTATCTTGTAGAAAAGGGTCAATGACCAGCAACTTGAGATCACCGATCTCAAGGGTAAGCTCACTAAGAGACCAATGAGATCAACTCATCCAGGTCCACAAGAACCTATGGATGTCATAGATAAATCTCCTAGCTCACCTATGCAAGAGGGTGATGCTACCAAAAAGGGGGAGAAAATCCTAACAATCATAAAACTTGGGAGTTCCTCTCAGAGTATAGACATAGAGGACTCACCATCCTCTCTTGTAGTTGTCCATACTCAGCAACCTCCTCTAGACAGTGATCTACATTTGTTAATACTACAACTGTTTGAGGAGGAAGTACCAAGAGCAATGTCTGCCCCTTCTGAGAACCCAATCTGGGGTTGGGGGTATGACAGTGAAAGGAAAGCTCTTGTACTCTCTAGAGCTCAAGGTCAACTAGAAATCTTAAACATTTCAATCCTGAGTTTCTATGAGGGTATAAATCTGGTAGATCTGGCACTTGTCAACCCAAGCAATAACAGACAAGCTGCCAAACTAGCCAGTAAAATTCAAGATTGTGTGCTGGAAGAATTCAAAAGGAGATCAGCACTATATAGACAGAGGCTAGCAGTGGAAGCCTTTGGTCAACTGGATGTTAAGGTGGACCCTAAGATTAGCTTCAAAGGGAAAGCCTTGACTGAAGGCCCAGAGGCTGAAACTGTGAACCTTGAGACAACATCTCCTCCAGCGCCCAATACCCTCAGTGAGGCACCAGCTGGTGATGGTGCATCACAACCTCTCTCTGGCCAGAGCTTGTCCGCTGAACCAAGCAATGAGGGCCAAAGCTCTCCTCAGCCTGTGGCAGACAAAGGCAAAAGAAAACTCACTGCTGAGGAGATTGAAGAAGAAAAAAGAGAGAGGAAGAGGAAGCTAAGGGGAGAGAGTTCTAGTGGTTCCCCAGGATTTATCCAAGCTGTAATCAGGGCTGTCCCTATTCTAAACACTCAAGAAGATGAACTAAGGGCAGCCAAACTTAATTATCTAGGGACTAGGAACTACAATGTTGATGAACTCATCTCTCTCCCCTTGGATGAGTTAAATGAACTGGCAGACACAGAGCTGTCAAAGGAGAGAAAGGAAGCTGAGAATGCAGCCTTAAACCTCAAACACAAAGAATAATTAAGGAGGAAAAGGCTTTATAAGGACATTCCTATTCTCTCCCTAGTTCAGGAAAGTCCTGAGGAAGAGACTGTGGCTGCTGAACAACCTCAAGTAGTTGATGAAGAAGAAAGATTAAAGATGATCAACTACTTGAGTGCCACAGGTCTCTATCAGGCACCAGCACTTCTTCCCTTGCCATATGACTACATCTTATTTGAATATAACAAGCAGCTAGAAGAGAGAGCTAAAAGAGAAAAACAAGTGCTAGAAAGAGGAAAAGGGAAGAGACTGCTAAATCAAGAGCCATCATCCAGAAAAGTCTAAAAAAGTCTGCAGATAGGCAGAAGATGATGAGCTTCTTGAAGCTTTATGGGTTCTCCGGAAGGAGGCTTGGTCCCATGTCTCTATCTACAATGGATGAGCATATAAGGATGATCAAGCAGAAGATTAAAAGGGGAGAGCTTGTGGATCTTCATTCATCATCAAGTCAAGCTCAACCTGAAGTTGAGGTAAAGGTGGAACCTACAGAGACAACACCACCTGCACCTAAAGCTACACAATAGCCAACTTCATTTTCTGACCCACAGCAGGGTTCTCCTCCCTCTCCTTCTGAACCTGGGAGAGAGGAGATCCCAACTGAGAGGGAATCCATCGAAGAACCTGGTAGAGAAAACCAACCCTCTCAGTCAAAATCATCTGGGAGAAGAAAGAGGAGGCCAGAAGAAGATCTTCAAAGAAGAAAACAAGAAAGGCATCCTCCTCCCAACCTCAGGATGAGTCAGAACATCCTAAGGAAGTGCATGTAGAGGGCTCTCAACCAACTCCCATCATAGTAGAGCCTCTCTCTATTGGAAGACCAATTCTATCCTGGGCATTCAATGAAAACCCAGATAGATGGTATGTCACTAGAGATCAGGGAGAACAATATATCTACTTCACTAGTGACATGCTTGAACTTCTTCTGCATGATCTCTATGACATGAGAAGGTACTTCATGAGTCTGAAGAATCCTGATCTACTGATGAAGAAAAGACTTCTGAAGATTCTCATGTGGACTATCCCAATCTGAAGACCTCTCTGTTTTGGTAGTATCAGCCTAGGGGGAGTTTGTAGGAACCTCTGAGGTTAAGAGGTTGATGCAACCAAAGGATCAACCAAAAGATGCCAAAACAACTAGGTCTTCCAACATGCACTAAGGAACAAAGAAGAACTAACTTCGGAAGATTTACATATACAAAGAAGAATGCCAAGTGTGAAATCTTCCGAAGGATAAGTTCTGAAATGATAAGGAAGCTTTACACTAAGTGTCAAGTCTTCCGAAGCCAAAGACTCAACTTTTCCAAAGTATAAAGATGAAGTCTTCTGAAGCTCTCAAGACAAAGTATTCCGAAGCTGAATAAATACAAGACTGATTTACCTTTAGAAGAAAGAGAAAAGTCACCTTTTCCATCAACTTTATCATAAAGCAACCATCTGTCCGCTGCCCACTCTGGTGGTTCACCAACTATCATCAGTTGGTGAAACTCCCATGCTTTATGATAAAGTAGATAAGGTCTTTGTCTGCAAATTTTGGTATTTGTTTCTTTTTGGACTTTTGTAGTAGAAAAGTCAAGTGAGCTATGGCCTGTCATAGTCACTAGTTAAAAGGCAATCTGTCTTTTGACTTTAGGCTGATCTTGTTGTCTAGATTAGTCACTTTCAAACTGTCTTTTGTAAATTGACGGTTGTAGGATTAGTATAAAGAGTCTAAGGTTCTTGTATTTAATAAAGTAGTGCAAACACTTGTAATAGAACTTGAGAAGAAATATACTACTTCCTTGAAAACTTATATCTTGTGTTCTTGTTCTTTACTTACTTGTGTTGTGCATTGCATCATCTGTAAAAGTTCTCAGTTCCCTATTTGAACTGTTAAGTGATATTAATATCCTCCTAAGTGTGTTAACTAAGTTTTAAGAACCCTTTAACGGTCCTGCAGTATGGAAGGAAAATCTTCATCACTCCAGCATCCATAAACTCATATCTAAGGCTGGATGATGTCGAAGGTGATTTGTCCTTCCCCAAGTCTACTGTTAACCATACCTTTGGTCAGATAGGCTATGAAGGGGATTTCTCCATCAAGATCTTCAGGAAAGGGAAGGTTTTCTCTCAATGGAAATACCTCCTCCATGTTGTCATTCACAGTCTATCTAATAAGCATGGAGGATGGGACCAAGTTTCAGGGGCCCTTTCCTACATAGTCCTTGGGATGGTTCAGGGGGTCAAGTTCAGGTATTCATATTTTGTGTACATTAATTTACTTGCAAACTTGGACTCCTTAGAATATTACATGTTCCCTAGATATGTCCAGCACATTCTTAACTGTGAACTGGGCTCATAGTTGAGGGGAACAGGTAATGTTCTAAAATTGGGACAGATGAAGCCCGGCATCTTCAAGACTATGAGAAAGCCAACTGTGGCTTCTTAGGGGTAGAAACATCCCTTGTCCTAAAAATGTTAGAGCTCATTGCTCAAGGTGACAACCTAACAGCACCAGCTAGTGTTGAACCCACACCTTCTACTTCTCAACCCCCTATACAGCCACAAATAACCATCACCTATCAAAAAAAATCTAAACGAACCCTGTACATGCTACTCAGTTTGTGTAGGCCCCTATATTACCACCCATACAGGAGGAAGTGGACACTAGAGCTCCCACTTCTCCTGAGGAGCTAACCATTCCCATCTCACCAATGATTACTGTTGAGGTTCCTCATGCTCAGCCTGATGAGCTCACAACCCCCCAAGCCTTAAGCTTTCACTCAGAGTCTCAACACTCTAGTGAACAACATTCAGGGGACAGTTACCATCCCCAGCCTCTTGATTTAAACCAGCCCATTCCAAACCTAGAATTCTATGATGATGAAGACATGGGATTCATTGAGTGTCATGAGTCTCTCTTCTCCTCCCATGCTCAAGGAGAGATGAGTACTCCTATCTCTCCCATGTCTAGCCCACATCATCCACCTACTGCTGAGGTAGATCTTCCTGAACCTGTTCAGGAGGTCCATATGGAAGAGGCTCTCACTTTAACAAGTGATTACATCATTAGGACCTTGACCATGGCAACCTAGCACATTGACACTTCACTTAAAGCTATGATGATGCAGGGGAAATCCAGCAGCCAAGAACAAAGTGCTGGTGATGAGGAAGAAGACTTAGGTCCTATTCTCTCATCCCCCTATGATTCTTCTGATAAAGATGAGGGGAATATAAGACTAAAGGTGCCAAAGCTGACTCAAAACATGCACCTATTTAGTCTCTAAGGTTAGTCACTTGGAATCTCAGGTGACTATCTTGCTCAAAAAGGTCAATGATCAGCAACTTGAGATTTCTGATCTCAAGGAACAACTAGCTGGGAGACCTTTAAGGAGGACTCAACCAAGAACACAAGAACCTATGGATGTGACAGACCTAACCCCTAGCTCACCGATGCAAGTAGGTGATGCTACCAAAAAGGGGGAGAAAGTCCAAGCAATCACAGAACTTAGGAGTTCTTCACAAAGTATGGACATTGAGGATTCACCAACCTCACTTGCAATTGTCCATACTCAGAAACCTCCTCAAGTCCATATTGATGTGAACTCACTCATTCAAAGTCTGTTTGAGGAGGGTATCTAAGAGCTATGTCTACCCCACCCTATGATGCTGAGAATTAAATACTTGGGTGGAGGTATGATACTGATAGGAGAGCTCTGATTTTGGATAGACTTCAAGGGCAGCAAGAGGTTTTTAGTTTTCAGACCCTGAAGTTCTATGACAATCTTCTTCTAGTCCACATGCCACTTGCCAATCCTAGTCAAAACAGGCAAGCTGGCAGACTGGCTGAGAGGATTCAAGACAGGATTATTGAAGAGTTCAGACAAAGAAGAAGACAAAGGCTAACAGGTAATATCATTGGTCAACTGGATGTTGAGGTGGAACCTAAGATTAGCTTCGAGGGGGAAACCTTGACTGAAGGCCCAGTGATAGACCCTGTGAACCTTGTTGCAAGAACTGCTTCAACATCATCAACCCTTAGTGAGGCACTAGCTGGTGAAGGTGCTTCACAACCTCTTTCAGGCTAGAGCTTGACTACTGAACCAAGCAATGAAGGCCAAAGCTCTCTCCACCCTGAGTCACCAAGGCCTGTGCATGACAAAGGTAAGAGGAAGATGACCTCTAAGGAGATCGAGGAGGAGAGAGAGAGAGGAAGAGGAAGCTAAGGGGAGAGAGTTCAAGAAGATCTCCAAGGTTCATGGAAGCTGCTATCAGAGCTGCCCCCAGGCCAAACACTTAGGATGATAAGTTGAGGGCAGCCCGATTAAACTACCTGGGGACCAGAAACAACATAGATGAAATCATCTCTCTTCCCTTAGAGCAACTAAATGAACTAGTAGATACAAAGGAGAGGAAGGAGGCAGAGGATGCAGAATTGCTCCTAAAAATCAAAGGAAGAAAGGAGACAGAAAAGGCTCTACAAGCATGCTCCTATCTTTTCCTCAGTTCAGAAAAGTCTTGAGAAAAAGATTGTGGCAACTGAACAACCTCAGGTAGACAAGGAAGCTGAAGATAAAACATGATTAGCTACTTAATTGCCATAGGTCTCTATCAAGCATATGCACTTCTTCCCTTATCATATGAATATGTTGAATTCGAGTATCTTAAGCAGCTGGAGCAACAAGTTATCAAAGGACGAAAGGATGCTAAGAGAAAAATGAAGGAAGAAGCTACAAAGTCAAGAGCCATCATCCAAAAGAGTCAAAAGAAGACTGCTGATAGGCAGAGGATTCTGCTGACAGGCTGAGGATGATGAGCTTCTTGAAGCTATACGGATTCTCTAGAAGGAGGCTTGGTTCAATGTCTCTATCCACTATGGATGAGCATATTAGAGTGATCAAGCAGAAGATTAAAAAGGGAGAGCTTGTTGACTTGCATTCTCTACCAAGTCAATCTCAACCTGAAGTTGAGGTAAAGGTTGCACCCACTGAGAGCTACATCTTAGCCAACTTCATCTTTTAATCCACAGCAGGGTCCAAATCCCTCTACTTCTGACCTTGTGATGGAAGAGAACCCAACTGAGAAAGACACAACAAGTCAACCTGGTGCTGAAGGCTAGTCTTCTCAGTTAAAGACTTCAAAGAGGAGGAAAAGGATGGCAAAGAAAAGTGTTTCTAAGAAGAAGTCAAGGCATCCACCTCTACACCTCAGGATGAGTCAGAACATACTGAGGTAGTGTAAGAAGAGGCTGCTCAACCAACTCCAATTCAAGTAGAGCCTATTGCTACTGGAAGATCCATCCTGTCCTGGACTTTTGCTACTAATCCAGACAGGTGGTATGTCATCAGAGATCAAGGAGGTCAAAATATTTATTTCTAGCAAGACATGCTTGATCTTCCTCTACATGATCTTCATGACATGAGAAGATATTATGAGAGTTTGAGGGATCCTGACCAGGTGATGAAGAAAGGTATGGTCTTAATCCTAATGAAAACCGTCAACATCTGAATAACTTCTCTGTTTTGGTAGCATCAGCCTAGGGGGAATTTGTAAGGTTATATTTGAAGGCTGATGCAACCAAAGAAGCCAAAACATCCAAGGAGCTTTCTACATGCATGCAGTGATATACAAGGTACAAGTTACTTCAGAAGTTTTACACTCATTATAGAAATTATTCTAACTGTAAAATCTTCCGAAGCCAAAGAACAAATCTTCCGAAGCCAAAGATGAAGTCTTCCAAAGCTTCAAAGACAAAGTCTTTCGAAGCCAATGAAGTGAAGACTGATTTCTTCCGAAGACACATAAGACATGCTTTCTCTGATATACTTTTACATAAAGCTGACTTACTTTCCGCTGCAACTCTGAAGACTTACCAAATTATATAAGTTGGTGAAAAGGTCAATGCTTTAGTAAACTATAGATTATGGTCTTAAGTCTGTAACTTCCTACTTTGTACCTTTTATCCTTTTTATAATATATTAGGATGTGAGCTATGGCATATCATAATCACTAGTCAAAAGGCAATCTGTCTTTTGACTTTACATTGATCTTGTTGTCTAGATTACTGTTTCTAGCTGGCCTTCAAAGTATGGCCGGCTGTAGGATGTAGTATAAAGTATCTCAGGTCCTTGTATTTATTTTCATGCTTTGTAACACTTGTAAAAGAACTTGAGAGCAATACACAATATTCTTGAAAACCATACTTATCTTGTCCTTGTTCTTAGTTCTGTTTCATTGTTTACTTGTATTTTTAGTATCATTCATATAAACCGGGTCTCCTATTTGATCAGTTAAGTGTTCTAACACTCTCCTCATTGTAAGACTGATTGTATTGACCATCCCTTAACCGGTCCAGCAAGTAGGTTCACATCAAGATAAACTATAGAGCTTTAAACTATAATCTAAATGACTTATGATGTACTAGTAAGCATCTTCTACTTGTTGTCTTGGTATGATCTTCTAGTGTTTGTATTAGTGCACCGTCTATGATCTACTAACATTAAAAATCGTAAGTTTAACAAAAGAAAACTATTTCATGAACAGACCGAAAGAGTTTTAAAAAATATTTGTAGGATACAGTTACTTGTTAATAAGAACTTAAACATATGTATGGAATATCAGAGTAAATTGTTTTTTTTTTCAAGAAAAAAAAAACATATCCAAATACTCTATATTATATCATTTATTTGTTTAATGTGACATAATAACTTATAAAGCCCAAACATATTTTTAACTTAATTTAAAGTCCACCCAAATCAAATAAGAATAATTCAATAACACTTGATTCAAAAACAAAAACTCTAGATCTGGGTGAGAAAGATGAAAGAAGTATTAGAGGGCATTTTAGGAAGAATGAGCCATCAACTCTAAAAATGGGCGACTCCTCTCAATATATACAATCCAAGCAGAATCTGGACCTCCACCAAAATCTATTGACCCGCGTCTTCTTTGGAGACAAAACGGGTCACACCGGGTCAAGCCTTGAATCCACTTGATTATCGAGCCCAACAACATCTCCTGCTCAACAGCACTCTATCCCGTAGAACCTCAACAAGAAGAAACACGAAATAATAATGACCATCATATTGAAACAAGAGAACAATAATGTTTAACAATATTCTTTTACATCTAACATGTTTCTTATTATTCATCCATGGATTACTTAACTTAAGCATTAGAATACAATATGAGGTTATCAACATATATTTTTGTACCTAAAAAAACAACATTCACATCTTGATTTGACAACAAACCAGCCTGCAAGTTTTGCTCCAGAATATCATTGGAGATATTTTCATCTTGATCATTTGAGACAACGCTAGGATGATTAAAATATGGGTCGGAGGAAGTCATTGGTTTATTATAAAGGCCATCAATTAGGCAGGACTAAAACGAGTTGGGTGATGCATTTATACAAGACAACAGTTAGACTAATGCAGCGAAGGTTAATTTGAAATCCTTCCCTTTTTGACCCAAATGCATAACGATTGTAGTTTATTTATGAATCTGTTGATTGTACTTTACAACACATGAGTGATATGATCCATGTGACGATGCACGATGTTTAAACATGCAAAACATGGCACTCACATGAAAAAAAACTACCCTATTGATCATATCATAACAACCTTATCATATAAAACACAATCATTATGGGAAAGATCTAAAACATACAACCCAACTGTTGTCTCGTACTACCCTCGGCCCCGTATTTGTGCATGTTGTCTTTGATAACTAGAATCAGCAATTTGGCTTGAATGGTTACCATGATCACACTTTATATCATAACAACATCACGTACACGACAACAACAGAATGATCAACACCGCCATTGATGCAGCTTGAAACTAAAGAAGTTGTGTTTCCACTAGAAGATCTCTTATAGATCTTTAACTCAAAATGCTGTTTGATTTTATTTGTTTTTTAATATTATATAAGCTTTACTATCAATATTAAATTGTTTCAAACTATCTATGATATCTGATTTATTTAACAAAAATAGCATCAAATAAAGATAACGATGTATCAAAAATACCATTAAAGATCGTATTATTTTATTATAAATTACAAAATTAGTCGGCATAAACTTGGAATGGCTTACCAGTTCAAAATATTTAATTTACAAACTGTATACTGCTAGTGCATTTGAATTAACAAATAAAAATTATCTATTTAAATTGATCAAATAGTGGTATGATTATTTCCTTTACTGAAATTTGTTTAATATAATTCCTCTGTAACCAATTTGTTATATGTGTTTTGTTATTCATTGTTTATAAATACTATAATTAAACCTTAATATTTCATTCGTTTATTTATGTGATTATTAACTATGATTATTCAAATAAACTTGATTTTCATTCTTAAATTGTCATGAAATGGTATCATGTTTTAATTTATAATATTATGTGATTTGTATATTATTTGTTTTTATTTGTGTTTGCAAGATATTGTTTACATATAACCGCGTAATTACGTGGATTTTGTATTTACTTTCATAATTTGGTAAATTGGTATATGCTTAGTTAGCTTTCGTATTATTAGGCTCCTAATTTTTCAGTTTTAAAACCTTAAAATTTGGAATTTCAAATAATGTGGATAACTAAAACATTACTTATTAATTTACATGTTATTTAAAATTAAAATTTCAAAGATGTTTACAACTAATTTTGGGATGAGTATAATTTAATTTTGCATATTTATATTTTATAATTACATAAATATGTTGACATTAGACTATTATTTAAAATAATAGATAATTCTAATAGTATATTTTATTTCATTAGAATGGACTTTGGTATATTGCATGCGTATAAACTAACTGTTTAATTCTTATATATAGTAGGTTCAGATCAAGATAAACCATAGAGTTTTAAACTATAATCTAAAAGGCTTATCATGTACTAGTAAGCATCTTCTACTTGTTGTCTTGGTATAATCTTCTAGTTTTTGTATTAGTGCATCATCTATAATTTACTAAAATCAAAAATTAAAAATTTAACAAGAGAAAAACAATTTCATGAACAGACCAAAAGAGTTAAAAAAGTGTTTGTACGATACATTGACTTGTTAATAAGAACTTAAACATGTGTATGGTATATCAGGGTAAATTGATTAAATGTGACATATTAAATAATTTATTTGTTTAATGTTACATAATAACTTTTAAAGCCCAAACATATTAATTATTTAATAAATTTATTCTATTTTTAATTCAAGTTATATTGATTACATTATATAACTATTTTCTTAAACCCAAATCCCAATCGCAACTCTAATTCACGTCTCGTTTTTAAATCATTATCATCCTAATTAAAGACATCTTCCTTAGGTTAAAACCATGAGAAAACTGTTGGTGTCTAATCTAGCATATTATTATTCAAATGACATCGAATACCAATGTGAGTATTCATAGCCATTTTTATGTGTTTAATATTTTAGAAAATCAAGTGATTCAATATTCAATTATTGATATTCATTGTTATTCTATTTCATTCTAAATTCAATTCAAGACATGCTATGTTATAACTTGCAATTATGTGTGCTTAGTTAGTTAAAATCGATGAGAACATAATCATTAATTTATGCAACCACATTAACAATGATAGATCTATTGATTTGACAAACCCACTCTATTGGTTTGTTTGCGTGATGATTGGAAACGAAATCATTCATTTTATAAGGTTTCGTCTGCGGACCGAGTCAATTCAGTCATTAGGGTTGATTGTGTTGTTTTGTCTTTTATGTTACACTATTACATATATAAGTCTTGATATTGCTATGTGAATTGAATTATTTTCAATCATTGTAATCAATCTATATATGTTTGCAAACCTATGTTTACTCATCGGCTAATTTATTAGCAGACTCGTTATTTTTTCACATGATTTCAGGAATGCTAATTAGTGAAATTCTTTATTCTCATTAGGACTTGGACCTAGTTTAATAAAAGGCTTTTGTTATATTTATTTGGATTATTGTTCAATTGTAATGTATCATTTGATTAGTATCATTCAATGAAGATGACATTTAATATTATATCAACATATTTACTAGTATATGCTATGAGCAATCGATTAACATTCGTCTACCCCGATGATTCAGCCGAAGGCCAGGGTGTGACAGATTGGTATTAGAGTCATGGTTATAGGGAATTAGGTTATTAGAAATAGAATAATCTAACTAAGAACCTTACACATGAGTCATCTCATGTATTTTATATGTTTAGATAGGATTTTATATGCCTTATATGATTAGACATGATTATGTGATTATATGTCTTAGGTGATTATTCTTATTCTTTTATTTCAATCAATGTACACACTATTCTCAAATCATATTCTATGGCATTATGCCTAAATCAAATGGTTTTCAAATTTTGAGTTTTGAATTGATATTCATGGTTTTCAAATCCTGACAAAGTCCGTACCCCATAACTAAAAACATGCAATGCTAGAAGAGTGTGATGCCTGTATCTCGAGATGCTCTGTCTAGACAAGGTATTCATATAAATCCAAATCAACTGCTGGATCTGTTTACCTTACCTGGGAACCCTTGAGGTGAGTGTCCGCTTATAGGTACGCATGTCTTTGTTAAGGTTGTGGTTGACCTAATACTTTGATAAGTCAATGTATCCGCTTTAGTTTACGAACCGATCATTTACACTCAGAACATCTCATTGTTATTTTGAATCATCTTGTCATTGATTTTTCTTTCATGCACTCTAAAACTCATTATCCAATTCTCAACAAGTCTCTTATTAATCATTCTGAATGTCTTCCAATCAAAACCGTTCATATTCTGGAAAATTCATTACAATAGATTCTGTTATTCCCAACATTACCTTTAATCTTAATAAACACGATTTTCCTATCGATCTTGCACTGATGCAACTTGGAAGATCTTGATGTCATAGTAAGCATGAATTGGTTATCTAAGAATCATGCCGAAGTTGTCTGCATTGAGAAGCTTAATGGGATTTCTCTTTCGTCTAAAAGTGTCTTAAACATCTTTCTTATGTTCGTCAAGTTGAGTCCAATATTGCTCTTGTGCTTGGTGCTTTCATGACAAAATCTGCCTATCGTCTTGCACCTTCTCAAATTAAAAGCTTGCTAACAAACTTTAAAATTCAAAACCAAAGAAATCCCTTGCCAATGAAAATCTCCACATCCCACTCGATGAAATCAAATTGATGATTCCATGCAACTTGTCAAGAAATCCATAAAATTATGAATTATGAAAAACTAAAGTGTAGCCAAATTCCGATAGTCAAAACTTATTGAGTTTAAATGTTTCCTAAAGTTCACTTGAGAATGTGAAATGAAAATTAAGAATCCTCATCTCTTTGAATTAGCCTTCTCGTGATTAAATTTTGGGATGAATTTTCCTAAATTAGGGGAGAATGTAACATTTTTCCTATTTTGAAAAATGTAAACCCAAACCCGCTAGGTAAATTATGAAATTTAAATTTATTAGTTAAATGATTTCATTCATTTTAAAGTTTCCAAGACAATATTATTCAATTTATATAAGTTCAAAATTTATAAAATGAATTTTTATAAACTTATAAAGTTTTATTATTACTTATGAATTTTTAATTATTAAGTTAAAATAAATAATTAAATTATAAAGTTTACAAGCATTATAAAAGTTATGAAGTTTATATACATTATTAAATTGATATATTATTCAAATTAGTTTTACATAGTATAGGGTTGAAAATGTCATTTTTAAACCTTAAATTAATGTTTATAAACATAAAATGATAACCACTATAAACTACAAGGACCAAAAGGTAACTTGTACAACTCCGGCCAACTCCAGCGATGCCAAACACCCATAAGTAATCGGTTTCAACCAAATTCAATAGCCCCTCGATTCTCTCATGTATGATTCGAACCTAGGACCCATTTCAATTGAATTGAATTGGCTGTTATGCCTGTGCACTCGAAACCGAAACCCTGATTTAAAGCTTTAACTCGTTCGATATGAAACAGTCTTATTTAGGGATATTTAAACAAGGGAAATCATCTCATTTGATCCCTCTAGTCTATTAGACACAACGATTTCAATCTAAACACACACGAACATCATATTCGATTGTCACCTTTATCGCCAACCTGCACCTTAACCGAAGTCTACCTTCTGAGCAATCTTGAATATAATTAAGTGAGGGCTTTGAATCATAATAATCTAATGAAGCTATAAAAGTCTCCAATTGAATCAAAACAACAATAATTCCTTGGAATTGATTTCAATCTCAGTCGCGACCTAGTTCTTCTTGTTTCCCTCGATTGTACATCAAACAAGGTAATTAAACCCGCACACCCACTCGTTTACAGTAGGGGATAAAAAGCCCTAAATTTGATTTCATTAACAGTTTCAAATTGATATTCGATTAGATTGAATTCAATTTTAGGGTTTATGTGATTTGGGGATTTGATTAAATTAATGGGTTTGTTAATTTAAAACCAAACTAAATCAGACTTCGGGCCTTGGCCCAAATGGTTAAAACATGCAGTTATACAAAGGGGACCCGGGTTCAACCCTAGGGAACCCTATTTTATTTATGAAAACATTTTAAAATTATTTTAAAATTTTAGAAAAATATTATATTAATATAATGAAATAAAAAAACTATTTTGCTAATTTATATTAATTTAGAATTTATTATTAATTTCTAAAAATTCTACAAAATTGTAACTTTTATTTTCTTTATTTTAAAGGTTAAAAATATTTTCATTTTCTTTATTTTAAAGGTTATAAATGTTATAAATTTATTATTAGTGTTCTAGCTGTCCTTCAAAGTATGGCCGGTTGTAGGATGTAATATAAAGTATCTCAAGTACCGGTCCTTAGGACTAAGCTTTGTAACATTTGTAAATCTCTGTTTAGTTTCACAAAGCACTTAACTACTCAAATGGCAGCTCTCACTAAGGCTGACATGGAAAGTAACACTATAACCAAATCTCTACTGATTATTCCTAATGACTTTGATACTTGGTGCCAAAGAATGAAAGGCTTCATCAAGTCATAAGATAACAGGATGTGGAGATCTGTTGTCTATGGACCTCATATCCCAAGCACCACTTCAGATACTGCTCGTGGTAAAATGATTCCAAAAGAAGTGACTAATTATTCTAAGGAAGATTGGAAGAAGATTGATATAGATCAGAAGGCCATGACCGCTCCTCAAACTGCTCTTCCCAACTCTATCTATAAAGGCTTTAAGAAGTGCAAAACTGCAAAACAGCTCTGGGATGCATTGAAGCTTGTGTATGAAGGGTCTGATGTGGCTAAAAAAACAAGATGCATGAGGTTAAAAAACAAGATGCATGAGGTTAAAAAACAAGAAGGACATCATGAAGTTCATTGTGAGGAGTTAAGCTTGAGAATATGGACATTGTGAGGAAGTTCATGTTCTCTCTTCCCAAACAATGGACTCAATACTATATGGCCATTAAGAGAACTAAAAACCTCTTCACCCTTACTCTCATAGAGCCGTATGGTATCCTCAGTGGTTTCTAGATGGAGATGAACATGTAGAATCCATCTAGCAGCTCTTTCAACAATCAAAAGAGTTTAGCCCTTCATGTGTTTGAGAGGGACAGTAGAGAACCATAACATCATCTCATCTGCTACCCTGACAACTCACGAAAGGACCCTTTCATCACCGTTCCTAAGACACCAAGTGTGACCTCTCGTATTTTTTCTTGTTAAATTTTTGTTATTACCGTTAACTCTTGTAAGTGTTTGTCTTGTCATTAAAACAAATACGAGTACTCATTTGTATTTCTTTTATTTTGCACTTATTTGGCATTTAACATTATTATTTATTTTATTATTATTGATTAAAGTAATAATAATAATAATAATGATAATTATAATAAAAATACAAATAATAATAATGTTAATAATAATAATAATAATGATAATACTAATAATAGCAAGTAATCATAATAAATAAATAAAAGAAATATAAGGTTAATATTTAAAAAAAAAAACTTGTAAGTTAATAGTTTGTGCATAAAATATTAACATTAAAACCACAGGGTCTAAATGGTTAAATTAGTTTAAAAAAAAACTTGAACTTGGGTTTTTTTAAATGATTAAACTCAAATCACAAGGACCAAGTTGTAACGTTATTAAAACTGAATTATAAACTTCGGATTAAATGAAACAAATCTGAAACTACGGGGACCAAATGCATAATATTCTAAAACTCAATCCCCACCCTCGTATTTCCGGTAGAATTTCAGGCCAAAACCCGGCCGAACTCCGACCACCCACCAAAACCACCTAAATAACTTGTTCTAAGACCCCAAATCACACCAAAACTCTCGGGAACTCGTTTGCAACACAATGAAGGGTATTAATTGGACTTTAAACCCGATTATTACCACCCTCGAACTTGAAACCGATCCTCATCATTACCGAATTCGTTTCAGTAGTAAACCGAGATATTAACTTAATTAATTAAGCATATACGTTCGCACAATCAATTATAAATCAATGATGGGCTAAATTTCACTTGAAACAACAATTGGTATATCAAACTCAATTGATAACGTCCGACATTAATCTTGGTGCCGTTGGGCACCAAATCGTACATACTAGAGCTATAAATTAGAGGGATAATGCTCGAAATAGGTTTCTTAAACTCGCTGTAGCATAAATTTCATCAAAAACACACGCTCACATCGAAATCCCCAATCGAGAACAGTCGTGGGTTTGCTTGAGCTTATAATCGTCAAGTACAACATCAAACAGGTAATTAAATGGGGTTTTACACTCGATTTGAAGTAACAAACAAAAGCCCTAAGGTTAATTGCTGTATCAACATCGATTCGATATTCAATTGGTTCGATTAAAGATTCTAGGGTTCTTGGGTTGAAATTGGGGGAAACTTTATGAAAAGGTTTTATTAATATTTGTGTGTTTGAGAACACAAATCAGGGCTTGGCCCACCGGTTCAAATATTGCAATGGTGCTCAGGAGGTCCCGGGTTCGAACATGGCCCCTGCATTTTTGTTTTAAACATGTTTTTGTGGAATATTTTAATTACAGAAAATTTTAATATATTATTAAATTAATATAAAAATTATTCTTTAATCAGAATTTAAATAAAATTATTTTCTTTTAATTTTTCTAGAAATTTAATTTAATAAACCTTTTATTTTACCTTGGAAATAATATAATTGTTATAAAATATATTTTTCCTTGTTAAATTTTGTAATGAAAGTGATCCTTTTACATTCTTAAGAATGTCAAATTAATAAATCTTTTATTTTTATATATTTACAAATTTAATTACATATATTTAAAAGAAAATAAATATATATATACATAATTAAAATGTATATCTTTTGTGTTTGAAAGAATTATTTTAAACACTTAAAACCACAAGTTTACTATTTTATCAAATAGTAAATAATAATCATTTGATAAAGAAAAGTTAACTTTTATTAATGGTTTTAATCACTAAAATTCTTAGTTAGTCATTTTAGATATTAAAATGATAATAAATGGATTTAGCTTATAATTTAAAATCATGGTTTAATGATTAATGAATACCATCATTACAATTGTCTCAAAATGAAAAATTTAAACCGTGAGATTTCGACTAACGTTAACATTATAATAATCATGATTGACTTAATACGTCGTTTATTTAGGTTGAACTTTAACGAATCCCCGGTATTATCATACAAGACTTTCTTATTTGCTCATCCATATTATTCAAGTGAGTTTTCATACCCCATTTTATATTATTTCACACTTTTGGGATGAAGCATGTTAATCTTATATTTAACACACTTGTAAACACGTTTTTACTCTTGTAACACTTATGCAATTCATCTTATTTTGTCATGGTTATTTGAACTCTTGTAACTATTATATGATGACTCTTGTAAGATACAATCATTAACTATTGCTAGCCTAGCGACGTCATAGATCTGTGGACCCGACAAGCCTATTTGGTGCTAAAGCCGAGGTTATTGCCGGCTCCTAGTGTCGTATTCTTGAGCACTATGGGAACCAAATACACTTAGCTAATCGTTTAATATTGTAATGGCCATATTTGTCAAGGTTTGATTGTTACATTTGTTCATCCATCTTTATTTACGTTATTCAAATAACCTATGACGTGAATTGCCATCTTTTGATATATACTTATGTATGTTAAATCTATGGAAACTCATCAACATATTGTTGACATTATTTTTAACATGTTTCAGGAAATAATACTGCTTAGCTTGTTTTTGAAGACTTGCTTACATCTAAGACTGGACCTAGATTAAAATAAAAAAGACACTTATTATCATATGACGTTGGAAATCTTATGTATTGTTGAATGTTTGAACTTATTTTATTTCTTAAATGTACATTATGAATATTGATTTTTAATAATATTATCATTTTAAATTAGCTTTGTGTGGCATGAACAATCTTAATCCTCACATCTCGACGTTTCTGCCGTTAAGGTTGGGGTGTGACAGATTGGTATCAGAGCCCATAACTATAGGGATTTAGGTTATTAGAAATTGTGGCCAAGACTATGGTTAAAGTAGGGACCCTTTACATGACATTTGTTATGATCTTGTAAGTATGTTTATGTGCCTATCATATGTTGTTACATGTTGCATGGTAAATTCCTTATGTGTTATTTGTTTATATTTAAAAAATAGTGCCTTAGGAATAGGACTTGAACCTTATATACCCTAACTTCCTAATCCTCTTCTTATGCCTTTAAGTTCTACCGCGTCGAATCTTTTCTAAAACTTATTCTCGACTACGTGTGGAATTCTACGCGTCTTATCGAGTGGATAAATTTCCTTAGACGTTATGTTTAAATCTTGAAAATCTCATCGAGGTTTTAATTCTAATAGCCTATAGGGAAACGTGTGACACATAAACACCTGTATTCTGGATTTCCTGGCAAAAGGCCCTCGGGCTAAGGCAAACATTTCGTATAAATCTCATTGCGAGACCTGATATGCTTACATGGGGATTTCCGGGATGAGTGCTAAATTATGGACAACACACACATCTTCCTTAAGGTAATTGGGATTAAGTCACCTCGACGTGTCCATGTTCATATTGGCTATATGGTACCAAATGGAACCATCCGGTTTATATTTAAAAATATAAAAAATTCTTGATTTTTGGAATTGGTATATTACTGAATTCTAATATTTTTTTTATTCCTATCTTATAGAACGTTCTCGATATCATTGAACTCGTTTTACTCCTCCATTCCTATGTTTAAGCGTTATTATACGTTATGTGCCTCATGTGACTACCTCTATACCTTGATCAATGGAAAATAAATCTTAATATATATTTAAAGGTATTGTGAGCCTAAATCAAATGGTTTTCAAATTTTAAATTGTTACTTATGGTTTTCAAATCTCCTTAAAGTGTGTCCCATAACTGAATTCATGCAATGCTGTAAAAGTGGGATACCTGTATCTCGGGATGTTTTGTCTAGGCAAGGTATCCATATTAATCCGATTCGATCGATGGATCCTTCTACCTTACCTGGGAACCCATGAGATGAGTGTCCGCCTATAGGTACGAGTGTCTTCAATAAAGTTATGGTTGACTTAACACTTTGGGAAGTCAACGTATTTTCTTGTATGGCGAACCAAACGTTTACATCTTATTGTTGTATTGAATCATCTTTGTCATTGATTTTGTTTTCCTGATTTAAACCATTCAAGATTTGAAAACCTATCACAATTGATTCTGTTTTCCCAAACTGTAACCTTAATCCTGGCAAGCATGATTTTTCTCTTGTTAATGTTACATTGAAGTAATTTGAAGTTTTCTGAGTTCTAACCGATATTTTTTTTCTTTTCGTTTGCTAAGTCGAGCTTTGTAATAATATTGTGTGATAAAATCTTTTTAACCGTAAATGAAAGAGGTTGTAAGTCAACTTATGACTAAGGACACTCGTATATCCTAAAGGAAACTATCTCATCAAAATAGGAGTGAATCCCGTACTTTGGTGACAAATTTCAATTCTCTATTGTTTTTCTTATTATTATGAAATTCCATGATCAAGATAGGAGTGAATTCCATACCTTGATGATAATTTTACTCATCTAAATCTTATGGATTTGTATTTCCCAAAATGAAATGACCTCATCAAAATATGAGTGAATTCTGTACTTTGATTTTCAATTTGCTATATTTTGTTACTACGAAATTTCAACGTTAAGATAGGAATGATTTTCCTTACCTTAATGGTAATTTACCTCATCTTGTTTCTGTGGATCCTTAACAATGATTTAGGATCAAGCTCTTATTTTAGTAGTTAAGTGTCATGTTTTGGGAACTACACCACCAAGCCAGGGTGATACCCACACCTTGGTGACTATTCCCATTCCTTGATTTCAATCTTACCAAAGTTTTAAGACTTCAATTGACAATAAACATATAGTAACTTGAAGGGTGAACACCGTTACCTGATTTATCGGTGATAGAGTTCCAACCTATCAAGTCAAAGCATGATTCCTGAACTCAAAAATGGTCCTGACCACCTTAGGTTAATCTTAGTTCCAAGACTGGAACATTTAAATCTTAATCGATTTTTTTTTCTCACACCTTTATGCTTCAACCTGTCGTTTGGTCTAGCTTTATGGAACCCTTTTATTTCTTACTTATCGGTCTTCATTCGAGTTATCATCAAAACTTAATTGCACGATGATAACACTCCTAAAACAATCTTTCATACAAGATAAATTCATTATAAATTTATGTTATGCCTTTCTGGTTATACCAATGTTCGGCTATGTTCATGGGTTTGATGAACCACGTGTGCAAGCCGTACTTGAAAATTTATTATGATTGTCTTTATTGACGATATCCTGAATTATCCAAGTCTTAACCCGATTACGAACGACATCTTCATTGATAATTGAATCATAATTAAAAATGAAATTCCTATTGTTTGCGTTACTTCTTGGGTCATCTTTGAATTCTTAATCTTGAAAATCTCTAAATCTCTATCTTGATTGCGACTTACAAGACTCGTTATTACATTCGTTCCTAATGCTGAAAAAGGTTCATAAATTTTCACGATTAGTATTCATGGTTTGACATAAACGAAAAGCGAACATAACTTGGTATATGTCCAAGTGCCTCACCTACTCAAAGGTCAAAGCCAAACATCAGCATCCCTTTGAATCGTTTGTCTAACTTGAAGTCTGTGTGTAAAAGGAATCATTTATCGATGAAGTTCATCACCAATATGCCTCTTATTTCTAGACATCATAATAACACTTGGTTCATCATTTATCGAATAACTAAACCGGTGCAATTCATATCAATTTTTGAGGAATATCGAGCCGAGAAATTAACTCGTATCTACCTCAACGAAATAGTCAGCCACCGTGGTGTGTCTTAACAATCTTTAATCGTGATGGTCTACATATCTTTCGTTCTATCAGAGCCTTTAAATCGTCTTTGAAAACACAAGATAATCTTAGTACAAATTAATCATTTGCTGACCGAAGCTGAAGGAACGATACTACTTTTCAAAATATGCATTGAGCTGGTGTCATTTTATTTAGTAGCTCTTGGGATTCTCAATTTTCGTTGATCAAATTTTAAAAAAAACAAATTACAGGTCTTTCCATCAGCATCAAGATGTCCTCTCATTATGTGTCGAATCTTAAAGATTTATCTTGTCAACGATAACTTTCGCATTCCATTGGAGGAGTTCTAATTGCATGCATCTCGTCAAGAAACCTGTAAAAATTCCATAATTCGCAAAATGAAGCAACTCACCGGTAACCAAACACCAATCACAGTTCGTTAGAATTCTAAACGTGCCCTAAAAAAATTCATCTGGGAACGCAAGGATCACATGAAGAAGAAATATCCCTATCTGTTCGTTTAGTCTTGTCTTTAATTTCGAGACGAAATTTCTTAAAGTTGGGGAGACTGTGACCTCTCATATTTTTTCTTGTTAAATTTTTGTTATTACCGTTAACTCTTGTAAGTGTTTGTCTTGTCATTAAAACAAATTCGAGTACTCATTTGTATTTCTTTTATTTTGCACTTATTTGGCATTTAACATTATTATTTATTTTATTATTATTGATTAAAGTAATAATAATAATAATGATAATTATAATAAAAATACAAATAATAATAATAATACCAATAATAGCAAGTAATCATAATAAATAAATAAAAGAAATATAAGGTTAATATTTAAAAAAAAAAACTTGTAAGTTAATAGTTTGTGCATAAAATATTAACATTAAAACCACAGGGTCTAAATGGTTAAATTAGTTTAAAAAAAAAACTTGAACTTGGGTTTTTTTTAAATGATTAAACTCAAATCTCAAGGACCAAATTGTAACTTTATTAAAACTGAATTATAAACTTCGGATTAAATGAAACAAATCTGAAACTACGGGGACCAAATGCGTAATATTCTTAAACTCAATCCCCACCCCCGTATTTCCGGCCATAACCCGGCCGAACTCCGACCACCCACCAAAACCACCTAAATAACTTGTTCTAAGACCCCAAATCACACCAAAACTCTCGGGAACTCGTTTGCAACACAATGAAGGGTATTAATTGGATTTTAAACCTAATTATTACCACCCTCGAACTTGAAACCGATCCTCATCATTAATCGAATTCGTTTCAGTAGTAAACCGAGATATTAACTCAATTAATTATGCATATA
Source organism: Flaveria sonorensis (assembly GCA_025506505.1). Lineage (NCBI taxonomy): Eukaryota > Viridiplantae > Streptophyta > Magnoliopsida > Asterales > Asteraceae > Flaveria > Flaveria sonorensis. The sequence goes on from CM046434.1 coordinate 42,987,433, forward strand.
CGTTCGCATAATCAATTATAAATCAATGATGGGTTAATTTCACTTGAAACAACAATTGGTATATCAAACTCGATTGGTAACGTCCGACATTAATCTTGGTGCCGTTGGGCACCAAATCGTACAAACTAAAGCTATAAATTAGAGGGATAATGCTCGAAATCGGTTTCGTAAACTCTCTGTAGCATCAATTTCATCAAAAACACACGCTCACATCGAAATCCCCAATCAAGAACAGTCGCGGGTTTGCTCGAGCTTATAATCGTCAAGTACAACATCAAACAGGTAATTAAATGGGGTTTTACACTCGATTTGAAGTAACAAACAAAATCCCTAAGGTTAATTGCTGTATCAACATCGATTCGATATTCAATTGGTTCAATTTAAGATTCTAGGGTTCTTGGATTGAAATTGAGGGAAACTTTATGAAAAGGTTTTATTAATATTTTTGTGTTTGAGAACACAAATTAGGGCTTGGCCCACCGGTTAAAATGTTGCAATGGTGGGCAGGAGGTCACGGGTTCGAACCCGGGCCCCTGCATTTTTGTTTTAAACATGTTTTTGTGAAATATTTTAATTACAGAAAATTTTAATATATTATTAAATTAATATAAAAATTATTCTTTAATCATAATTTAAATAAAATAATTTTCTTTTAATTTTTCTAGAAATTTAATTTAATAAACCTTTTATTTTTCTTTGGAAATAATATAATTGTTATAAAATATATTTTTCCTTGTTAAATTTTGTAATGAAACTGATCCTTTTAAATTCTTAAGAATGTCAAGTTTATAAATCTTTTATTTTTATATATTTACAAATTTAATTATATATATTTAAAAGAAAATAAATATATATATATATATATATATATATATATATATATATATATATATATATATATATGTACATAATTAAAATGTACATCTTTTGTGTTTGAAAGAATTATTTTAAACATTTAAAACCACAAATTTGCTATTTTATCAAATAGTAAATAATAATCCTTTGATAAAGAAAAGTTAACTTTTATTAATGGTTTTAATCACTAAAATTCTTAGTTAGTCATTTTAGGTATTAAAATGATAATAAATGGATTTAGGTTATAATTTAAAATCATGGTTTAATGATTTATGAATACCGTCATTACAATTATCTCAAAATCACAAATTTAAACCGTGAGATTCCGAGTAACGTTAACATTATAATAATCATGATTGACTTAATACGTCGTTCATTTAGGTTGAACTTTAACGAATACGCGGCATTATCATACAAGACTTTCTTATTTGCTCATCCATATTATCCAAGTGAGTTTTCATACCCGATTTTATATTATTTCACACTTATGGGGTGAAGCATGTTAATCTTATATTTAACACACTTGTAAACACATTTTTACTCTTGTAACACTTATTTTGTCATGCTTATTTGAACTCTTGTAACTATCATGTGATGACTCTTGTAAGATACAATCATTAACTATTGCTAGTGTAGTGATGTCATAGATCTATTGACAAGCCTATTTGGTGCTAAAGCCTAGGTTATTGCCGGCTCCTAGTGTCGTATTCTTGAGCACTATGGGAACCAAATACACTTAGCTAATCGTTTAATCTTGTAATGGCCATATTTGTCAAGGTTTGAATGTTACATTTGTTCATCCATCTTTATTTACATTATTCAATAACCTATGATGTGAATTGCCATCTTTTGATATATACTTATGTATGTTAAATCTATGGAAACTCACCAACATATTGTTGACATTATTTTTAACATGTTTTAGGAAATGATACTGCTTATCTTGTTTTTGATGACTTGCTTACATCTAAGACTGGACCTAGATTAAAATAAAAAGACACTTATTATCATATGACGTTGGAAATCTTATGTATTGTTGAATGTTTGAACTTATGTTACTTCTTAAATGTACGTTATGAATATTGATTTTTAATAATATTGTCATTTTAAATTAGCGTTGTATGGCATGAACAATCTTAACCCTCACATCTTGATGTTTCCGCCGTTAAGGTTGGGGTGTGACACCAAGGGAGAGCTACATTCAAGGAAGCCCATTCCAAGAGAAAAGCTCATCTCAAGCCTTTGTGTCTATTGATGAAAGTTATGGCAACTTTCTCTTCACTCTTAAAGACTTGGATTGTATCCATCTAGATGACCTGGAGTATATGGTGATAGTCTAGCAAATGGCTTTTCTTACTCATAAAGCCAAGAAGTTCTACAAGGGAACCAAAAGAAAGTTACCCAACAATGTAATCAATGGAATGTTTGGATTAGATAAAAGCAAGGTGAAGTGTTACAATTATAACCAAATGGGAGACTTTGTTAGGGAGTGCAAGGCACCAAGGACAAATGGTAGCCAAACACAATCCAGACCAAACTATACTGATGTAGCTCCCAAATCTGAGAAGCCAAGCCAACCAAAACATGATGGTGTTGCTACTAAAGAGGGAGGTTTTGACTGGAGCTTTCAGGTAGAGGATGATTCTCCAAATCAAGCACTGATGGCTGACCATGATGAAGCCAAGGTATTAGAACATCCCTGTACACCTGAATATATTGCTAAAGTAAATATGTATAGGTCCTATAACTTGGAAGTGAGATCTGACTTTGAGTCTTTGAATATTTTAAAAGCAGATTTCAAAAGAGAAGAAAATGACTATAAACTTAAAATGGAAGATTTAGTGAAATCAATTTCTACTCTTAAGTTAACTGAATGCTAGGATGAGCTTGTAATCAGTAAAGCCAAGGCAGAAATGTGTTCTTGAAGAGGAAACCTTCAAGTACATCATTTTCTCATCCTTGCACGCAAAGATTTGTTATCAAAACAAGCAGAGACTAGGATCAAGTGAGATAGATCATCCACACACATTTTTATTTGTAAGATCTCAAAGGTGTGAAACTAGTAAAGATGAGCTGCCCCTCATTGATCCTATCTAAGAAGTGGATGAAGATGAAGAGGAGATAGTGAAGGATGAACTAGAACTAAGTGAGTAGGTTCATCCTAAGAAGGGTCATTATACTTCAGGAGAGAAGAAAGAAAAAAGGATGTCCAAGTCATTTAGGAAGAATTTGATCAGGGCAGCCAAAGGAAAATCAAAGAAAGCCTAAGAGATCAAACCCACCTTTAATCTCAAGCAAAAACAAGTCTTTATTTCTATCGGGTTTGAGGTGGTGAAGACTAAATACTCAACTATGAACTCTAGTACCAGGAGTCCTAGTTCAAGTTCAAATCATCCTGGTAAGAGAAGAAGGTTGAACAAATTTGCACCATTACGGCATAGCCTGAACCATCCAGTTCCAACCCTTAGAAGCCTGATGCATCATCTATGAAGATGAAGAAGGAAGCGGAAAGAGATCAAGCTCAACCATCTCCTCAGAAGAAGAACCTCAAAAGTATGCCAGTTGAATGAATCATGTGTGATAATACTACCCACTTTGCTAAGGATTGCATCTACTATCCTAAGAGTACCATTCACATGAATAAGAAGAAAACTTTTGAGAAGAAAAAGAATAAAATAGCTTCAGAAGGAAAACCATTTTCCCTCGAAAGCTCCAAGGTGAACAAAATGAAGATAGGTGGAAAAATACCTTCAGATATAAATTTGGTCTCGGAAGAAAGGAATGCTTTCGAAGCAGTGAAGTCTATTGTAATGGATGCAAAAACTTCCAAAGGTTTAGTCCCCAAAACTTCTAAAGTCATCAAAACTTCCGAAGCTTTGAAGGCCAAGTCTAATCTTCCAAAGATGGTGTGGAAGATAGGTGGAAAACTACCTTCAAAAAAAATGATCCTCAAAGCTTGCATAAAGGATCAATAACTGTTGAACTATCTTTAATTCACTTTGATGAGCCAAGACCAACAAGGCTTAGGTTTCCAAATGTAACTGACCATCTTTTTTTATGCAAGAACAGCTGAAGACCAAAGGATATGTATGGATAATTGATAGTGGCTGTTCTAGGCACATGACAGGCAATGGCTCTTTGCTTCAAAACTTTGAGAAAATTGATGGAGGGCCAGTTGCTTTTGGAGGAGAATTAGATGGTTACATCATAGGAAGGGGCAGAGTCACAAATGGTAAGCTCAACATTGAGAAGGTAAATTTTGTCATGGAGCTTGGGTAGAATCTCTTGAGTGTATCCTAATTTTGTAACCAAAGACATAACATGCTCTTTACTGATCATGAGTGCATTGTTCTCAAGTCTAGGGTGGTCATTCCTCTAGAGCATATCCTGCTCAAAGTCTCTAGGAAAGAGAACATGTATAAGATGGATTTGTAGGAAACCTCCCCATCAGGAGAAGTTTCTTGCTTTCTATCCAAGGCCAATAGTGATGAGTCTTTCCTCTGGCATAAAAGAATGTGCCATGTAAAATTTAAGAACATGAATAAATTAATTAAAGATGATTTTGTAACTGGAATGCCAAATAAAAAGTTTACAAGTGATGACCATTGTGGTGCATGTTTGAAAGAAAAGCAACACAAAGTGTCTCACAAGCCAAACGAAAAGAACTCCATCACTACTCTACTATACTTATTACATATGGATCTCTTTGGCCCCACTAGTGTATGTGTTTAGGAAGAACTTCATATTTCCTGGTGATCATAGATGACTTTACAAGATATACCTGGGTCTTTTTTCTTAAAAGTAAGGATGAGACCCCTGAAATCTTAAAGAATTTCATTCTAAAAATTGAGAATCAATGTGATCACAAGGTCAAGATCATAACATGTGATCAAGGAAATGAATTTAAGAACCAAATCCTTGATACATTTTGTGATGAAAAGAGTATTACAAGACAATATAATGCTCCTAGAACTCCTCAGTAAAATGGATACACTTCCTAAGCTAAGGCTTATAGAGTATACAATCTCTGAACTAGAATAGTTGAGGATTTAGCTAATGTGACCTTCAATGACCACACTCCTAGTGTGAAAGGTTCTGGTCTTGATTGGATATTTGATCTTGATTTAGTTACCAACTATTTTAACAAATCTAGTGAAGTTGTTTCAGGATCTATAGGTAACATATCAGTAAAAGATCTTGATCCAAGATTTGAGCTGAGAAGACCAAGTGATAGAATTCCTTCAGCTCCAATGGTAACTAATCCTAGAAGAGGAAATCCTATCAGTACTACTATGACAAACTCTTTAGTTAATACAGATGAGGTGCCTACCAATTCTAGCACTAAGGCATAGAACTTAAATAAAGGGGTTTCAAATATTAGAGGAGATGGAGATGGTGAAAGTGATCAAGAGTTTCATGATACTGACAACCTCTCCACTGAAGAAAACATCATTGATGCCACACACTCATTGGATCAAGTAATACTTGATAAGTGTGCGGATGTGGTGGATGATACTCAATCACCAGATCTAAATTTCACTAATTTAGATCTGTCAAACTAACTTGTTATGATTCCTCAACTGAGAATCCATAAGTCCCATCCCACCACAAACATCATTAGAGATGTTGAGACTAGGGTGAGAACAAGAAGAAAACCCATGATTAAAATGTTTGTCTATACTCTTGCTTCCTGTCCTAGATTAAGCCAAAGAAAGTTGATGAAGCTTTGAATGATCAGTTGGGTTAAACCAATGCAGGAGGAGCTGCTTCAATTCAAAAGACAAAAGGTTTCAAACCTATCCCCTCTTCCTCATGGAAAGACACCAATAGGCACTAATTGGGTTTTTAGGAATAAGAAGGATGATAGAGGACTTGTCATCAAGAACATGGCAAGACTAGTTATTCAAGGGTACACTTAAGAAGAAGGGATTGACTACATAAATGTTTATGCTCCCGTGGCAAGACTTGAAGCTGTTGGCATATTTCTTGCTTTTGCTGCATCCAAGGATTACAATTTCTACTAACTTGATGTCAAGTGTGCATTTTTATATGGAGTGATAGATGAAGAATTGTATTTGAAAAAACTACCTAGCTTTGTAGACCCAGATCATCCTGATTATGTCTGCAAGCTTGATAAATCTCTTTATGGGCTGCATCAAGCTCCAAGGAAGTGTACGAGACACTGTCACAATACCTTGTCTAACATGGCCACAAGAGAGATACTATTGACAGCACACTCTTCATCAAAGGAACAAGAAATAACTTGATGTTGGTTCAAGTTTATGTAGATGACATCATCTTTGGGTCACTAATCCAAATCACTACAAACAGTTCGAGAAGCTGATGAAGAATAGATTTGAAATGAGTGCCATAGGAGAATTCAATTTTTTTCTAGGAATTCAAGTAAAGCAAGTTGATAATGGCATCTTCATAAACAAGTCAAAGTATGTACATGACATACTAACCAGATTTCATCTTACTGAGTTCAAGGTTGCTAAGACTCCTATAGTAGAAACCACTCTCTAGGACCTGATCTTGAGGGGGAGTGTGTTGATGAACATCTTTACTGTGCTATGATTGGGTCTTATGTACCTCATAGCCAGCAAGCCTGATATCATGTTTGCCATATGCATATTTGTAATATATCAAGCCAACCCCAAGATGTCAGATCTGGCTGCTGTTTAGAGGATTCTTAGATACCTCAAAGGAGTTCCCAAGCTAGGACTTCAGTATCCAAAGAATTCAGACTTCAAAGTTGACTTTAATGTTGTCTAAATAATCACTTATATAAGCCTTATTTATCTTGGATGAAAATTTTTCTAAATGATATTTCTTAGAGTTCTAAGAATTAAAAGATATATCTTCTTTCGAAAGACATTTAGTTGACTTAAGAAGTAACTTATGTCTTCCAAACTATTAACTACTTACTAAGAAATACATCTTCGGAAGAAATTCTAATATATATTCCAAAGCTTGAATAAGCTTCTAAGTACTTATATGTTTTGAAGGAGAATTTCTCCCGAAAGCAATTATGTCTAGTAAGATTTATTCATCCTTTGAATAAAACTTTTGAAGTTTAATATTTTTCGAAACCAAATATATCTCGGAAGCAAAATTACTCTAGATATTTTTCTTCCAAAGCAATTCTTGTCAAACTAAGGAATATCTTCCGAAGTCAAATTGGCTTCGGAAGCATTCTCAAAATTTTCGAAGACAGATTACCTTCGGAAGATTTGCAACTTCCAAGATAAGTACCTTTTTGGGTACTTTTTCAGAGGTGGGACCAACATTTGGATTTCAAAGTTTATCGTCCTTTAGCATTAACTTTGTCTCACATCCAACCATATAAATAGCCTTACAATGGTTCCCCCTCTTTCCTCTTCCTCTTCATCTGCAAACTTCTAGCCCTAAATTCACCCACAAACCTTTGTTATTCTTCACTTCCTTCTTGCTAAAGCTTCATAAAATGGCCAACCTTGAACCCCTAAACTAGCCAGCCTTTGCCATGCACCTACACAGGTAACATAATAACGTTGCTCTGTTTTCATATGACAAAGACCCTGGTATTTCAGGGATTTGCAACTACCTTTCTCGCTCATCCTACCTCACCATACTCATAATAGAACCTCCACTATATGAAGAACAACTGCTGGAGTTTTGGAGGACCTGCCAAGAGGTTACCTTGGATGGTGAGAAGGCACTGTCTGCAACGGTATGGGGAACACTATTTTCATCACACCAGCCATCATAAACACTCATATGAGGCTGGACGATAAAGAAGGTGAATTTTCCTTCCCCGAAGAAGCCGTCAACGGATCATTCCGCATGATGGGCTATGAAAGGGGACTACAATGTGAGGACCTTTATGAAGGGTAAGTCTCTTTCCAATAGAAGTATCTTCTCTATGCTATAATCCAATCTTTATCAAACAAACATGGAGGATGGGATCAAATTCCAGAAGACCAATCCAACATAGTCTGTGGGATGGTCCAACGGGTCAAGTTCAACTACTCTCAGTTTGCCTACACAAACTTGCTTGCCAACTTGTATTCCTTAGAGTACTACATGTTCCCTAGATATGTCTAGTACATTTTCAATAGTTGAGGGGAACATGTACTACTCTTAAATTGGGACAGATGAAGCCCGACATCTTTAAAATCATAAGAAAAACCACTGTTGGTTTCTCAGGTGTTGAAACAACCCAGGTCTCAAAAATGTTATAGCTTATTGCTCAAAGTGACAAGTTGATAGCACCAGTCAATGTTGAACCCACCACCTTCTACATCTGTACCACCATACAGCCTCAAATAATCATCACCTACAAAAGAAAATCCAAGCGAACCGCTGCTCAGTCTATTCAAATTGAGCAGGCCCCCATATGCTCACCCATGTAGGAGGAAGTGGAACTAAGAGCTCCCAATTCCCCTAAGGAGCAAACCACTCCCATTACTTCATTAATTAATGTTGAGGTTCCTCATGTTTAGCCTGATGAGCTTATTGCCCAAGCCTCAAGCCTTCACTTGGAGTCTCAAAACTCAGGTGATCAACCTTCAGAAGACAGTTACCATCCCCAGCCAATAGATCTAAACCAACCAATCCCTAACCTCCAATTCAATTATTGTAAGGATATGGGTTTCAATGAGTACACTGAGTCTCTCTTTACCTCCCATGCTCAAGGAGAGATGAGTTCTCCTGAGACTCCCATATGTAGCCTACATCATCCGCCCCTAACTTAGGTGGACTTCCTTGACTATTGTTATCAGATCCATATAAAAGAGGATCTCACTTTAGAAAGTGATTACATCATTAAGACCTCAACCATGGTAACCCAACCCCTTGACACTTCTCTTGAAGCTGTCATGGAGCAGCGAAAATCTAGCAGCCAAGAACTACTAACTGGTGGTGAGGTAGATGACTTCAGTTATGTTCTCTCATTCCCCTATGATTCTTCTGATCAAGATGAGTGGAGTCTACAACTAAAGGTACAAAAACTATCTAAAACATGAACCTATTTAGTTTCAAAGGTAAGTCACCTGGAATCTCAAGTGGCTACCTTATAAAGGCAGATCCTTAATCAGCAACTTGAGATCACCGATCTTAAGGGCAAGTTAGCTGAGAGGCCTGCCAGGCAAACTCAACTAGGTACACAAGAACCTATGGATGTGGTGGACCTAAACCTTAGCTCACATGTGCAAGTGGGTGATGCTACCAAAAAGGGGGGAAAGTCTTACCTATAATCATAGAACCTAGGTGTTCTGCCTAGAGTATGGACATTGAGGCCTCACCATCCTTATTTGAAGCTGTCCATACTCAACAACCTCCTCAGGCCCATATTAATGTGGATGCCTTGGTTCAAAGCTTATTTGAGGTGGGAATACCAATGGCTATGTCTATCCCATCCTACCCTGCTGACAACCTAATAGTAGGATGGAGTTATGCTGCTGATAGAAGAGCCTTGGTACGATCTAAGTCTCAGGGGCAACAAGTTGTATTTAATTTTCAAACCCTGAGATAGTATGAGAGTTTTCTTCTGGTTGACCTGCCACTTGCCAACCCATGTCAAAACAGGCAAGCTGAAAGGTTGGCTGAGAGGATACAACTAAGGGTTCTTGAAGAGTTCAAGAGAAGATCAAAGCTATATAAATAGAGTCTATAAAGGAAAACTATTAGTGAACTGGATATTAAGGCAGACCCTAAGATTAGCCTCAAAGGGGAAACCTTAGTTGATGGCCTAGTAGTTAACCTTATGAACCTTGAGATTAGAACTGCTTCAGCACCCGGTACCCTCAGTGAGACACTAGCTGGTGAAGGTGTCTCAGAGGAAGATGAAGGCAAGAGGAGAGAGAACAAGTGAGACCCCCAGCTTCATCCAAGCTGCAATCTGGGCTGCCCCTAGGCCAAACACTCAGGAGGATGATATAAGGGTAGCCATATTGAATTATCTGGGGTCCAGGAACTACAATATTGATGAAATAATCTCTCTTCCCTTGGATTTGTTGAATGAACTGGTTGACACTAAAGTGTCAAAAGAGAGGAAAGAGGCTGAGGCTGCAGAACTTCTCCTCATGATCAAGGAAGAAAGAAAAAGAAAAAAAACTTATAAAGCCCCTACCCTCTCTCCAATTCAAGAAAGTACTAAAGTAAAGGTTGTGGTAGTCGCACAAGAAACCCAGGTAGATAGGGAATAAGATTAACAAAACATGATATCCTACTTGAGTGGCATAGGTCTCTATCAGGCAGCAGAACTACTTCCCTTGTCATATAAGTACATTGAGTTGGAGTACGTCAAGCAGCTAGAGCAAGAAGTGCTAAAAGAAAAGAAAGCTGCTAAGAGGAAGATGAGGGAAGAGTATGCTAAGTTAAGAGCCACCATCTAAGCCAATTAGAAGTCTGCTAACAAATTGAAGATGGTGAGCTTCTTGAAGCTGTATGCATTCTCTAGAAGGAGACTTGGTCCAATGTCTCTATCCACTATGGATGAGCACATTAGAGTGATCAAGTAGAAGATTAAGAAGGGTGAGCTGGTAGACTTGCATTCTCCACCAAGTCAGGCTGCATCTAAACCTGAGGTCAAGGTTGAACCCTAAAAGACAACACAACTTGGACCTAATGCTGCATCTCAGCCAGCTTCATCTTCTAACCCATATTAGGGTCCTGAACCTTCTCCTTTTGAACATATGAATGAATAGGATCTAACTAAGAAGGATAAAGAAGGAACATCTGGTACTCAAGACCAACCTTCTCAGTTAAAATATAGAAAGAGGAAGAGGATGCCCATAAGAAGGGACAAGGAGAAGAAGAAGTCGAAGGCATCCACCTCTACACCTCAGGATGGGTCAGAACATCCTGAGGGTGATCAAGAAGAGGCTACTCAACCATCTCCACTTGAAGTAGAGCCTTTTGTTATGGAGAGACCCATCTTGTCTTGGGCCTTTACTACAAGCCTAGACAGATGGTATGTCACTAGAGATCAAGGGGGTTAAGATGTGTACTTCTGGCAAAAAAATGCTTAACCTTCCTCTACATGATCTTTTTGACATGAGAAGATACTTTAAGAGTTTGAGGAATCTAAAACAACCGATAAAGAAGGGAATGGTCTTTATTCTGATAAGGACTATCAACAGATAAAGATCAAGACTCAAAGTTATTCTAAAGTTTTGTTAGCATCAGCTAGGGGGAGTTTGTAAGAGTTAACTTAGAGGCTGATGCCACTAAAGAGCTCTCAGCATGCACACTAAAGTACAAAGGAAGTTACTTCAAAAGATTTGACAAAAGCACAAAGAAATTCTCTAAGTGCCAGATTTTCTGAAGCCAAAAGACAATTTCTTCCAAAGCCGAAGATGAAGTCTTCTAAAGCTTCAAGACAAAGTCTTCCAAAGCCAAGAGACTGATTTCTTCCAAAGACAGAGAAGACATGCTTTCTCTGACATGCTTTTGATAAAAGTTGAACAACTTTCCACTGCCATCTCTGAAGACTCACCATCTTATACAAGTTGGTGATATCTCCGTACTTCTGTCAACTAGATTAAAGTCTTAGAGTCTGTAACTTTCTACTTTGTACTTTTATCCTTTTTGTAATAGATAAGGATGTGAGCCATGCCATGTCATAGTCACTAGTCAAAAGGCACTCTGTCTTTTGACTTAATATTGATCTTGTTGTCTAGATTAGTGTTCCAGCTGGCCTTCAAAGTATGGCCGGCTGTAGGATGTAGTATAACGTATCTTAGCTACCAGCCAGCTGTAGGATGTAGTATAAAGTATCTTAGGTATCAGTCCTTAGGATGAAGCTTTGTAACATTTGTAAACCACCTGAAAGCAATATACATCATTCTTGAAATCCAATTACCTTTGTTCTGTTTTTATTCTTTACTCTTTTTCATTATTTCATAAGCTGGTTCCCTATTTGGTCTATTAAGTGTTATGTGTCCTCTCAAACCTTGTGAAACTGTTACATTACCACCCTCTAGTTTCCTTAATTAATGATTCGAAAGAGTAAGGACTTTTTAATGGTAACTTCACTATATACATGCCATACACAACTTATAAATATAAAACGTTTATAAGTATGCTTTACCCCTCAAAGGAGTGTTTGAAAGAGGGGTAGTGAACTCAACTAAAGTGTATGCTAAAAAATAATGTAAATCAGAAGCTAGATTAAAAGATAACGCATCACACGTTACCTAGAATATATGAGTACATAAGTACATGCTAGATAGGTTGGTTTGACAAACCCTAAGTGTTCAATCAATTCTATTGATTTATGCCTTTTAGAAAACATTGAAGCAGTTGCCACGTTTAACCCATTGGTGTCATGTTAAATGGAATCAAATTTGTTTATACATAACAAATCAAGTATTCATGAGTTTAATCCAAAACATCCACGTATTGCTCATAATGAGTTCTAAACTCTAACAAGATTGTTAGACTAGCAAAACCTACCATATAACACGTACGAATCGATACTAATAGCTAGCATATGTATTTCAACTATAAATTATCCAATCACTTTATATATTCCAAGTAGTAGCTACATATGTTACTATCTTTCTACCTAAGCACACATAGGGTTCCGACCACTCATTACATGCCATGTCAAATAACTTACTACTTCACATCCTAAATCTTATCAATCTTACTAAGTAGAGGCCTTAGATCTGCATGGTTGTATGACAATCACCATTAAATTTCAAATATTGAAATATAACTTAAACTAATAATATTAACTAGGTTTGCTATATTGATCAAGCATAAGGATAACTATTATGTAACGCTAATTATCAACACTAATCCAATTCATCAAAATCACATTTCCGTCCACATGGTCTAACTAATGCATTTTAAGTCGTTAGTCATAATAACACATCAGTATTCCTAATAACCATTCTCACATGATCCTAACATCCTGTGCAGGATCAAATCTTTAAAATTCAAAAACTATCTTTACAAAGTTTCCTCATTAGGAGGATTGCATCTAATAACCCATATTTATGAAACTAACACAACTACAACATTCAATATCATCAATTCATATTTTTATTTAAGAATTGATCTAGGGTTTGTTCGTAGACTAACTTTAAGAAAAAGATGATAAATTGGTTGATAATTCTTAACTTATACACATTATTGATAAAAAAAAGAGCTTGGTAACATGTTGTAATGATCAAATCAAGCAAATTGAATGTATTTGTGTGTGTGAAATCTATCATAAGAGAGTACGTGGGTTTCAGAAGCGAGGTGGGATCAATGGGGATTAGGGTTCGTCCCTTTGATATACATGGTCACATTTTCCTTTCTAATCCTTTTAGATTTTATAAATTGTAAAACCCACTTTTAAATGTTTATACCTCATTTTCTTAAACTTTTAGGTTTATAATTATCAACTAGAGTTATAATATACTTAGTCTATAACTTCACAATAATATCTAACACCCGTAAAGATATGTTATCACATAAACCATATGATAACATACAACACGTTGATTTCACATATTCACATAATTATTAGTTTAGGTTAACATTTGTTAAATCAATATTAGTTATTTGTTAAGTCACCAACACTCAAGGTCAACTAGTGTGTGCTTACATGACGTGTATGCAAGACATAACAAAGCTACTAGAGTTTTGGTAACTAAAAAATTCCAGATGTCACATCATCCCCATGTTGAACGAATTTCCGTCCTGAAAATTACTTAATGTCGCTAATTTACTACAATGGCACAAAGAACTTGAGTGAGTTGCCACATCATCCTCATGACCGGTTCACACTAATTTTGGCTTCGAAATTTAACTAATACCTTCACTGGTAGTTGTTGTCGTTTTGAATAGGTGAGGATACTTGATCTTCATATAATCCTCACGTTCCTACGTGAAATCCTATCCATTTTTCAATTCCAGCGAACCTTGACTATGGGTATCTTGCTTTGCTTGATAGTCTTGGCCTCACGGTCCACAACCTCTACAGGTTCTTCTATGAACCGTCGTTGCTCATCAACTTGAATTTCATCAAGCAGTACTACCAGTGACTCGTCAGAATAGACACTTCTTTAAGTTTGATACGTGAAGAAGTTATGAACCCCACCCAGTGATTCTAGTAAATTCAATCTGCCATCGGTCCAATTCTATCCAAAATTTCAAACAGTCCAACATAACTCGGGTTAAGCTTGCCTTGTTCCCACATCGGATTACATCTTTCCAAGGTGACACTTTTAGCAGAACCTTATCACCAACTTGAAACTCCAAAACGTTTCGGCGTTTGTCAGCATAGCTTTTCTGACGATCTTGAGCCGCCGCCATACCATTTCGTATTTGCATAATCTTTTCCATGGTTTGATAAACTAATTTAAGGCCAGTTATGTTGGCTATCGCCAACTTCCGCCCAACAGAGAGGGAATCTACATTTTTGCCCATACAGTGCTTCATATGGTGCTACTTTGATGCTAGTGTGATAACTATTATTGTAAGGAACTCTACCAAAGGTAGATGAACTTCCCAATTTAACACGTAATCAATCACACAGGCTCACAACATGTCCTCCATGGTTTGAATTGAATGTTCACTCTATCTATCAATCAGTGGATGACAGGTAGTGCTCATATCTAAACGTGTACCCAAAGATTTATACAATGACTGCAAAAAGTGAGAAGTAAACTGAGCGTCACAGTCTGAGATGATCGAGATTGGAACACCATGTCTAGAAACCACTTTCTTTTAAATAGATCTGAGTTAACTTATCCATCTTGTATGTTTTTTTAATCATAAAAAAATGTGCAGATTTAGTTAACCAACCAAGGATTACCCATATCATCACAGCTTATCAGGGTGATGGATGATAAATTAAACAAGATTTTGAACCCTAGAATTACAGAATGAATCCTACAAATTTAAAAAGCATGATCGAAGAGATTGAGTTTACCCAGTAAAAAGAATGATGAACAAAACCTAAGAGAATCCTAGGATGTAATCTTGAAAGCGTGAATCCCAGATTACCTAGTAAAGAGAGTGACGAACCAAATCGAAGCGAATCCAAAATTCCCTCTGCTATTTGATAATAGAAAGCGTGAATGAACCCTAATCTTATGACGCCATCGTGAAATTGACGCTTGTGATATGATCTTCAATGTGAATCCCCTGTGTTTTTGACAAACTATCTGTCACACCCTCAAAATTCACGTGCGGAGTTTTACCGTGAGGCGTGTGAACAAACCAGGATCACAGTCAATAGTTACTTAGAATGACACTATATGCCACATTAAAAATGAAACCAACCAAAGTTCAAACTTTAAAAACATGCGGAAGCGTTTTGTAAATAAGACAAACCCAAAATATAAAAAAATGCATATTTGGCAAAACATGCACCAACCCAAATATTTAAACACTCATAAATAGATACCAACAAATATGTCTTTAAAATAGAGTCTTAGAATGCATGCTGGACCCGTGTGGTGCTCCTAATGGCAAGCAGAGTTAACAACCTGAGAATAGCATACTAAAATGTCAACACAATGGTTGGTGAGTTCAAGAGTTTGCGTTTATCATAAACAATAACATTTACATAACATAAGAAGTGCATTGAAATAGATAGCTAGTCTATATTCACAAGTAATAACCATAGTGATTTCGCGATCGAAGCTGACTGTGTTGCGTTTGTTGCCTCCCGTCACGACTTACCAGGTCGTGACGATATTTGTGTCTAGGACAATATTGCACCCGTTTGACTTCGAGTCGCACAGGTGGGGCTCGTCAGACCCAGTAGTACTACCCAAGATTTCCTGCTAGTTACCATTATTAACGATCCGAAAGTGTGAGGACTTTCAAGGTATTAAGCACTATGTTAAAACATACACAGCTTATAATAATAAAATAGCGTTTGAGTACAAGTATGCTACCTCCCCCAAGATGAACGTTTATAAAAATAGAGGGGCATGAACTCACCTGATGCGCGCAAGAATTAACTTAGAGCTTAACTTGAAAGAAAGAGGGGAAAGACAACCTTTAAAGGTCACCTAGAACACATGAGTACATAAGTACGTGTACACAAAATCAGTATGAAACCCTAAGTGCTCTACATCCCAAAGAACTCAAGGTTTTAGAAAGACAAGACACATTTGACCCAGTTGACCCGTTTGACCCGTTGGTGACATTATAGGTGAATTTCCATTCAAACAAGCATAACAGCCTATCACACATGATTAACATACAAACTGACTACATATAACACTTCATTAACCACATGTACTAATTAGATCATCATACCGCCAGATATCATACAAGTCATGCGAATCTCAAACTATTATCATGCTCATAACATCTATAACACAAATAATACACCATACAAGGATCAAATCACGCATCACATGCCATGTGAAGCCACTCACGACTTCACACCCTAAACCCTGCCAATCCTACTAAGTAGGGGCCTCAGATTCGCACGTGTGTATGATGATCATTAACATACCAATTTCCATAGCTCATATCACCCTAAATGTTCATTCTTAATCAACCATCAATCAACAAAAGTCCTAGCTTACCTATATGACTCATACCATGATTTTTCCACAAACAGGCCAAAACAGGTACAAACCAAATCAACATTCATATAACCTAAACAACACATTTACTTACCTTAGAAACCATCCATGAACACACTAGCATGGTCCTAATGTCCCAAACATACCCAAATCATCATATTTAAGAGATTTCACAATTAAAGTTTCCCTTTTGGGAAAGTTCATCCCAAATCCATCAAACACCTAAAACATTCATGAATCCATCAATCACTTACTAATTCAAGTTCATAACAACATCTAGCATGATCAAAACACCAAATCATCATGATTCATCACATTCAACATCAAAAAGTTACTATTTTAAGCAATGTATGAACTACCACGCATCTTCTTGATTTCCTAACGTTCATATCAACCATCTAGCATCTAATCATCATCATAAGCATATCCATAACACCAATTCATCATCAATTCAACATTTCATGCAAAATAAAGTTACTATTCTTAGTAACCTATGAACCATGAATCAAAATCGAAGCTTTCTTGCAAAATCAACGTTAACTAATATGCATACAACCTAACTAGCATCATTACAACATCAAACAACCAACATTCAACATCTAATTTGATCAAAATTGCATCAAACTTTCGGCTAAGGGTTCATCACCCGAAAGAACAACCAAAAATCCAATTTTTATGCATACTTGACGTTAAATAACATGTAATCTATCTAGTAAACACATTAACATCAACAACTAAGCATTAATCGACCATCAATTGCAGGTTTTGAATGGAACTTTCGGCCAACATGAAAAATCATCAAAAACATGTAAAAATCTAACCTTTAAACGTGTAATGGCTTGCAATTGATGATTCTAAAGCGTTGAAATCGACCAAAACCGAATGGTAATCACTTGTTCTTGCTTGAAATCGCAGGTTTGTGTGTGTTTGAGTGTGTGTCGCGGCCGATGGGTATGTGGGGGCTAGGGTTGGGATTTTTGATTATATTTAATTTATCAATATTACCATTTAAACCCTTGTAATTTACTTTTTATAAAAATTAAGCTTTTAAACTCTTGTTAAAAAGGTTTTTAACTACAATAATAAACATATAAACTAACAATGACAATTATATATTTTATCTTTATTAGATACAAAACATACAGATTAAATACACACGTTCTCACGTTACGCGATAAAATTTAAAATAAACATTTAAATCACATAATCATTACTAATAATCAACATAGTAATTATTTGTTTCACATTATTAATTATTATTAAGTCACCAACGTTCAACGACAACTAGTGTGTGCTCCCGACACGTGTATGCAAGACTTAACGGAACTAACGGAGTTTGGTAACTGAAAATTACCGGATGTCACACTAACGTCAACAATTGTAAGTTTTAGGGTTTATCTTTTTTAAGAAAAGTCAAACATTTAGAGGGAGAAGTAATTGGGGAAGAATTATTTAGACAAGAAATTACGTCCAGGAAGGAAAATACCATCAAAATCCTAAACTAATGACATAAAAACCTAAATGTCACTAAAAATGTGTGTTAAACAAATATGACATACACAGAGTGTCGTTAAAAACCTAAATTAGTGAAACAAAAGTTAAATGTCATTAAAAGTGTATGCCGCTAAATGGAATTTTTTAGTATTGGGGTAGGGTTATAGTAAAAATAGTATTTAATCTAAAAGATCTAAGAAAGATTATGGACTTGACATGTGTCATTCTGTTGTTTTAAAGAGAATGATATTTTAATCATTGTGTCAAATATATCAACTCATTATTTCATATATGTTTATTATGTCATATGTTTTAAATCATTTGTTATATTTATTGATAACTGCATTTTACATTTAGATCATTTTGTGTTATTGTTGTCGTTATTTCTATATATAATATAAACTTGTTATCTATCATTGTGTTTTACAATTAGAAGTGCACAATGATATACTTTTACCAATATATTTACCTAAGCTCATAGTGTTGAAAATAACACAATGTGATATTTTTGTCATTGTTTTTTATACATTATATAAATTTGTTGTTATCTATTATTGTATTTTACAATTAGATGTACACAATAATGTTATTTCATCAATGTATTTTTCAAAACTCGTAGTGTTCAATATTACACAATGACGATCAAAAAACACAATGAGACATTGTATTATTTTGTCATTTTTTAATCTATTAAATTAATTATTTGTTAATTTGTTATTGTGTTTTACATATCAGAGATACACAATAAATTTATTCCACTATTATACATTTTTAAATTAATTATTTTAGAAAAAGACAATAGTATGTAGAAAAACATAATAGTTAACAAAAAAACATAATTAACTACACTAAAAGACACAATGATGAGATATGAACTTAAAATAATAAAAAATTCTATTATCTTTTTATATAACAATGTTTTCCTTGTGTAAAAGATTAAAAAAAAAACTCTCATTTTTTTGATGTAAATATATTTAAAATATAATGTCAGACATAAAAATTATGAATGTTTAAAAAAATGAGGGAATTTGTAAAAATTCAACAAAATTAGCTATTACTAAAATACATCTCTAACAAATTTTTTCTATAAATTAATCACAACCATTGACTAAGAGGATATATGGTTAAAATTACTTCTTATACTTTTTAGTTTTATATCCATTTATATTTAAATCTTTCTATGATTAGCAAAATATAATTACCGGATATAATAAAATATTTAATTTATAATAACAAAGTTTGAATATTAAATGTGAAAAATAATTAATTATTCAATAACTTGGTCAAAACAGTTAACTGATAATTAACTATATAATTGATTTACAAAATATTAGTTTAAAATAATTTGAAATAATTATATTTGATTTAAAGTAATTTTTCTAGAAGTTACACTTATAAATAAATTATAATAGTTTTATAGCATTGGTAATATTAAAAATAATAGAAACATGAAGTTATAATTTTTGAAATGTTTTAATAATTAATAAACAAATTTTGAATTGGTTTTAATTCACAAAATGTTTATATTAATTCAATAAAAATTTTATAATTTTCTAGAATTTTAAAAAGTTAAGAAAATTAATTTAGAAAATACATAGGGTGCCCGGGGTTGAACTTGGGTCCACTTTGTAATGGTTATGTGTTTTAACCAACGGACAATGCCATGATCAGGCATATAGGCATATCAGGTCAGGTTCCAATAGAACAAGGCCATGATCAAGAATCAAGGAGCATTATTGAAGAATATAGAAAGGACTGTGGGCCATTTATCAAATTTGTTTCAGGAAAGACAACTTGGAGGCCTACCTAGTAATGTAGTGAAGAATCCTAATGCACTTGTAAAGGATGTGATGACTCGGAGTGGTAAGTCTCTGGTGTGGTTGAGCCTCTTGCAGTGATTGAAGAGGAGGTCGTTGAGGAGATAGAGATGGAGGCTCCTACTGGCAAGGTGCAACAGAGGCTGCACCTAGCAAGTACAACATAGTCAAAGGAGCTGATAGAGAGGGTTGCTGAGAAGAAGAAGGTGAAAGAGCCATTAGTCTATTTGGAAAGACTTCCATATCTAGGACAGTTGGCTCAGCATCAGTTTGAGGAGAAGTACGAGAAGTTCCCTGAGATGTTTAAGCAGCTCAAGGTGAACTTACCTTTTGTAGAAACATTATAGCACATGCCTAAGTATGCTAAGTTTCTGAAGGATCTGCTCACGAGACGAAGTTGGAGCAGATCTCGACTGTAACGTTGAGTGAGGAGTGTTCGGCTGCTGTGCAGAATAAACTACCAAAGAAGATGACTGATCTGGGTAGTTTCACTATTCCATGTATCAGAAGTTGTTTGTTTGAAGCATGCATTGGTAGATCTATGTGCTAGCATCAATTTGATGCCATGTTCTGTATTCGCTAAGCTTGACCTAGGCGAGCCAGCTCCAACGCGCATGAGCATTCAGTTGGCAGATAGGTCTGTGAAGTATCCGTAAAGGATCGTAGAGAACATGCTCGTTAAGGTGGATAAGTGTGTTTTCCCTATTGATTTCATGATCTTAGATATGGATGAGGACGACAAGGTTTCATTGATCCTAGGACAACCTTTCCTTTCTATTGCGAGGGCATTGATCTATGTCGTTGATGGCAAGCTAACCTTATAAGTTGCTTATGAGATAGTTACCTTCGACGGGAACAAATCCATGAAGAACACACACGATCAGGATGATACCTTGTACTTCATAGATACCATTTTGACAGACTCACAGATCTTGGTTAGGGAGAACCAAGAAATCAAATTGATCACTTTTGCCTTTGAACATAACTCGGTAGATCTTGAAAGTCAGCCACTTAAGGAGGCTAACATGTGTGAGGTGGTTACAAGAGAAGAACCGATAGAGAAGTTGCCGGTTGAGACTCCCCTATCCTTAGAGCTTAAGGAATTGTCATCTCACCTCTAGTATGCATTTTTAGATGAGGTATCTTAGTTACCTATCATCATTTCTGCTGGATTGACAGAGGAGGAGAAGAGGAGACTGGTAGATGTGCTGAAGGCACACAAGCAGGCTATTGCGTGGAAGCTTATGGATATCAAGGGTATTAACACTTCATTTTGCACGCATAAGATACTTATGGAAGATAAGTATAAGCCTGCTAGATAGAGTCAGAGTGAGGTGGCAAGTTTGCATTTATTATCGCAAACTGAATGACGCCATGAGGAAAGACCATTTCCTACTTCCTTTATTGATCAGATGTTAGAGCGTTTTGTTAGGCCAACAATTTTATTGTTTCCTTGATGGCTTTTCCAGTTATTTCAAGATCCCCGTCGCTCTGGAGGATATGGAAAAGATGACCTTTACATGTCCGTATGAAACCTTTACGTATCGCTAATGCCGTTTGGGTTATGTAATGCTCTAGCTACTTTTCAGGGTGTATGTTAGGTATATTCCAGGACATGATCTAGGACTCAATGGAGGTTTTCATGGATGACTTTTCTGTGTTTGGGAGTTCGTTCGATTCATGTTCGGAGCATTTGGAGAGGATGTTGGCTCGATGTGACGAGACCAACCTTATGTTAAACTGGGAGAAGTGCCACTTCAAAGTGAAGAAGGGCATTGTTTTAGGGAACATGATTTCACATGGGGGGCTTGAGGTTGATTAGGAGAATATTAAAACTGTTAGCAAACTTCCACTACCCACATCGGTGAAATCTCTTAGGAGTTTCTTAGGTCACGCTGGTTTTTACCAACGTTTAATTAGAGATTTCTCTAAGATTACTAGGCCGATGACGCAACTGCTAGAGAAGGATGTGCCAGTCGTGATTTCTAAGGAGTGTAAGAGAACTTATGAGCTTCTGAAGGAGAAGTTAGTGAATGCTCTGATTATGGTCGCCTCGGATTGGATTTTACCTTTCGAGTTGGTGTGCGTCACGAGTGACTATACGATAGGAGCGGTGTTAGGTCAGCATATGGACAAACACTTCCACCCTATCTATTACACAAGTAAGACGCTCACTTATGCATAGGAGCATTACACCACGACAGAGAAGGAGTTGTTGGTAGTAGTTTTTGCATTTGATAAGTTTAGATCATTCCTTGTCCTTTCTAAGACTACTGTGTACATTGACCATGCAGCGCTTAAGTATTTGTTTAGTAAGAAAAACACTAAGCCATAACTGATATGATGGATTTTTCTTTTTTAGAAGTTTGACATTGAGATTAGGGATAAGAAAGAAGCAAAAAACGTAGCAATGGAATATTTGTTATGTCTAGAGGACTTTGGGGGTGAGGAGATTAGGGAAGACATGATTGATGATAACCTTCCACATGAGACACTAATGTTTTTGAAAGCAGAAAAAAAGGGTTTTCCATGGTTTGTAGATCTGGCTAATTACTTAGCGACAGGGATTCTGATGACAGGCATGACACATCAGCAAAAGAAGAAATTCTTTGCAGTTGTTAAGCATTATATTTGGGATGACCCCTACCTCTTCCGCATTGGAGCAGATCAGATCGTATGCAAGTGCATACATGGTGATGAGGCAAGGAGGATTTCGAGTCATTTCCACTCAGGACAAACGGGTGGCCAATATGAAGCTAGTTTGATAGCTAAAAAGGTATTCTACGTTGGGTTTCATTGGCCGATAATCATTAAGGATGTACATGATTTTGTGAGAAGTTGTAATGCGTGTCAGAGAGTAGGAAATATCTCATCTCAGAATGAGATGCCATTGACTGCCATTCAGGCATGTAAGATTTTTGATTTGTGGGGCATTGATTTTATAGGCCCGTTTCCACCATCTCGTGGGAACAAGTAAGTCCTATTAGTTGTACACTATGTTTCCAAGTGGGTGAAGGCTCAAGCCTTACCCATGAATGATGCTAGGGTTGTTATGAGATTCATTAAGCAGTTGTTTTACCACTTTGCTACCCCCAAAGCCTTCATTAGTGATCAAGGGACCCACTTCTGTAATGTGCAGATGGAGAAAGCTTTGCAACACTATGGAGTCACCCATCGGCTTGCAACAGCTTATTATCCGCAAACTAGTGGGCAGGTTGAGGTAAGTAATCGGGGAATCAAGCATATTCTGAAGAAAACAGTCAGATCTAAAGATTGGTCAGATAAGTTAGATGATGAATGTTGGACTCAACAAGTGCACTGAAGGATAATGCTTGCCATAATCAAACTTAATATGTTCTAACAATCAAACAATCATTAGCTAACAGATTAGCATCAATAACATTCATAACATACACTAATTATTGTTTAAATTTCTTTGTGAGGTTTGTAGATAAAAGAAATTTTGCAAAGTGTCGGCAGCGGATGAGTTACTATCCATAGCGGATGATCAAGTCTATGCAGCAGGATGAAGAAAAAGCTCAAGTGTCTACAGCGGATGACCAACACACATGTAGCGGATAACTAATGTCCATAGCTGATGAACAGTCCAAAGCGGATATTTGTCCACAGTGGATGAACACTCCACAACAGACGTGATTAAGAAAAGCACACAAGTGTTCACAGCGGACAACATCCAAGACACAACGGATAACTTATTCAACATCTATAACAGACGACTTAGCATTCACAGCGGGCAGTTAATAATCCACAGCGGAAGAATTAGGATTTTATGTAATTTTAGTTTACATAATGGTATTTTTGTAATTGTATATAGCTATTTGTATAGGCTATAAATAGGATAATACCCTAATACTTTGTATGCTTTTGAACAATCAATCAAGCAAGCATTTTCTATTCGTCTAAGCACTCAATCACTAGCAAACACAAAATCATACACACATATAGATATCATATCATTAATCATGGGTTGAAGCACTATGATTAAAGAGTATTGATTAGATAACAACTTGTTATTATATTTGAGAGATTGAAATCAATCCTTGGAGGAATTCATTATTTTGTTCTTGTTGTTCTAAGTACAAAACCCATTTATTTGAATTCCATCAGGTGGTATCAGATCCTTGGCTCAAATCAATCACTGATTTTAGATCCTCTCAATCAATACAATGACATCTATGGTTAATTAGCTTCATATCATTCATTTTCAAGATGAAAATCATCACAAAACCCTCTTCTACTCCAAACATTAAACAAATGCTTGAAACATGATTCATTAATCTGTTTTTATGCATTGTGTAAAAGATTTTGTGTTGTTGAAGCTCTAAATAGAATTTATACACTGTTTTTCTAAACAGAATCATCTCAAAACCTCATAAACCTCTTCAGTTCAAGGGTTTTTGATAGAACAGTAACCGATTACTGTTTTATCATATTTTCTACAAACATACATTGTTTTTAAACATTTTGAATCATTTTAAGAGTTTAGAATCATCATATTCAAGTATTTTCATACTTGAATCAGGGTTTTCTTCTTCAATCAACAAACTTATTGTTGATTTCTATAAAGAACAGTTCAGCCACAACAAACCCTAGGATAAACCCGAATTTTCATGCATACCCAACCTTCAAAAGCTACGGTGATTTTGTTGAATTTAGCATCAAAAACAAAGAAGAAACCGATTCTTCTTTTGATATTTTGAAAAAGTCACTTTTTGATCCAAAATGTTTACTTTTAAAAACATATTATTGATTTTACGGTTTTGACTTTTCTTGATTGACATCATTAACTGATTGACATTCCTTGAACGGAATATTCCTTAATTGTACCGAAAATTTGCGGTGACATTACATAGGATATTAATTAATTTTAAAATTGAATTAATTAATTCCTTTATTCGATATAAATCAAAAGTGTTAGTCATTACAAACAAATCCTAGTGACCTTAGGATAAAACAAATTTATCACCGAGCTAAATAAGCAAACAAATTTGACTTAAACCATTAAGTTCAAAAATTTAACAATCATGTCAGACGAAATTTCAGGTTCAAATATTGGTCTCAAACCACCAAGACTGAAAAACAAAGCTGTTGGTCCAGATGATTGTTTGAACGTGATTTTGATGAAGATTTAACACAAGAAACCACAAGATTTCACTATATCAAATAGCTTGTGGAACAAGTAAAGATACAAAATGAACACAAATCAAACATAACTCATTTGCAAAAGGATTTGTAATGATGAAGAAGAAGAATGCTCAAAGATGACAAATATAAGCTCCTAGCATACACTATCGATCAATAAACTCAAATCAATATTATCATTAAAGTTCGAAGAGTTACAAAATGAGCAACAAGTAAACATAATTATATAGGACCTAGTTTTACATACAGTTTCGCGTACTACGAAACTGTATGCATTATGGCGTGTGAAACTACTAGGCAAAACTGCAGTTTCGCATGCAGTATCGCATGCAGTTTAGCATGCCACAGAATACAAAATAAGACAAATCTAAAATAGATCCTGTTACAAGAATTTCTAAGTTATAACAAACTATGACTAAACCAAAACAAATAGCGAGGTGAATACCACCCTATACTTGATCATCAATACTCCCCCTAAGGGGGGTGTTCACCTACCAAGTCATTATGATCAGCTCCAGCCTTTGCTTGCTCCATCATTCTCACCGAGTCTCTAACTTCTGCTTCTAGATCTTCATGTTCCTGCATGCTCTTTGCGAGCTACTTAATCTCCGATCTCACACCCCGAGCTTTGTTTGTTACCCTTTCAAACAAGCTGGCCTCAGTTTTAGTCTCTTCTCCTACCCCATACTTAATCTGATTCTCACACAGTACCTTCAGATCATCGTCATTGAATGAGAATACCTTCATAGGATCAAGCAATCTTATTTCATTTCCATTCTTCACCCTCACTACTGCTTCACCTGTTTGGTTATCATAGAACCACTTCTTGAAATTCTGCAGTCTAGAATGTTGTTGATCAGGTATCCATACTCTGTTAACGGTCTTAGCAGGCTTTAACTTCAGAAAAATCTTTCCTTTACCCGTCTCCCAATCCAAATCCTTCTTCGACCTTCTCCTCCCAGGCTTCATAAATCCAAAAGCTGCAAAGTTGTCTTGAACTCCCTATCAGATCTCATGCTCTAACATTATGGCATGTTTGCTCAAACCTAAATCTAGGAGGAGGATCTGTGCCAGTTTTCTTAGATCCCACTTAGGAAGAGTTTTAAACGCCTTCCTTTTGTGCAAGTATGAGATCCCACCTTCGCGCCTCTTGATTATGAACATTTTCATCTTGAGTTGTACTTCCAGCTAATAATCTTCTTATCCGTCTCCTTACCCCCGGTTCTTGAATGTTTTGGAAGAGTGGGGTTAGTTTCTCTGGCTCTTCCTCCTTAGTGAATGTCCTCTCACATCACCTTCAGCTGAACTCCTCCGAGCCACATAAGTCATTAGCCTCTCATCAACTACATAAAATTCTGGCTCAGAGTCATAGTCCACTAGCTGCTCTTCCACCTCTTCCTCCTCATCTATTAAGTTAAGCTCAATATTCCCCTTTTCACCTCCTAGTCTCTCCTCCTTTATGACCTCATTCCCAGTAAGATCGGTGTCCAAATCACACCCCATATCAGTAAATTCAGCATCAAACACCTGATCAGCATTCTCTCCTTCAACAACTCCTTCTCCTCAATCTGCACCAGCTTCAAATCTAACACCACTACCACCGGCTTCACCTCCACCAGCTTCAAATTCACCTATACCACTGCCACCAGCTCCTGATCCTCCTACACCACTACCACCAGCTTCTGATGTTTTATGTATGAATGAGAACTTAGATAGGACAGTCATTTCCTGGATTTGATCAACACTTGGTACATCACCTGCACTAGTATTCCTCCTTAACTCTCTTACCTCTTCTAACATTCTCCTTATCAGTTCCTGTTGACTTAGTATCACTTTCTTCATCTCATCAATCTCCATATCCCTTAGCTTCTCTCTCTCCTCTGAGTCTATCAGCTTAGTCTTTATCATGCTCAGCTCATTCGATAGGAATTTGTTGACATTCCTGATCACATCCTCATCAAGCTCTGATCTTTTATCCCTCCTAGGCCTCTCAAATTCTCTTGCAGACCCAGCCTCAAGGATAACTGGTTGCTTACTTTTGCTCCTCTTCTCTCGAGTGGGAGAGTCAGCTATTGTGAATCCAAGGATCGAAGCAGGAATTATCAATTTGATTTTAACAAGTAATGATCACCGAACTAACAATACTTGCTGTTTAATGGATTGTTTATAAATTGAAATTGATGAACAAAATAAAACAACTTGAAAACACAATGTAATAAAGTAACACAAAGATGATTTTCAATTGCTTTTCATTCACAACGAACCGATTATAATTGATGTTGATGCTCTTGATGCTATATTGTTGTTTTTCTCTGTTCTTGTTGTATTGCTAATTTTCTTGAGTGATTCTTGATTGATATTGTTTCTATCAATATATACACCTATTTGAGTATTGATATCTCTCAATCTCTCTCTATTCTATTCCTATTTTCTTGCTAATATCTCGCTATTCTGTTTCGTGATTCTGTTTCTATATGTGTGCATCCTTGCCTTGTTTATTGGCATAGGAGTTCATAATTTACATTAGAAATTGTAAATTACAAAAAGAATGTTATTGATGTGATGTGGAATATTTGCTTGACTTCAATATCTTCTGCCGTCATTGATTTGATGATGTTGCTTTGACATGTTGACTTGTTGACTTTTTGATCTTCCGTAGGAATTTGTCTTTCGTAGGAAGTTCTTCTTTCTCAGCCATTGGTCTTCTGCAGCAAACTCTTCAGTAGCTCCAATTGATCTTGGATTTGTTCAGCATTTGTTGTTGTTTCGTAGGAGACCTACAGAAGCACAGACTTTAGTTAAGCCCCGGAGAACATCTATGAATGAACAAAATTGTTCATCCGCAGTTGTTCTAACACTTGGTCAATTTTCTAAATTTACCAAGTCTGATGTTTCCTGCAATGACACATAAACTAACACACACAATAGTATGGGTTAACATATAATTCATGCAGTATATTATGTTAAAAGAGAATTACAATGAGTTATTACAAGAGTTGATTTATCATCTAAACCTATACAAAGGATCTAGACCTAACAAAACTCCCCATATAGGTTTAGTCTCTTGTAATCATTGGTTTAGTGCTCTTAATTCTTGAATTCTTCCCAAAATTCTTGTTATGAAGTATTCAACTGCATTTTTCTGATCATCATACAAGTACTCAATCTTCATCCTCTTTATTTTCTTCAATGTCTTGTATTTCAAACCCAGGATGTCCTCTTCAGTGGTAAGTGTTGCAACAACACTATTATTTGAAACCACTTCAAGTTCATCTTGTTCTAATATTCTCAGCTCAGTGATTGCTTGAATTTCATTTCCCATCAGCTGGCCCGCTTTAAATTTTCTTCTCTTATGAGCTTTAGCTTGCAGTTTGTCAATAACTTGAATGATATGAACATACAAGCACAGTTCATTTTAAGCATTTTGGTCATTTAGCTTAGGGAAGTACTTGTCATGTAGATATGAAGTGTAGCTTGGGTGAAGCAATTTGATTTCCATTGGGTCAAACAGTTGTATTGATTGTTTTGGACTTAAGTGCCACCCTATGTTGTTTTCCTTTATAACATGATGAACAATGATTAGAACAATAAAATTCTTCCTTGGGAAGGCCAATGACTAAGTCATGTTTGACCAACTTATTCATGTTCTTCATGTTGGAATGAACCATCCTTCTATGCCACAGTTGTGATTCATCTTCTGATGACTTGGAGATTAGGCATGTTTCATTGTTTGTCATAGATGTGTTATTCATGTCCAAAACATAAGTGTTTCATTTTCATGGTGCTTTAAGAAGGATCCAATCTGCTGGAACTTGAAAACCTGGCTTAAGAATGTAACAGAAAGAGTTATCAAAGAAAGTGGTATAATTTTGATCACAAATATGAGATACACTGAGTAAATTGTATTGTAAATTTTCACAAAAAATAACTTTCTCAAAATTGAGTACTCCATTTGTTATCATTCCTTCACCAATAACTTTACCTCCCTTCTTATCCCCACCAAATGCTACATATGAAGCATTTTTATGTTTGAAGTCATGGAGGAGAGAACAGTTTCCTGTCATATGCCTGGAACAACCACTGTCAACATACCACTTATTGTCAGTCCTCCATGGATGTTCCTGCATAAATAATGAAATCAATTAGAAAGTGGAGCCCAAGCCTTAATGGTCTTGGCTTGCCATTGTTATCTAATAGTTACTCTATCATGAATGAGCCTAGATGTCTCAAGATTGTTTTTAGCCCCAATTGATTCATTATGTTCTGTTTGGGTTGAGGATTATTCTATTAAAGATGAACTTGATGCACTTTGATCTTGATTCATAGTTACTTCTTCTGTCACTTCTTCTTTGAGTACCTTGTTCTTCAAACTTGAAGATGATGCTTTGTGTTTCAGCATCTTTTTTTTTGATTAAGGAACATGGTTACCCTTTTCAAAGTGATCAAAGAAGGGTTCATCTTCCTGCAACACTACCTTCTTGTGAGGAGTCTTGCTTTGATATTGTTGCATCTCCTTTTCCTTCTTTGCTTGATCATTAGCAGATGTTGGCTTTGTCTTTGAGATTTTATGCTTTGGTTGCTGCTTCTTTTGCTTTTGGACTTTTGATTCATCATTCTCAGAAGATTGAGAATTAGATTTAACAATCTCAACTTTTTGCTTCTTGGGAATCTTTGTTTTGTTCTTTTTGTTAAAGAAGCATTCTTGAGTAGAATGATTGTTCTTGTTGCATATGGCACAATACTTGTTAAAGTAACAATCAGAAGTCATATGATGGTTTATATTGCATATGGAGCAATAGCTGCTGAAGTAGCATTCTTCTATGCTGTGGTTGTGCATATCACACCATTTGCAATACATCTCTTCACTGTCAGAGTCAGCTTCCATCTTTGACTGTTTCTTCATCAGTGTCTTCTTTTGCTGCTTCAATTCTTTTTCAAACTTAGCAGCTGAAAGATCTTCTTTTTGTTGTTTACCTTTCTAGTTTGCAGTTGAATCAGCAGGTGTTTTCTTCTTCCGTAGATCTTCTACGGATGACTGTTTTGGTTATGATGATTTCTTCTTCCGTAGATTTTCTATGGAAGACTATTCTGTCTTCTTCCATAGTTCTTCTATGGATGTTGACTTTGAAACATTTTTCTTTTGCTTTTTAACGGATGTGTGCAGGTGTTCTGCTATCTTCTTCCTACACTGTTATGCCTTTTGTTGAACTCCTAAAACCCTTCATTCAGCTGACCAATTCTTGTGTAGATGGTCTTCAATAAATTTCTTTGTTTTGGGGGATAAGGTAGCTTGATTTCATCAAGTACTTTGGGAATTATTGACTCAAATATAACATTTTAACCCTTACCTAAACCAACACTTTCTTGTTCATTAGGCTCATCAACTTCATCCAGATCATCATAGTCATCAAAGTCAAATTCTGATTCATTTTGTTTTGAAAATTTTGATTCAGATGAATCAGTTTCACTGAATTCAGTGTCTTCATCATTTACCAATTCAATATTTTCAACTTTTGACTCAGTTGTGCTGTTAGACACAAAATGATTTAACAGACCGTTGGTCAGGTAGAGTGGTGAAGTTATCATTTATTGGTGGTGTAGCAGCATGAAATCCCAATCCAGACCTGTTCTTTGATTCAATATGAGAACTCAAAAGTTTCTCATATTGCTGTGATGGTAGTTGAAATTTCTGAAGTTTCACTTCAGTAGTTGCATGATCTGACATGGATTTTGTTAATAAGGTGGTCAAATGCTCAACTTGTGCTTTTAGATTATAATTTTCAGACACAAGTTTGTCTAAATCCTTTTGTAATGAATTGATTTTGACCTGATAAAGTTTATGTTCTCTTACATGAGATTCATTTAAAAGCATAGTTTCTTTGACTTTATCAACCAATTGTTGAGCATGAACCTTATATCTTTCAACCTCATCAACACATAAGGAAGAACATAACCTTTCTCTTACCTCTCTGGCCATTGGAGGAACTTTGTTTTCCAAGTTTGCCATTAGTGCTTGATTTTCCTCTTGTACTTCCTTCTCATACAGGCTCCAATCACAAGTTCCATCCTGCAAAATAATCAAACTAGTTTCTTTAGAGTTACTAGTACCTGTTGAAGAACCTGTGGCTGGTGGGCATGAGTTTGTTAGCTGAGGTTGCTTGAAGCTTCTCTGATTTGCTTGTCTTGTGTCTGTTGTTGATTTCTGATTGCTGTTGCATTTCCTTGAAAAGTGTCCATATGAATTGCATTTGTAATACCTTACTTTTGATTTGTCAACACCAATCTTTGTTGTTCTTCTTGCAACAGATACTTCTTTGTTCCTTCTCATGTACATCTTGGCCCTGTAAGCAATCATGGCCATTTTCCATTGTAGATCCATCTCTTCCACTTCTTCAGGATGAAGTTCTTCAAGGTCTTACTAACAGAAGTAGGCAGGAGTCAAGGTACTTCCCAAGTAAGCTTGAAAGCTTGAGCTGAAGGCTGCAAAGGCTGCCTTCTGTTCTTCTAATTCCAGAACCACAGTGATTGGTTTTGTTTGATTGTTGGTTTTATTGGTTTTGGAGTCATCAGCCTTTCCTTTTGCTTTTCTGTTTTGAGAGTTCAATTTAGAGGGCTTGGCAGCATAGAAGCCAGTTTCCTCTTCATTATCACTCTCAACACAAGAGGTACCTTCATCATCATTAGAAATAAAGGCATGTCCAACACCCTTAGATTCTTTGAATTGGTATGGTGCTATAGGTGCTTTAACACTCTTGTTTCTGGTTTTCTCATCCAACTCCAAAGCTTCTACCTTTGCAACCAGAGTGTTTAACCCAATAGACTTTAGATCAAGAGTATTCTTGAACATAGCCACAGTATGGGCCCAGCTTTCTGGTAATGAATGAAGCATCTTTTTATTTAACTCCCTATTGTTGTACTTCAGTTCAAAGATATTCATCTCTGTAACAAGTTGCATAAACCTGTGGAGTTGTTGAGGGACGGATTCACCCTGAATGTGATGGAATGTTTCATATTATGAATGTATGGTATCCTTCCTGATACTTCTAATCTCATCACTTGCCCCACACAGAGTGTGGAGAATTTTCCATAATGAGTTAGCAGTTTTGTATGCTTCACACCTGATCAATAGGTCTTCAGGTAAAGCCATAGTAAGCATACTTAGGCCTTAATGTCTACTTTGACTTTCTTGGCATTATCAGGTGACAGATTTTTCAAACTTGTGGGCTGATTATTATCTTTGTAATCAGGTCCTAAAGCAAATGGAATATAAGGACCTTCAGTGATAGACACCCATAAGTCAAAATCTGTATAATTAACATGATTCCTGAATCTGATTTTCCATGTTTTAAAATCAAATTTGTTCTCTAACTTCGGAGGTTGATAAGCACCGACTACTGAATTGCTCATGTTAATTAACTACGCAAATTATCAAAAATTAACAAACCTATTTAAAAGAAACACCAATTAAACAAATCAAACTGATAGATCAATTGATCTAGATCAATGAGCACTTGGCTCTGATACTACCTTTGAATCCAAGGATCGAAGCAGGAATTATCAATTTGATTTAAACAAGTAATGATCGCGGAACTATCAATACTTGCTGTTTAATGGATTGTTTATGAATTGAAATCGATGAACAAAATAAAACACTTGGATACACAATGTAATAAAGTAACACAAAGATGATTTTCAATTGTTTTTCATTCACAAAGAACCGATTACAATTGATGTTGATGCTCTTGATGCTCTTGATGCTATATTGTTGTTTTTCTCTGTTCTTGTTGTATTGCTAATTTTCGTGAGTGATCCTTGATTGATATTGTTTCTATCAATATATACACCTATTTGTGTATCGATATCTCTCAATCTCTCTCTATTCTGTTCCTATTTTCTTCCTAATATCTGGTTATTCTATTTCATAATTCTTTTTCTGTTGAAGCTCTTGGAAGATTAACATTTTGTCTTTATGTGTTTTTTGTCATAGTATAGGGACTTATTTTATAAATATATGTTCCTTTGTTTCTTGATAGTATAAATAGGATATCTTATGTATTGTGCAGGGTAGAAAAAAGACAAAAGGGAGATCTAGACTTTAGACTTCTAAGACTAGAGAGAGTAAGTTGAATGAACTGTAACCCTTACACATTGTATCCTGTGCATTTGCTATCAATGAAATCTATGAATTTTTTTGATGTAATTGCATGTGTTTGATTACTTTGTGTTTGAATTGATCATTGCGTTATGATATCATCACAGATTCGATCCTTTTGAACCAATCTATTGGTATCAGAGCCTTCGATTCAGTGATCAGAGCTTATCGACATTGTTGAGCTCTTTGAATCTCTTGAAATCTGTGATTGATTGCAATTTGATTAATTAATTGTTGTTTTCAGTTGTGTTTCATCCATAGAAACATGATTTGAATCACAATTTTGTGTTCAATTTGTTCAAATCTGAGAAATTGATCGAATTAGTGTTCGAACTTTGTTCTTCATATTCGGACTGAAATTCGATCAGAATACTGATTTGTTGTTGTTGTTTGATGAAATTGAGGATTAAGGATTGTTAATCGACCTAATTACTAGCAAATTGGAAGTTTTTAGATCAATTAATCAAGTTTTGAAGATTTTTAGAAGATCTGAGTTCATTGAAACTGATGAATTAGGCGCATTATGGTTGAAAACTGTTGAAAATTGTCTAAGTATCTAGGCGCATCACCACTATTTGGGTGTTTTGCTACTGTTCAGATGTTTTCAGTTCAGGCGTTTGACCACTGTTGAGATGTTTTGAAACTCTTTGGACACTTGGTGACTTTGCAGAAACAAAGTAATTCTAGGCGCATTACAACTGTTTAGGCACATAACAACTGTTTAAGCGCTTGACAACTGTTCAGGCGTTTTAGAACTGTTTAGGCGCATTTCAATTGGGCGTTTTTTAGAATTCTACTAAGGCATTTCCTTGGGCGTTTCTACTTTAAAGTCAGGTGTTTGAGAACTATGTAGGCGTTTTAGTACTGTGTAGGTGCTTGTCAACTATTCAGGCGCATCAGCTTTCAGACTTTACACTTAGAAATTTTTTCAGAAACTAAAATCCAAAAATATTTTCATTTCATAGTTTTTAATTCAAAACTTAAAAACAACAAAAATAAGTCTTTTTCTTAAATTCAAAAATACAAAATGGTTAAGTCTGAAGATTCTGAGAACAGGGTTCCAAAGCTAAAGAACAGAGCTGATTTCAAGAACTGGTCTTTAAGACTGAAGCATCATCTAAATTCTATTCACACTGACTTGTTGAAGTCAATAGAGAAAGGACATCATATCCCGATTACATCTGATGGTCTTGATAGAGAATTTGTTTACACAAAAGACTCTCAACTACCTTATCCCGAGGATGGTCTGCAAGGTGATGACTTAAGGAAAGTGAAGAATGATATCAAAGCTTATTCACTAATATGCAAGGGATTACCATTGGAAGTCTTGACTAGACTTGATGGTTATCAAACTGGGTACACTATGTACAAGGCTTTGAAAATCATTTGTGAAGGTGGTAAAGAGATACAAGATCTCTAAAGGCAAAAACTCAAGAGGCACTTGGAGTTATTTGAGCATCTTTCTGGTGAAACAATTAATCAAATGATGAATAGATTTGTGCAACTAACTACTGAGATGTCAACTGCTGGTATCAAAAATGATCTCAAAGATCTAAATTACAGACTTCTCAATGCTCTTCCATCTTCATGGAAACAGACAGTTACACTGTTAAAGCATACTAAAAAGTTTCATACGGATCTAGATCTTTTGATTGCTAAGATTGAATCAGTTGAGATTGATGAGAGCTCCAGAAACAATGATAGAGCTGCTTCAATATCTCAGTATAAGTATGTTACATCTCTAGCTAACACAGTGGAGAATGCTATTCTGGCAAAAGATGATAACTCACCAGAAGACAAGGGTGATTTGTTCATTGGAGCTGGTTTCTTTATAGATTCTTCTTACACAAGTGCTCCTGTTTATACAACTCAACCTCAAACTCAGTCTCCTCCTAAAACTCAAACTCCTAAACCTCAAACTGAGACTCCATCTTCTAACCCTGCTAGAACTAGCAAAGTTAAAGATGTTATTAATATCCTTTTATAGGATGATGAATCTAAATCTGCTTTTACTGCTTTTATGGCAAGTTTTTAAGCTTATCAAGGTAGTCATCAAACATAATTAGATCTTGTTTTGCAGGATTTCTTCGAGATGGATCCTGATATTATGGAAGAGATGGAATTGAATTGGCAGATGGTGATGATTGCTTACAGAACACAGAAACACTCTTATGTTAATAGGAACTACAAGCCAAGTGCTAACAAAACTGTTGGCTTTGACAAATCAAAATCAAGGTGTTTCAACTACAACAGTTATGGTCACTTCTCAAGGGAATGTAAAGCTCCCAAAAACCAAGAAGGAAATGGTCAAGCAGGTTCTAGCAGTCAAAGATATCATCAGCAGTCTCAAAAAACCTTCCAAAAGCCTTATCAGAGTCTTCCTATGCCAAAAATTAAAGATGAATCAAAATCATCTGAAGAGCCAAAGAAAGCTCTTGTTGTTAGCATCAAAGATGGATATGACTGGAGTGCTTATGCTGATCAATTTATAGCTAATCTAACATCTAGTTTATCTCTTGTTGCAGATATTCAAAATGAAGACTGATCTGAAGATAATGATCCAAAGGCTGATAGTGATTCAGAAAATGATGATGAAGACTAAGACTAGAGTGAAAAATCTGACCCAAAAGAGGATTCAGAAGAGATTGAACTTATGGCTCAGTCTGACCAACTATAACACCCAGAAAATTTTAAAAGACAAGAAAGAAAGAATAAATGTGCAGAAAAAGAAAGAAAACACAATTTAACCCAAGTTGAGGGGCTAAATGTGTCAAAAGGAAAAAAAGAATAAAAGTGAGTGCAAAAAGGTGATGGCCGCCCACACCTTCCTAGCATGAGCCCTTCGTGGGAAGAGGTTTGGACTGCAGGGTAAGGAGGTGTTATAACAGTGGCGAGGAGGGCCACATGGTCAGGGAATTCAAGAAGCCGAGGGCTGAGAGTTCCGGGGCGAAGAAAACAGCCGGGACTGAAGGGCAGAAAGCTAGCGCCAGGGCTTTCACGATGACCAGAGAAGAGGCTAGGACGGACCCCGATGTTGTGTTAGGTACGTTTCTAGTAAACCAAACTCTTGCTTCTGTGTTATTTGATTCGGGTGCTAATAGGAGTTTTATTTCTACTACTTTCTGTGCTAAGTTGCCTGTTCGTAGTAGAAGTATTGATGAGCCCTTTGATGTAGAAACTGCCATAGGTTGTGATATAGAACTAGAAGGTTGAGGATTGTTGTGTTAGGTACGTTTCTAGTAAACCAAACTCTTGCTTCTTGTTCAGGATTGTTGATCTGATAGAAGGTTGTGATATAGAACTAGAAGGTCATAAGTTTCCTGCTAGACTGTTTGTGATGACCTTAGGCGGATTTGACGTGAGCATTGTGTGTCGCAAGAAGATGATTAATCTGACCCCGCCTGAAGGGAGTTCGGTGACGATTCACGGCGATTGAGTTATGATGATTCCGAAGGTGATTTCGATGGTGGTGGCGGGAAAGTGCATGAGGCGTGGATGTAGTGCCTACTTGGCCTACGTGAAGGATGTAGATACACCAACAGCACAACTGTCAGATGTACCAGTTGTGTGTCAGTTCCTAGATGTGTTTCTCGAAGACTTACCAGGTGTGCCACCGGACCGCGAGATCGAGTTCCAGATTGACGTGATGCCCGGTGCTCAACCTGTTGCTAAGGCACCATATCGGTTGGCTCCGACCGAGATGAAGGAGTTGATGGAGCAACTGCAGGAATTGCTTGATAAGGGGTTCATTAGACCGAGTATCTCCCCTTGGGGTGCTCCAGTCTTATTTATGAAGAAGAAGGACGGTAGTATGAGGATGTGCATAGACTACCGCGAGCTGAACAAGTTGACGGTGAAGAATCGGTATCCATTGCCGAGGATTGATGATTTGTTTGATAAGCTCCAAGGTGCCAGTTGGTTTTAAAGGATAGATCTTCGATCTGGTTACCATCAGTTGAAAGTGAAGGAACAAGATATTCCTAAAACAGCTTTTCGCACGCGTTATGGACACTACGAGTTTCTCGTTATGTCCTTTGGTTTGACCAACACGCCAGCTGCTTTTATGGACCTGATGAATCGAGTGTGTCGGCCCATGTTGGATAAATCAGTGATTGTGTTTATCGATGATATCTTGATTTATTCGAAGAGTGAGGAGGAGCATGCCGGTCACATTCGGGAGGTGATGGAGACGTTGAGAAGGGAGAAGTTGTATGCAAGTTCTCCAAGTGCACGTTCTGGCTAGGCGAGGTTCAGTTTTTGGGTCATGAAGTGAATCCGGAGGGGATCATGGTGGACCCGGCAAAGGTGGAAGCGATGATGCAATGGAAGTCTCCAAAGACGCCATCTGAGATTCATAGTTTTTTGGGGTTAGCGGGATATTATAGGAGATTCATTCAAGACTTCTCTAAGATAGCTTCTCCGTTGACTAAGTTGACCCGCAAGGATGTGAAGTTTGTATGGGGTCAAGCTCAAGAGAGTGCTTTTGAGGATTTAAAGGCAAGGTTGACTCAAGCTCCAGTTTTATCATTACCCGAAGGAAGCGAGGACTTAGTGGTCTATTCGGATGCTTCTTACTTTGGGTTGGGTTGCGTGTTGATCCAGCGAGTGAAGGTTATAGCTTATGCATCCAGATAGTTGAAAGTTCATGAGGCGAATTACCCTACTCACGACTTGGAGTAATCAGCTGTGGTCTTTGCACTAAAGATTTGGAGGCACTACCTATACGGAACGAAGTGCACAATCTTCACGGGCCACAAGAGCTTGAAGTACTTCTAGCAGCAAAAGGACCTGAACATGAGGCAGAGGCGATGGTCGGAGCTCATAAAGGATTATGATTATGAGATCCATTACCATCCAGGCAAGGCCAACGTAGTAGCGGATGCCCTTAGCCAAAAGGAGAGACCTAAGCCGATTCGGGTGAAGGCTTATCAGTTGATTATGACCTCTGATGTGATGAAGCAGGTCAAGGAGTTTCAAGACGAGGCATTGAAAGAAGATCGTCTTAACTCCGAAAGGATGAGAGGTATGGTTGCGGAATTAGGCGAAAACACTCTTAGTGTTAGAACCCGATTCGGACGGATGTGGATCCCTTGATACGGGGATCTACGTGGGAGGATTATGGATGAAGCTCATAAGACTCGATACTCTATTCATCTCGGTGCTACAAAGATGTATCAAGATATGAAGAAAGATTATTGGTGACCGGGTATGAAGCGTGATGTAGCGGAGTATGTGAGTAAGTGTCTTACTTGCTTGCAAGTGAAGGCCGAGCATCAGAAGCCGTACAGGAAGATCCAACCGTAGGATATACCGGAGTGGAAGTGGGAGCATATCACCATGGACTTTATTACGAAGTTACCACGTACCGTGAAAGGGTATGATGCCATATGGGTGATAGTTGATCGTTTAACAAAGAGTGCCCACTTTCTACCAATCCGCGAGACGTACTCCTCTGAAAAGATTAGCGGATATATTCAGCAAAGAGATTGTAACTCGTCATGGTGTGCCGGTGTCTATAGTTTCCGATCGTGACACCCGGTTTACATCTAAATTTTGGAAGAAATTCCATGAGGCTATGGGGACGAGGTTACACATTAGCACGGCTTATCATCCACAACGGATGGTCAGTCGGAAAGGACTATTCAGATGCTAGAAGATATGCTTCGGGCATGTGTCATTGACTTTGGAGGGAGTTGGGATGACCACTTACCGTTAGCTGAGTTCTCGTATAATAACAGTTATCATGCCAGTATTGGTATGCCCCCTTATGAGATGCTATACGGTAGGAGGTGTAGAACACCTGTTTGTTGGGGTGATATTGGTCAGAAGGAGTTGGGATGTATTGAGGTGATTGAGGCTACGACTGAGAAGCTAGAAAAGATCAAAGCCTTTATGAAGACAGCTAAAGATAGGCAGAAGTCGTATGCCGATAAGAGACGTAGACAAATTGAGTTCAAGGTAGGTGACAGAGTTATGTTGAAGGTCTCACCTTGGAAAGGTATCATTCAGTTCAGGAAGCGGGGCAAGTTGAGCCCGAGATACATAGGGCCTTTCCGAATCGTTGCTCGAGTAGGAGAGGTGGCCTATAGGTTGGTGTTACCTGATGAGTTAAGTGGAATTCACCCGACATTCCATGTATCTCATCTGCGGAAGTGTTTAGCTGACGAGGATATGGTTGTACCACTGGAGGATATTGAAGTTCATGAAAGGCTCAATTATGTGGAGCAACCAGTGGCAATCATTGACCGCAAGGAGAAAAGGTTAAGGAATAAAGTGGTTCCCTTGTACGTGTACAGTAGAAGCACAGGAAGGGATTCAAGTTTACGTGGGAGACTAAAGAAGAGATGAGGCAGCATACCCACATTTATTTGAGGAATAACAGGTTTCGGGGACGAAACCTATATAAGGGGGGTGGACTTGTAACACCCGGAAAATTTTAAAAGACGAGAAAGAAAGAATAAATGTGCTGAAAAAGAAAGAAAACATAATTTAACCCAAGTTGAGGGGCTAAATGTGTCAAAAGGACAAAAAGAATAAAAGTGGGTGCAAAAAGGTGATGGCCGCCCACACCTTCCTGCACATTTCACTTCAACCGGATTTTCTAGAGAGAGAAAGGAGAAGAGCTGAATTTTCGGACTTTGAAGAAAGAAGAAGGAGAATTTGAATTCAAGGTAAGAATTCTTGGTTTTAAGTAGTTCTTGGCCGGTCTATGCCTCGGTTATATGCTTATGTGTGTTTTGTTGTGTTCGGGTGTGTGTTTTTGGTGGATTTCTAGGTGTTTGAACTCATTTGCAATTGAGTTGAAGGAAGTCATACTCAAGGGCTGCTAAGGTGAGTTCTAGAACCCACTTTTTACTTGTTTTAACTGATTTTGGGGCTAGAAATGCTCGTATGTATGTTTTTATGAATGTGGGTTTTATACCCGTATGAATGTGTATGTGTGAATGTGGTGGGTTATGATTTGGGTGATTTATGATGTTATGATGATGCCATGTTCATATTATGATGCTTAGAATGCTAGAACTAAGCTTAGAACATGATGAATTGATGATTTGGGGCTGATTATGATGTTATTAGTATGTGTTGGTTGCCCATGCGCCTGGATTTGGCCCATGCGCCCAATGGTTGAATTTGCTTAAGTGTTGCCCCATGCGCCCAAAAACCCATGCCCCTAAATAGTATCCATGCACCTAGAATAGGCTAAGATTGACTAAGTGTTCCATGCACCGAAAACTGCCCATGCGCCTAGGCACTCATGCGCTTGTATAGTGCCCATGCGCCTAGAAATTTTCCCAGGAGACTAAGTGTTGGGTCATGCGCCCAATAGTGCCCATGCGCCTGAAAGTTCCCCATGCGCCTAAGTGTTCTCATGCGCCTAGAAAGCCATGCGCCTGCATAGTGCTCATGCGCCTATGCCTTAGAATATTTTCTAAAATTTTGGGGAAAATGTTCCCGGGGGTAATGTAAGTTGACCTTATGATGTCATATGTGATGTGATGATGATGCTATGTATGGTATGGTTATGTTTATGTTATGTTCCTTGTTATGTATGTTATTTTCCGTGGCTTTATGTGGTATGATTATGAAAGTAAATGGAAAGTATTATGTAACATAAAGCGGAAGATAATGAAAAAGTGGAACGTAATGAATGAATGGAAAAGTCTTGCAAGCAAAGGTTGAGGTGACTTTTATGTGTTTCCAGTTGGCAGGTAATGTTGCTGAGGATGGCATTATAATGTTTTTGCGATGTAATGCAACGAGTAATATTTTGTAATCTATCAACGATGTATTATTTTGCAAAAGCAATTATATATATATATATATATATATATATATATATATATATATATATATATATATATATATATATATATATATATGAAATGGTTTGTTTAAAGGAATTCCGCTGCAACATTTTAGTAAAGTTAATGTATGTTTTATGCTTTGTGTGCAATGATTGACCAGCTGTGAGCGTCCCGGGATTGGGGCCTTACACCAACCAAAGGTTGAAAATTCATCATCTGACTCTAAGACTTCATCTTAAAGTTATCCTGAAATTCCTGTCGAAGTCAGAGAGAAAATATGCACAAAAGCATGTTTTGATCAAGTTGAGCATTACAGAATATATTCATATAAGATCTGTGATAAACTTAAACAAGAAGAAGTAATGCATAACAAACTGAAAAATGATCACAAAATCTCTGATGAAAAGATCCTATCTCTACAAACCTCATGGAACAAAACTCTAAAAGAACTTGAACTTGTGAAGAAACAACTTGAGGAGATGACTAAAAATTTAGAAGAAGAAAAAATAGCTCATGCTGCAACTCAGGTGGATCTAGCTAAAGTTAAAAGTTCTAAAGCTATTGTAGAACAGCTGGTAAGTGAGAGGAAAGACAAAAACAAAATAGGTCTAGGTTTTACACACGAACCAATGCCTGAATCTATCACAAACACTCTGCCAGAAAACTTTAACACACATGATCACTCACCTGAAAACAAAGCTAAGCTAAAAAGCCTTTCAAAACAAGAAAAAGAATTGTGAAAGTGATGAAGAGAAAATAAATGTTGAAATATTTGAGGAACAAGATTCTGAAAAGATTAAAAATGGTCATCTAGTGAAAGTTAAATCTTACGAACCACGACCAAAGAATAAGAAAATGTTTGTTCCCAAAGAGCATGTTGTTGAAGAAATCATTGTTAAGAATGACAAACAAAACTCAAAGAATAAAGAGAAAGCAAAACTTGATGAAGTAACATCTGAAGATTCATTTTCTTACGGATTAAGCAATACAGATTTTATATAATGGCAGAAAGAACAAAAAGATAAAGAAAATGCAAAAGAGTCTTCTACTGAAGATGTTCAATCCCAAATCAAACAAAAATCATCAAGATCAAGAAATCAAAGAAGGAGAAAGAAGAATGCTAAATCTAACTCCTCTCAAAACATTCAAACTCAAAGAACAAATCAAACTAATCAGTTTAAACCAGTAAAGTTTGTATCTACGGGTATTTTTTACATGAACAAAATTCTAGAAATCAAATCTAACTCGAAGAACAAATCTAACTCTGATATGAAAACAGGTTCAGTTCCTAAGTCTTCCCCTGTCAACAAAAGATTTGTATTTAAAGAGTCAAGGAATAGTGATTATGAGCAAAAGTCAAAACCTAAATTTCAAAAGAACAAACTTTTAAATCAAAAACAACAGATTAACTTTTCAACTCCTAAATCAAAACAAAGATCAAATATGGCTTCCACATCTAAAGTTAATCAACAATTGTTTAAATTTCAATAAAGGTACTATGAAATATGTGATATGTACAATCATAAGACTGAAAAATGTTTATTTAATAGGTACTGTCATATATGTGATATGAGAAACCATTCAACAGCTGATTGTTATTTCAACAAATATTGTACCATTTGTGATGAAAGAACTCACAAAAGTGAGAATTGCTACTTCAGCAAGAACTCGCCGAGGAATGGATATGTTAATCCACAGTTAAGGAATGGATATGTCAATCCACAATTTCAAAGAAATCAAAGTGTTGGTTTTGAAAGATTGACAAAACAACCTTCCTTAGGCTTGAGATCATTTTGAAGAAATGATTCTGATTATGATAATTCTTATGCTGCAAAACCAAGGCAGTATAATCAAGGAAAATTCATTCCACGATTTGTGAGAATAAATGGTGGGAAGTTTGGTAAATAAATTTTTTTGTCTGATGGTTTGAACTATCTTGATGATGATCTTGAAAAATGTTACAATGTTTTAAGGACAAAACAAATCAAAGATAATAAAAAATTTGTAAGAAACGGAATTGGTAACTTTGTTAACAATAACCCTGATTTGAAAAAGCTTCACTTTAAACAGTTTACCATTGTTGATAAATTTGGAAAGCCCAAGACCATCTCGGCTTAGGTTGATAAGTCAACTTAATTCTTTTTGAAATGCAGGTACGCCCGAGAAGACCTATTAACACATGGTATGTTGATAGTGGGTGTAGCCGACATATAACAGGCAACCATGCCTTGGTTCAAGAGTTTAAGTTAAAAGATGGTACTCATGTTGCATTTGGAGGTGATGCAGGTGGTAAGATTACAGGCGAAGAAACAGTGTCTAATGGGATTATCATCTTTGATAAAGTCAACTATTGCTCACAGTTGAACTTTAATCCTTTAAGTGTTTCCTAAATATGTGACAAATCTTCCTCTGTACTTTTTGATGTGTCATTACATCGTAGGTCATAACATTGGAGGTCATAATCAACTGGTAAGCTTTCACCCGGATTGGCTCTGGTCTCTCCTTCCGTCTAAGGGCATCTGCCACTATGTTGGCCTTGCCCGAATGATAGTGGATCTCACAATCATAATCCTTGATCAATTCTAGCCACCTCCTTTGTGTCATATTGAGGTCCTTCTTCTCAAAGAAGTATTTCAAACTCTTATGGTCTGTGAAGATAGTGCACTTCGTCTCGTACAAGTAGTGCCTCCAAATCTTCAATGCAAAGACCGTAGCCGCTAGCTCTAAGTCATGAGTAGGGTAATTAGCCTTGTGAATTTTCAACTGTCGGGACGCGTAGGCTATTACTCTTCCCCTCTATATTAACACGCAACCCAATCCTGAATACTAAGCATCCAAATAGACCACTAAGTCTTCGCTCCCTTCGAGCAACGTCAAGACAGGAGCTTGAGTCAATCTCGTCTTTAACTCCTCAAAAGCATTCTCCTATTCCAGACCCCATACAAACTTCATGTCCTTACAGGTCAACTTGGTTAATGGTGAGGCTATCTTGGAAAAGTATTAGATGAACCTCCTGTAGTAGCCCGCCAAAACCAAGAAAATGCGGATCTCAGATGGCGTCTTTGGAGACTTCCATTGCCTCACCGCCTCAACCTTTACCGGGTCTACCATGATCCCTTTGGAATTTACCACGTGACACAAAAACGGAACCTCGCGCATCCAGAAAGCACACTTGGAGAACTTAGCGACAGCTTCTCTCTTTTGAGTGTCTCCAATACTTCACGAATGTGACCGGCGTGTTCTTCTTCGCTTTTTGAATAAATCAGGATATCATCAATAAACACAATCACTGATTTATCCAAAATCGGCCGACACACTCAGTTCATCAAATCCATAAAGGCAGCTGGCGCATTAGTTAGACCAAAGGACATAACGAGAAACTCGTAGTGTCCATAACGCGTGCGAAAAGCTGTTTGGGGGATATCCTGCTCCTTCACCTTCAATTGATGGTAGCCAGATCGAAGATCTATTCTCGAGAACCAACTGGCACCTTGGAGCTGATCAAACAAGTCATCTATTCTCAGTAGCGGATATCAGTTCTTCACCGTCAACTTGTTCAACTCACGGTAGTTAATGCACATCCTCATACTACCGTCCTTCTTCT
Source organism: Flaveria sonorensis (assembly GCA_025506505.1). Classification (NCBI taxonomy): domain Eukaryota; kingdom Viridiplantae; phylum Streptophyta; class Magnoliopsida; order Asterales; family Asteraceae; genus Flaveria; species Flaveria sonorensis. The sequence continues at coordinate 43,031,850 of CM046434.1, forward strand.
TTACTAACAAGACTGTAGCACCCCAGGGAGAGATACTCAACCAAATGAAACCCTTGTCCATCAACTCTTATAACTGAACCATCAGTTCCTTCATTTCCGACGGAGCCAATCGATACAGTGCTTTGGCAACAGGTTGAGCACCTGGTGTCAAATGGATCTGAAACTCGATCTCGCGGTCCGGTGGCACTCCTGGTAAATCTTCTGGGAACACGTCAGGAAAGTCACACACAACTGGTACGTCGGACAATTGTGGTACTGACGCATCCACATCCTTCACGTAAGCCAGGTAGGCACTACATCCACGTTTCATGCACTTCTCTACCACCACCATCAAAATCACCATAGGAACCGTAGTAATTGAATTGCCGTATACCGTCACCGAACTTCCTTCAGGTGCTGTCAGACGAATCATCTTCTTGCGACACACAATATTTTCCTCATAGGCTACAAACCAATCCATCCCTAGAACTACATCAAATCCGCCTAGGGGCATCAAAAATAATTTAGCAGAGAACCTATGGCCTTCCAGTTCTATGTCATAATCCTCTATCAAGTAGGAAATCATGGTAGACTTAGCAATGGCAGTTTCTACATCGAAGGGGTCATCAATGCTTCTACTACTAATGGGCAACTTAGCACAAAAAGCAGCAAAAATGAAACTCCTGCTAGCACCAGAATCAAATAATACAGAGGCATAAGTTTAATTTACTAGAAACATACCTGACACGACATCTGGGTCCACTCTGGCCTCCTCCCGGGTCATCGTGAATGCTCTAGCGCTTGCCCTCTGCCCTTCATTCTCGGTCCTCTTCTTCGCCCCAGAACTCTCTTCACCATAGTTATAGTACCACAGTTATAGTACCTCAACACCTTACAATCCCTTGCAATATGACCGGGCCTCCCATACTTGAAGCAGAAATTCGATCCCCACTTACACTCTCCAGTATGCTCCTTTCCACATTTGCCACACTTCTTCATCCTCGTGCCTGCTGACACTACCCTTCGATCATCCACCCTCTCCCTTTTGTTGTTTGGAGTGAAACTACCACGTACAAACCGCTTTCCATTCCAGTTTCTGTCACCACCACCCTTTTTACTCACCTCAACCACAGCCACCTCCCTTTCATCATATAATCTCCCTGCCAAATCCACCGCTGACCTAAAGGTACTCGGCCTGGCAGCAATCATGTGCCTGCGGATATCCGCCGGCAATCCCTGAATATACCACTTGATCTTCCTCGACACCGGCGTCACCTGATCCAACACCAGCCTTGCCATCTCATTGAACTTCGTAGTGTACTACTGGTGTGTCATGGTTCCTACCTCTAACTGCAGGAACTCACTCTCTATCTTGTCAAGCTCTCGGTGAGGACAAAATTCCTCGATCACCATTTTCTTCAGTTCTTCCCACCTCATCTTCCCAATAGCCCTGCTGCCCTCGGCTTGGATAATATTGTCCCACCAGCATAAAGCCAAGTCCACGAATGAGTGAGTGGGAAACTTCACCTTTTGGTCCTCCCAACATTCACTGATCTCCAAAACTACCTCTATCTCTCTCACCCATCGGTGAGCAGCAGCAGCTTTACCATTGCCATCAAAAGTTGGGGGTCTGCATCTTTAGAATGCTCCATAGCTGCACCTTTTCGTAGTCTCCCACACTACTTCCTCTCCCTCATCATCACTGGAGACAACCATCTCAATATCTGGTTGCTCCATCTCCCCTGAACCTCCTCTTTCGCCCCCTCGCCTATGAGTCCTCCTCCTCTCCTCTTTCTCCTTCTTCTCATCCTCCCTCACCGCTCTAATGACCTCGATCACCACAGATGGCAGGATCATCTGCAAGACCTGATGCACTTCCTCTACAATTGCCTCCTTTACTGAGGCTCTCAAGTTAGCACTCTCATCACCGCCCTCCGGGTGATGAAGCTCGGGCTCAGCTGGAGCCGTCTTACCAGTCTTGGTCTTGTTCCTCGTGGCACGTGGCCCAGCACCACGGCCACCCCGTGTTCCTCTTCGAGAAGCTTTCGATGATCCACCACCAGCCATCCTCTAAACACTATAAGATTCAAACACTAACACGGTCATTCAAGGTAATAGCTTAGTTTATGTCAAGTGTAGTAAGTCCCTAATTACAGTGGCAAGTTGTGATTAGCCACTTACTTTACTCATCATCCCACAAGCATTTCCTATCCTGACTATATCAGTATTCAAATCCACTAAGAACACATAAATTAGTTAGCACACGCATATAATACCGGTTAACATTTAGGAAAAGAAATATCTGATGGCACGTAGCTACTTGGGCTAGCATCCCTCCATTCGGTCCTATTCTCAGTTTAAGTTTAGGTTTTTAAATAATTTACCCATTTCTCTTAAACTTTGGCTCTGATACCAACTTGTAAGGCCCCCTTCCCGGAAACCTCACAGTTGGTCAATCACAGCATTATTTATATAAAAAAATACATACATTTCATAGAAACATAGCAGCAGATTAAAATTATCAAAAACCATTCATGCATTAATATTTAATATTGCCAAATAATACATCATTGTATTTTAGGAGTTACAAAAGAATCGTTCAGTTGCATTATAAAACAACAATATCATCATGCACAAATGGATGCCAGTCTTGCCTGCCAAGTAGCTTCACCCGCATGCCATCCCCAGCAACAAGTTATCTGCCAACTAAAAATGCATAAAAGTCAGCGTTATTGAATGAGTTCTAGTTTTAAAATATTAGAATACATTGTTTAAATATATAAAAATATCTTTTTCTTAAAATACTTCCTTTTCCATGAAAGTCATCATTTCCGTATGTGATCACACATCATACATACAACGAGATAATATTCATTATTATCTTTCATCATTCTTCTCATTCATTTCGTACTTTCATTATTATCTTTTATTTTCTACCGAACCAATGTGCAATAGCCCGAACATTGTGCACGAAGCGCATGAGCGCTTAGTTGTTTGGTCAAATTTCAGGTGCATGAGCCAAAAACTTAGGCGCATGAGCAAAACTCAGGTGCATGGGAACTATGTTGAATGTATGGGCAGTTACCAATTCAAACGTGCACTTATTCCAGACCTCAAAAATCGTTCTAACATGTTCTCAATCCAATTCTAACATACTAGACACCTAAAAACAAGCATACAACCACAATATACAAGCAAAACATACGGTATTAGATGCTAAAATATTTCTAAAAGTTAGTTACATGCATTTTCAGCCCCAAAACAAGTTTAAAAACAAGAAACTGGGGATCTAGAACTCACCAATTGCAGCCTTCAAGCAAAACTCCACCAAACTTGAGGGCACAAAAAGTTCAAACACCTAAACACACCAAAACACACAACCGAACACAAGAGAACACATAAGAATCGATCCCGAAGCTGAAAACTCAGCTGAAACCGAACAAAACGCATGAAAAACACTCACCAAAGCAAAATCATAGCTTCTTCTTCAAGAAACCGATGAAACTTCAGCTCTTCTTCTTCTTTCTTCTTTTCCAGCCGAAAGTAGTGTGTAGAAAAGTGTTTATGGACGGCCATAACCTTTTAAATAATAGAATAATAAAGTTTTGTACTTTGCACACTTAGCCTCCTCCACTAGGGTCGATTTACTTTTCTTTCTTTATACTTTTCTTTTCTTTTCTTTTTAGCAAATTTTCGGATGTTACATGATGTGTATGTCAAGCAACCTCCAGGTTTTGAAGATTCAAAATTTTCTCATCGTGTGTACAAGCGTAGCAAAGCCTTGTATGGTCTGCATCAAGCTCCTAGAATCTGGTATGAAACTTTATCACAACATTTAATCCAACATGGATACACACGAGGGAAAATCGATCCTACTTTGTTTATTAAGAAGGATGCTGATGATCTCTTATGTGTTCAAGTGTATGTTGATGATATCATATTTGGTTCTACAAGTCCAAAATTGTGCAATGAATTTGAAGAAATCATGAAGTCTCGTTTTCAAATGAGTTCTATGGGAGAAATAAATTTTTTCCTTGGTGTTCAAGTGAAGCAGTCTGCAGATGGAATTTTTATCAATCAAGAGAAATTTATTGAAAAACTCTTGAAGAAATTTAAACTGTAAGATTGTCAATCATCAAAACTCCAACTGACTTAAGTACCAAGATTGAACCTGATCCGAAAGGAAAATTAGTTGACAAAACTCTATACAGATCTATTATCGGATCTTTGATGTATCTTACTGCATCTAGACCTAATATAATGTATGCTGTTTGTGTCTGTGCCAGGTATCAATCTGACCTGAAGGAATCTCATCTAATTGCTGTTAAACGAATATTCAGGTATCTCAAAGTAAAACCGGCTTTAGGGTTATGGTATCCTTATGAAGAAAACTTCAAGTTACATGGATATACAGATAGTGATTATGGGGGATGTTGCCAAGATCGTAAATCTACGACGGGTGGTTGCCAGTTTTTAGGTCCCAGATTAGTCTCATGGCAATGTAAGAAACAAACAAATGTCTCTGTTTCAACCGTAGAAGCTGAGTACATAGCTGCATCAGTAGGATGTTCTCAAATCCTTTGGTTACAAAACCAACTGCTGGATTACGGGTTCAATTTTCTTAAAACCCCTATTTACATTGATAACACTGCTGCTATGTTTACTACAGCTAATCCTGTCCAGCACTTAAAAACAAAACATATCGAGATTCGATATCATTTTCTCAGAGATAACTCTGAAAAAGGTTTAATCATTTTGATTCAAATCACAACTGAAAAACGGTTGGCTGACCTATTTACAAAAGCCTTTTTACCAGATCAATTTGAATATTTGGTCAAGTCAATTGGACTTATTAATCATGTTTAAACAAAACTGGTTTTGAGTTTAATTCAGTTGTCTGGTTCATTAAAAAATGATAAGAACCCTCCCTTAGCTTAATCTTGAATATAGAGAAACTGTCAAAGTTAACTGCCTGATTGTATATATTGTGTGTGTATGTTCAATAGAAAATGAAAAAGCAAATACAAAATAAAAGATTGCAAAATCAAAAGAGAAAAATATAAAACAAAAACACAAAAATAGAGTTTAATTTGTTAGTTAATTGTTTAGGACTGAATCTATCTTTGCAATTTGTGAGAAATGATAGATACATTAGTTATGATCAGTTGCATACTTCACTCTCTACTAAAGTCTGAAGTGATCAGATATGATGTGCAGGTAAGCTCATGCAATTATACTAAAAATGTAAATTCTTGTGATCAAACTAAATCAATCATGCATTCATGTTTGTCTAGTTTAGTACCAATGAGTAGTGTTGACTTCTTAGATTGATTGCTTGTTAAGTCATAAACTCACACCTGGTGATGATATGAATAACCATTAAGCTCTAATTATTTAATGCATCTATTTACTTCTCTGTTATGAGTCATCATAGACCTGAAGTGATGAGATATCCTCTGTTATAAGTCATTACAGACCTGGATATTCTCACTTGATGCAAAAGATGCCAATGTGCATAATCTAAACATGAGATCTGGTTATAAGTATATGTCAGGTTAACAAGTTGAGAAAAGTGATTTCTTGCATATCTTGATGAGAGTTGAACTCTCTAAGTCTAAGTGTGACTTACATAATGTCATATCTAATTGTACCGTAATCAATCCAAGAATTTAAAAAGTAAGTGTGCTGAGTATCTTGCCAAAAGCACTCATTTTCTGTCCTTAGATTTCGTGTCTCTTTTGCTTCAGAAATGCTGACCTGGAACACACTTGATCAGGATTTAATCACTGTCTATGACTCTTCATCATTTTATTTTCTTTTAATGTGCTAATCTTAACTGATATGATCTCACTGCAGGCATGTGATTCAATTATATATAGTAGATTTTTATTCTGCTTTATTTATTTTTTTGCATGATTTTTTGTATGCAGGCATGTTGATAATAATTAGTTTCCTCTTCTTGCAAGGTCAAAGAAACTTCTAAGTTTGTAAAACTTAAAAGTTTAGGGGGAGTAAAAATGAAAAAGGGAAAATAATTGATTTTTAAAAAGTGAAAAATCAAAAATAAAGTGTTTTGGATGAAAGGATGAAGCTGCAATTTCAAGCATGTGTGTATATGATATAATGTAAAAATAAACCTGAAAAAGAATTCACATTCAGTGGAAAAGCTTCTTGCAAACAGAATGAGATGATTTGTTTTAAAAAAATTAAATAGAGACTAAAATGACAGGAAATTAATTTTGAAAATTTAAAATAAAAATAAAGGTCAAAAATAAAATAAAAAAATAAAAGTTTGAATTTCAAAAATGTTAAAATTTAGGGAAATTTATGAAAAGTTTGAGTGATAGTCAAACAGTTTTGACTAAGTGTTGAAAAATTGAGTGTGAACAGTGCTAATGTGTTTAAATAGGGTTCAGATGGATGATGAGAAATGATCGGTTCAAAAAGATCGAATCTATGATTATATGATAATACAATGATCAAATCAAACACAACGTAATCAACACATGCAAATACATCAAAAAATTTATAGATTTCATTGATAGTAAATGCATAGGATACAAAGTATAAGGATTCAGTTCGTTCAACTGATTTTCTAACTGTTTCTTAGACCTGTCTTCTATTCTCTATTTTGTTATCTCCTGCACATAGATAAAATATCCTATTTATACTATCAAGAAACATATATTTACAAATAAGTCCCTATACTATGACAAAAAACACATAAAGACAAAATGTTAATCTTCTAAAGGCTTCAACAATACTCCCCCTAAGATTTACATTGTCTTCAATCCACATTGAACACTTTTGTCTCATCTTTGATCTTGAACACGAGCTTCTATTTGTAGAGTTCCAACTCTCTCAAAGCCTTCTTGAATGCAAATTTGAACTTTTTTCAAAGATTCTATGATCTACTTAGCATTCAAGATCTCAGAAAGGACTTTAGCATTTTTGTTGATCTTCCACCTTCATCAAGACATGAATAGGTGAATCAACAAAAACTTTGATAAATTCGAGTGAAGACTCCTCGGTAATCAAATTCTCTTGTACCTATATATCAAAAAGATTAACAGGTAACAATCAAATGTTTAATTAATGAGTGTATCAGGTGTTTGAGTGAGAGAATTAGAGTGTTTGAGTTTGAGAATGAGTGAATGAATGAAAGAATCAGAAATGTTTTTCAGGCTCATGAGCACTGTTTGTGTGCATAAGGTTTAGCACATGAGCACTGTTTAGGCGCATAAGCACTGTTTAGGCGCTTGGGTACTGTTCAGGTGCATAAGACTAATTGAAACTCCTAACACTTGGTGTTTTCATCACTTCAAATGTATACACATGAAGTATTGGAACTGTTTAGGTGCATGAGCTTGTCTGAAATGCCCAACACTTGTACAAATTTCTGATAAATCACCATACTCCTAATCTGGACTAGTGAGTACTGTTTAGGGGCATGGGATCCTTCCATGAGTCTTGACACTTGAACTTTTCTCATTCATTCATCTGAACACTATACAAACTCATTAGCACTATTCACACTCAACTTTCAACACTTAGTCAACATTGTTTGACTATCACTCAAATTTTCATTAATGACCCTCAATTTTATCATTTTTTTTTACATTCAAATTTTTTATTTATTTTTGACCATTTTATTTTTAATTTAAATTTTTAAAACAATTTCCCGTCATTTTAGTCTCTAAATTTTCAAATAGACTTTATTTTGTTGCAAGAAGCTTTTCCACTTTTGAATTCTTTTTAGGTTTATTTTTACATCATGTCAAACACACACATACTTGTAATTTCAGCTTTAACCTTTTTATCCAAAACACTCTTTATTTTTGATTTTTCACATTTTTGAAAATCAATTATTTTTTCTTTTTCATTTTTACTCCCCCTAAACTTTTAAGTTTTATAAACTTAAAAGTTTCTTTTTCATTGCAAGAAAAGCAACTAATCATTATTAACAAGCCTGCACACAGAAAATCATGCAAAAATCAAAACTAAAGCAAAATAAAAAAATCTATTATATACAATTGAATCACATGCTTGCAGTGAGATCATATCAGTTTAGATCAGCACATAAAAAAATGATGGATAGTCATAGATAGTGATTAAATCTTGATCAAGTGTGTTCCAGGTCAGCATTTCTGCAGCAAAAGAGACACAAGATCTAAGGATAGAAAATGAGTGCTCTTGGCAAAATACTCAACACGCTTACTTTTTCAATTCTTGGATTGATTAAGGTATGATTAGATATGATATTTGTAAGTCACACTTAAACTTAAAGAGTTCAACTCTCATACAGATCTGCAAGAAATCACCTTTCTCAACTTGTTAACCTGACATAGACTTATAAACATATCTCATGTTGATATTGTGTACATTGGCATCTTTTTGCATCAAGTAAGAATATCCAGGTCTGTAATTACTTACAACAAAGGATATCTTGTCACTTCAGGTCTATGATGACTCATAACAAAGAAGTGATTAGATGCTTTAAATTAGTTAGAGCTCAATGGTTATTCATATAGCCACCAGGTGTGAGATTATAACTTAACAAGCAATCAATTTAAGAAGTCAACACTACTCATTGGTACTAAAATGGATAAACACGAATGCATGATTGATTTAATTTTATCACAAGAATTTACTTTTTCAGTATACTTGCATGAGCTTACCTGCACATCATATCTGATCATATCAGACTTTAGTAACTAGTGAATTATGTAATTGATCTAAACTAATGTATCAATCATTTCTCACAAATTGCAAAGACAAACAAGAAAAACTCAATTTTTTGTGTTTTTGTTTTATATTTTTCTCTTTTGATTTTCAATTTTCTATTTTTGCATTGGCTTTTCCATTTTCTATTTAACATGCACACACAATATATACCATCAGGCAGTTAATTTTGACAGTTTCTCTATATTCAAGATTAAGCTAAGGGAGGGTTCTTATCATTTTTAATGAATCAAACAACTGAATTAAACTCAAAACCAGTTTTTAAACATGATTAATAAGTCTAATTGACTCGACCAAATACACAATTCGACCCGGTAAAAAGGCTTTTGTAAATAGGCCAGCCAACTATTTTTTAGTTGTGATTTGAATCAAAATGATTAAACCTTTTTCAGAGTTATCTCTGAGAAAATGATATCAAATCTCGATATGTTTTGTTTTTGAGTGTTGGACAGGATTAGCTGTAATAAACATAGCAGCAGTGTTATCAATGTAAATAGGAGTTTTAAGAAAATTGAACTCGTAATCCAGTAGTTGGTTTTGTAACCAAAAGATTTGAGAACATCATGCTGAAGCAGCTATGTACTCAGCTTCTACGGTTGAAACAGAGACATTTGTTTGCTTCTTAAATTACCATGAGACTAATCTAGGACCTAAAAACTGACAACCACCCTTAGTAGATTTACGATCTTAAAAACATCCTCCATAATCACTATCCGTATATCCATGTAGCTCGAAGTTACCTTCATAAGGATACCATAGCCCTAAAGCCAGTTTTCCTTTGAGATACCTGAATATTCATTTAACAGCAATTAAGTGGGATTCTTTTGGGTCAGATTGGTACCTGGCACAGACACAAACAACATACAATATATCAGGTCTAGATGCAGTAAGATACATCAAAGAACCAATCATGGATCTGTATAAAGTTTGGTCAACAGATTTTCCTTTCAGATCAGGTTCAATCTTGACATTTACGTCAGCTAGAGTTCTTATGGGTTGACAATCTTGCAGTTAAATTTCTTCAAGAGTTTACCAACGAATTTCTCTTGATTGATAAAAATTCCATCTGCAGAATGCTTCACTTGAAGACCAAGGAAAAAATTAATTTCCCCTATAGAACTCATTTGGAAACGAGACTTCATTATTTCTTCAAATTCATTACACAATTTTGGACTTGTAGAACCAAATATGATATCATCAACATACACTTGAACACATAAGAGATCATCAGCATTCTTTTTAATAAACAAAGTAGGATCAATTTTCCCTCGCGTGTATCCATGTTGGATCAAATGTTGTGATAATGTTTCATACCAGATTCTAGGAGCTTGATGTAGACCATACAATGCTTTGCTAAGCTTGTACACACGATGATGAAATTCTAAGTCTTCAAAACCTAGAGGTTGCTTGATATATACATTATAATTGGTCCATACAAGAAAGCACCTTTAACGTCCATTTGATACACCTTGAATTTCATGAATTATGCATAAGCCAGGAAGACATGAATTGATTCAAGTCTTGCAACTGGAGCAAATACTTCATCATAATCTATTCCTTCTTCTTGGGTGTAACCTTGTGCAACGATTCTCGCTTTGTTGCAAACAACAATTCCCCAATCATCTGTTTTGTTTCTAAACAACCATTTTGTGCCTATGGCATTTTCTCCTTTAGGTAAATCCATAAGCTTCCACACTTCATGTTTGCGGAATTGTAATAATTCTTCTTGCATTGCTTCAATTCAACTATTGTCCTTTAACGTTTCGATGATGTTTTTTGGAACAATTTGAGATAGAAAACACGAGTATAAGTAGATATTTGCTTGTTCTGTATGACTTCTCGTTATTCTATTATTCAATGGACTGATAATCTGAGATGTTGGATGGTTCTTGTGAATACAAGATGTTGGAATCTCATTCACTTGAACATGAACATCCAGATTAGATTGGTTCAAGTCGAAAAGCTAATGCAATAAGTTCAAAGAATGTGGATTGAAATTAGGAACTTGAGTCGGTGAGTTGATAAAATAATCAAGATTATGAGTACCAACTACATCATCATAGATCTATGACGTTCCGAACTCAGGTTGTACAATTTCAGGACCATCATTAGGAAAAGGTTGTGAAACATTTGAATTTTCTGAAATGGGATGCTCTTGAGCTTGTTGAGGCCGAAATATAAGATCTCTAACAAATGAGAAAAATAGATAATCTAGGCTTGAGTCATCCATATCATCAGAATCAGAATCTTCGCTGAAAGAACCAAGATCTCCTGCTTGATTTTTCTTCTCACCTGTAAATTCAAACAAGTTAGAATGAAAAGAGTTTGATAATGAATCTAAATCAAATAAACAAGCTGGACCATTTGCAACTGATGGAAAAGAATTTTCAAGAAATTTAACGTTGAATGTTTCAAGGATAAAATTTGTCCTAGAGTTATAAACTCTATAGGCTTTTGAAACCGACGAATATCCAACGAACAATCCTTCATCAGATTTTGAATCAAATTTTCCTAGCTGATCACTTGAATTTAAAATCAAAACTGAACAACGAAAAGATTTAAGAAAATCTATATTAGGTTTCCTGCCAAACATCAACTCATAAAGAGTTTTTTGTTTATCATTCACAATCAATGAACGATTCTGTACAAAACACGTTATGGATATAGCTTCATCCCAGAAAGTGATTGGAATTTTGGCATCTGCTAACATAGACCGTGCTGTTTCAATCAAAGTTCTGTTTTTCCTTTCAGCAACTCCATTTTGTTGTGGAGTTCTAGGAGCACTGAACTGACGAGCAATACCTTTGTCTACACAAAACATGTCAATATTAGCATTCTTAAATTCCGTTCCACTATCACTTCTAATTATTTTGACCTTTTGTTTTAATTGATTTTCTACTTTAATGATAATTCTTTTAATAATTCAGCTGTTTCAGATTTAGCATGCAAAAATAAAACCCAAGAAAATCTTGTAAAGTCATCAATGATAACTAAATAATAAGATTTCTTTCCAATACTCCTTAACATTTGTTGGTCCGAATAGGTCCATATGCAACATCTGGAGAGGTTTGGAATTTGAGTTTATCTACTTGGGCTTATAAGATGCTCTGTGTTGCTTTTCTTTTAAACATGCCGAGCAGAGATCAGTTGTAGCAAACTTCTTTGTTGGAAGACCTACAACATGATTTCCTGATACAAGCTTGTTCATGTTCTTAAAATTGGAATGCCAAGACGTCTATGCCAAAGCTGACTTTCATCATTTGATTCTTGAGCAATTAGGCATGTTGTTTCTGTAGATGGATCTACTTGAGACATATCTAACTTGTATACATCTCGATCTCGATCAGCTTTAACAACTACCCATTCTTTGCTAATCTGAAATCCTAGCTTCATAATGTAAAAAAATGAATCATCAAATAAGTTAGAATAAAATTTGTCATAAATTTGGGAAACGCTTAAAAGATTAAATTTCAACTGTGAGCAATAGTTGACTTTATCAAAGCTGATAATCCCATTGGATACAGTTCCTTTGCCTGTTATTTTTCCTCCTACATCACCTCCAAAAGCAACATGTGTACCATCTTTTAACTTAAATTCTTGAAACAAGGCATGGTTGCCTGTCATATGCCAGCTACACCCACTATCAACATACAACGTGTTGATAGGTCTTCTCGGGCGTACCTGCATTTCAAAAAGAATTAAGTTGAGTTATCAACCCAAGCCGAGATGGTCTTTGGCTTGCCAAATTTATCAACAATGGTAAACTGTTTAAAGTGAAGCCTTTTCAAATCAGGCTTATTATTGACAAATTTACCAATTCCGTTTCTTATAAATTTTTGATTATCTTTGATTTGTTTTGTTCTTAAAACATTATAATGTTTTTCAAGATCATCATCAAGATATTTCAAATCCACAGACAAAAAATTTTGTTTACCAAGCTTCCCACAATTCATTCTCACATATCGTGGAATAAATTTTCCTTGATTATACTGCTTTGGTTTTGCAGCATAAGAATCATCATAAACAGAATCATTTCTTCGAAAAGATCTCAAGCCTAAGGAAGGTTGTTTTATCAATATTTGAAAACCAACACTTTGATTTCTTTGAAATTATGGATTGACATATCCATTCCTTAATTGTGTATTAACATATCCAGTCCTTGGCGAGTTCTTTTTGAAGTAGCAATTCTTAGTTTTGTGAGTTCTTTCATCATAATAGGTACAATATTTGTTGAAATAACAATGAGCTGTTGAATGGTTTTTCCTATCCCAAATGTGATAGTACCTGTTAAAGAAACATTCTTCAATTTTATGATTGTACATATCATAGATTTCACAGTACATTTGAGATTTAAAATTTTTTTGATTAACTTTAGATATGGATGCCACATTTGACCCTTGTTTGGATTTAGGAGTTGAAAAGTTAATCTATTGTTTTTGATTTGTGAATTTGTTCTTTTGAAATTTGAGTTTAGAGTTTTTAACATTAACATCATTCCTCGACTCATTAGATACAAATCGTTTATTGACAGCGGAAGACTTAGAATCTGAACCTGTTTTTAGATCAGAGTTGGATTTGTTCTTTGGATTAGATTTGATTTCTGGAATTTTGTTCATGTTAAAAATACCTGCAGATACAAATTTCGCAAGTTTAAGCTGATTTGATTGATTTGTTCTTTTGATTTGACTGTTTTGAATTGCATTCTGTGTTGATTTAGCTTTAGTATTTTTCTTTCTTCGTCTTTGATTTCTAGATCTCGATGATCTTTGTTTGCTTTCAGATTGAACATCTTCAGGTGAAGATTCTTTTTCAATTTCTTTTTCTTTCTGTTCTTTCTGCCATTTAATAAACTCAGGATTATTTAATCCGTAAGAAATTGAATCTTCAGATGTGTCTTCATCTTGTTTTGCTTTCTCTTTATTTTTAGAGTTTTGATTGTCATTCTTTTCACTCACTTCTTCAACAATTGACTCTTTTGGAACAAACATTTTCTTAGTTTTTGGTCGAGTTCATATGATTTAACTTTCATCGGATGACCATTTTTAATCTTTTCAGAATCATGTTCCTCAAATATCTCAACATTCATTTTCTCTTCATCACTCTTAGAATTCATTTTCTTGTTTTGGAATGCTCTTAGCATAGCTTTATTTTTAGGTGAGTGATCATGCGTGTTGATGTTTTCTGGTAACGTGTTTATGATGGATTCAGGCATTGGTTCATGTGTAAAACCTAAACCTGCTTTTTGTTTGTCTTTTCTCTCACTTACCAGTTGTTCTACAATTGTTTTTCAACTTTAACTTTTGCAAGATCAACCTGTGTTGTAGCATGTGCTATTTTCTCTTCTTCTAAATTCATTGTCATTTCTTCAAGTTGTTTTATAACAATTTCTAGTTCTTTCAAAGTTTTATGCCATGATGTTTGTAGAGAGAGGATCTTTTCATCAAATATTTGTGATCGTTTTTAAGTTTGTTATGCATTACTTCCTCTTGTTTTAGCTTGTCACATATTTTATATGAATAAGTTCTGTAGTACTCTACTTGTTCGAAGCAAGCTTTAGTGCACATTTTTCTCTTACTTCAACTGGAATTTCAGGATATTTTGAAAAAGAAGTCTCAGAGTCAGAAAATGAATTTTCAACCTTTGGTTGATCTGACTGTGCTATTAGTGCAACTTCTTCTGAATCCTCTTTAGGATCAGATTTATCACTCCAATCATACTCTTCTTCTTCATTTTCTGAGTTACCTTCAGCCTTAGGATCACTATCTTCTGACCAATCTTCAGTTTGAATTTCTGCAGCAAGAGATAAACTAGAGGTTAGATCAGTTGTAAATTGTTCAGCATAAGCACTCCAGTCATATCCATCCTTAATGCTAACAACTAGAGCTTTCTTTGGCTCTTCAGATGCTTTTGATTCATCCTTAAGTTCTGGCATAGGAAGACTCTGATAAGGCTTTTGAAATGTCTTTTGAGATTGTTGATGATATCTTTGACTGCTAGAACCTGCTTGACCATTTCCTCCTTGGTTTCTGGGAGCTTTACATTCCCTCGAGAAATGACCATAGCTGTTACAGTTAAAACACCTTGACTTTGATTTGTCAAAGCCAATAGTTTTGTTAGCACTTGGCTTGTAGTTCCTGTTGACATAGGAGTGTTTCTGAGTTCTATATACAATCATCACCATTTGCCAGTTTAAGTCCATCTCTTTTACATCAGCTGGATCCATCTAGAACAAGTCCTGCAAAACAAGATCTAATTGAGTTAAATGACTACCTTGACAAGATTAGAAACTTGCCATAAAAGCAGTAAAAGCAGATTTAGACTCATCATCCTATAAAAGGATGTTAATAACATCTTTAACTTTGCTAGTTTTAGCAGGGTTAGAAGATGGAGTCTCAGTTTGAGGTTTAGGAGTTTGAGTTTTAGGAGGGGACTGAGGTTGAGGTTGAGTTGCATAAACAGGAGCACTTGTGTAAGAAGAATCTGTAAAGAAACCAGCTCTGACGAACAAATCACCCTCTTCTTCTTGAGATCTATCATCTTTGGCCAGAAAAGCATTCTCCACTGTATTAGCTGGAGATGCAACATACTTATACTGAGACATTGATGCTGCTCTATCATTGTTTCTTGAGCTTTCATCAATCTCAACTGATCCAATCTTGGCAATCAAAAGATCAAGATCCATAGGGAACTTTTCAGTATGCTTCAACAATGTTACTCTTTGTTTCCATGAAGATGGAAGAGCATTGAGAAGTCTGAAATTTAGATCTTTGAGATCATTTTTTATACCAGCAGTTGACATCTCACTAGTCAGTTGCACAAATCTGTTCATCATTTGATTTATTGTTTCCCCAGAAATATACTCAAACAACTCTAACTGCCTCTTAAGTTTCTGCTTTTTGAGATCTTGTATCTCTTTACCTCCTTCACATATGATTTTCAAAGCTTTGTACATAGTGTACCCAGTTTGATAACCATCAAGTCTAGTCAAGACTTCCAATGGTAATCCTTTACACATCAATGAATATGCTTTGATATCATTCTTCACTTTCCTTAAGTTATCACCTTGCAGACCATCCTCAGGATAAGTTTCTTGAGAGTATTTTGTGTAAACAAATCCTCTATCAGGACCATCAGATGTAATCGGGATATGAGGTCTTTCTCTATTGACTTCCATAAGTCAGTGTTAATAGAATTTAGATGATGCTTCAGTCTTAAAGACCAGTTCTTGAAACCAGCTCTGTTCTTCAGCTTTGGAACCCTGTTCTCAAAATCTTCAGACTTAACCATTTTGTATTTTTGAATTTAAGAAAAAGACTTGTTTTTGTTGTTTTTGAGTTTTGAATTAAAAACTATGAAATGAAAATATTTTTGGAATTTAGTTTCCGAAAAAAATTTCTAAGTGTAAACTGATAAGTCTGAAAGCTGATGCACCTGAATAGTTGACAAGTGCCTACACAGTAGTGAAACGCCTACACAGTTCTCAAACACCTGACTTTGAAGTAGAAACGCCCAAGGGAATGCCTTAGTAGAATTCTGAAAAACGCCCAACTGAAATGCGGCTGAACAGTTGTAATGCGCCCAAACAGTTGTTAAACTCCTGGGTGTAAAACGCCCATATAGTTCTAAAGCGCCTAAACAGTTCTTATGCGCCTAAACAGTTTATATGCGCCTAGAATTACTTTGTTTCTACGAAGTCACCAAGTGTTCAAATAGTCTCAAAACGTCTGATCTAAAACGTCTACACAGTATCAAAATGCCCAAATAGTGGAAATGCGCCTAGATACTTAGACAATTTTCAGCAGTTTTCAACCATAATGCTCCTAATTCATCAGCTTCAACGAACTCAGATCTTATGAAAATCTTCAAAACTTGATTAATTGATCTAAAAACTTCCAATTTGGTAGTAATTAGGTTGATTAAGAATCCTTAATCCTCAATTTCATCAAACAACAACACTAGATCAGTATTCTGATTGAATTTCAGTGCGAAAATGAAGAACAAAGTTCGACACTACTTCGTTCAATTTTTCAGATTTGAACGAAATAAACACTAAATTATGATTCAAATCATGTTTCTATTGATGAAACACAACTAAATCAACAATTAATTGATCAAATTGCAATCAATCTTAGATTTCAAGTGATTCTAAAGAGCTCAAAATTTCGATAAGCTCTGATCACTAAACCAAAAGATCTGATACCAATTGATCGGTTCAAAAGGATCGAATCTATGATTATATGATAATACAATGATAAATCAAACACAAAGTAATCAACACATGCAAATACATCAAAAAATTCATAGATTTCATTGATAGCAAATGCACAGGATACAAAGTGTAAGGATTTAGTTTGTTCAACTGATTTTCTAACTGTTTTTAGACCTATCTTCTATTCTCTATTGTGTTATCTCCTGCACATACATAAAATATCCTATTTATACTATCAAGAAACAAAAGAACATATGTTTACAGATAAGTCCCTATACTATAACAAAAAACACATAAAGATAAAATGTTAATCTTCTAGAGGCTTCAACAAGAAAAGTTCAAGTGTCAAGACTCGTGGAAAGGATCCCATGCGCCCACTTATGTATATACAACACTTGTGATTCATTCATTCATTCACTCAAAATCCCCAGATAAAAACTCTCGACACTCATACACTCGATTCACATAGCTCATCATTTTTGATTGTTTGGTGTTAATACTTGTGATTTATAGGTATATACACTGAATCTAAACATCATTTCGAGATGAAATTCATATGATTTCATGTTTATATTTCGAATTCAATTGAGCGTTTTATGTCTGTTTAGGCGTATTAACCCTAGTTTGAAGGAAAATTTTGAAAATTATGACAATAATATACATTAACAACTGAAATTGAACATTGATTGATGATAGAAACTTGTTTTCAAACAGATTGAAATGGTTAAATCCGTATTTCAACACAAGGTGTTCTTGATGATTATGTTCTTCAGTCGGGTTTTGAAGATGAACAGTCAATTTATGAAATTGTTAATAAAATGTCAAATTAATCACAAAATGTCAAATTAATAAAATTTCAATGATTTGGTGTGTTTAAATCATTCAAACATTAACTTGAATGCAATCTGCCATGATAAAGTAGGTTGAACACTTAGAAAATTTAGTGTGAAAGTTAAGTTTGAAAGTTTAAAAAATGCTAATTTAATTGAAATCTAATCAAAGTTCAAGACACTAAATGAATTACTTGATTATTATGAATTGTGTAAATCAAACTTGTAACCAATATACTCTCGTTCATGTAATGAGATATATATAAACACTTAGAAAATTTTCAAGTGTTTTGGTTAAAAATTGATAAATTACAATTTGTTTTTAAGTTTTGCAAATTCAAATGAGTCTAACTTTCTTTGTTTTATGCATACAGATGGCAGAAGTTAAGTTTGAACCAAAGCATAATGTAGCTGCTTTTCTTAACGAAGATGTTCGAGAAGCTACTGGATACGAAGAGATGATCAGATTCTTATTGAGGACTAAGTATGTATATGCTATGTGTTCATAACCAGTCATATATGCTCGGTTAATCAAGAAATTTTGGAACACTGCTACTGTTGAAAGAGATGAAGAAGGAAGAAAGGTTGTTAGAGGATTCATTACTAATGATAGGATGATTGAAGTATCTGAGCAATCTATAAGAGAAGCTCTAAGGCTAGGAAACAATGACCCACAAGACTTGGCTAAACTCATGTTTAATGAGTGTAGAGAAACTTTTATAGCCATGGGTCATCTGAATAACTTTCCTTGGAAACAATTTTTTCGAGCTAGATTTTATAATCACTGGAAACTTCTATGTTATATCTTCCAACACGAAATGTCTACAAGAAGTGCGGGATGAAATTCATTTCCAGTTGATATTGCATCTCCAATCATAGCCATTGCAACTAACAGACGATTTAATATAGCTATATGGATTCTGAATGGATTTGTGTTTAACTTAGAGAAAGGAATCAGGAATAAATACCTGATGTATCCTAGATTCTTACAAATGATCATCAATGAAGAAAATCCAGATTTCCATGTTTATGGAGTGAGTGGTGAAAGATTAATTCTAGAACATATGACAGAAACCTCATACAAAAGACTTGCAATGATTACTGGTGCTCAAAATGTACCTATGTTTGATTATATGAGAGTTGTGGCTAGAGATGAGGTAGATATAAATGAAGATCATTTTCATTTAATTGAGGATGAACCAGTTGATCCAAATGACCTAATTGAAGAAGATCCTCAAGATCTATCTGATGATGACGATGAAGATAATGTTGATGGTGATGAAAATAATGATGATGATGATGAGTCTGAAGATGAAAGTAGTTCCACATTTGGTGATGATGATGATAATGATGGTGGAAATGAAATTAAAGAAGTTATTGAAGAAGTCATTGAAGAAGTTGTTGAAGAAGCTGAGCATGTAGTAGATCAAAATGAAGAGATTCAAAATATTGATGACACAGTTGTTGTGAATGAAGAAACTATTCATCAACATATGGAATTTGATTTCCAAAACATTGATGTTGTTGAATCTGATATTCATGTTGAAGATAAACAAGCTAAAGAAGATCAAAGCTTAATAGAGTCTTTGAAAGAAGAGAATTTACTCCAGCTTAAGACAATTGAAGAGCTGAGAGAGGAAAATGAAAGTTTAAAGGCTGAATTAATAAAGAAAGATGAGAAAATTGCTGATCTTGAAGAAGAAAAAGAAGCAAATGTAAAGTATTTTGAAGTCATGCTAAAAGACTATGACTTGATGGAAGAAAAATTCAAGAAATTAAGAGAAAATCATTAGAAATTAAAAGAAGAATTTGAAAGCATGAAAGATAGTTCAAGGTCCCAATCTCCTAAAATTGTTATTATATCTGAAGTTAATCCTATTGATGTTGAGAAGATCTCTGAGGTGGATAAAGGGAAAAGAAAGATAGATGATATTGATGTATCAGTTATAGCTGAACCGTCATCTAAAATTCAAAAGATTGCATCTGAAACTTTAAGTCATGATAGTGAAGAAACTGAAGTGCAAGAGATAATCGGTGCCTTAGACAATTTAGAACCAGATTTCACTGACGCATGGTATGACGAAGTTTTAGAATATGAAGATATTGTTGAAGCAAGTTATTCTCCAATTGAGACTGTAGTTGAAGATATACCTGTTGATGTTGATGAAAGGTATAATTATCTGATAAATAAAAAGTATAATTGAGTATTTTTGATGGACTCACAGTTTCTCAAATAAACGAAGAATATGATATGTGACGGCTGAATGATCCAGATGAGAGCATGAATCCATCATGTACTTGGAGATTCAAAAAGAACAATTGAATTTTGAAACCATCCAAGAAAGAAAATCAATTTGGCTTTGAAGAGAAGTGAACATGAAAGCAGAACAGAATTAATGAAGAGATTTAGAGGAAAGACAGCTTATGAAGTATCCATTGATCAAAAGCAGTTATGCAACAAGGCAAGAACTACTGGTGATCTAGTGAGAAATATGTTGCAAAAAGGACAATCGATCTCAGAATTGTTTAATGCAATGGTTGTGCCTAACAATACAAAGAATGTGAAGATAGTAGCGTGGAAGTATGATGAGGTTTTTGATGCATTTTTATAAAACGTGTAAATGCAATCTGTGATGTATATCATTTTTACATAAGCATCATAGCTCTTCCTGTGCAAGACTTAAAAGAACTTAACAAGTTGAAGTTGATTAATCCAACAAAGGCAAATCGAGGAGAAAATTTTGGTAAACTTTTGAATAGAGGTATTTCACGAATGGAGTCTTTTCTTAAAACAAGATGCAATCAAGAAGACAAGGAATACTTCAAGTCATTAAAAAGCAAAAGGAAAGGTGGTGCTAAATCTGAAGAAGAAGAAAAATTCTTGGATGCATATAGTGACCAATTTTTTGAAAAGGTTACTAATCCTGGATTGAAGGTAATTGATAGTACTCAAAAGATAAAACCAATTTTGAGATGGTTTTACAATGCTGATACATTTGAATTGAAGTTAGTTCGGAACCTTGACGATTGGGATCAGGATATGATTTCATTGTTTGGAGTGTTTGAGCTAAAACTTCTACATCCAAGCTATATCTCATTTTTTTCAATTCAAAAGTTTGATCATGTTACACCAGAAGTGGCAGAGAATGATCGAAAGTATTTTATGTCAATTATCAAGGTTATGGATGCTGCAATGGAAAGAATTTCTTTAAGGAAAGCGTTAGCTTATGCAAAGATTGTGAAGAAGGATATAAAATCAATCGATTTTATGAGAATATCGAGCAAAGGAGTATTGGAGATTCATTCAAGAGATTATCCCAAACCAATTGAGTTTTATACTAATGTTGACATTGCAGGGTTATCAAAAGAAACTTTGGAGATTATGAATCAGATGGAGATAAAGACCAATGAGTCAAAGTCTGAACAAGCAATTCTTGCAGGCAAGTTCAAGTCAGCAATCTCAAAAGCATTGAAGGAACTCGAGCTGTACAAAGACAAGCCGATGTTCAAAATCAAAGTAGAACCTAAAGATTTTTTTGAAGACTGAAGACAATGTAAATCTTTGGGAGAGTATTGTTGAAGCTCTTGGAAGATTAACATTTTGTCTTTATGTGCTTTTTGTCATAGTACAGGTAATTATTTTGTAAATATATGTTTGTTTCTTGATAGTATAAATAGGATATTTTATGTATTGTGCAGGGTTTAAAAAAGACAAAAGAGAGACTCTAGATTTTAGACTTAAGACTAGAGAGAATCAGTTGAACGAACTGTAACCCTTACACATTGTATCCTGTGCATTTGCTATTAATGAAATCAATGAATTTTTTTGATGTAATTGCATGTGTTTGATTACTTTGTGTTTGAATTGATCATTGCGTTATGATATCATCACAGATTCGATCCTTTTGAACCGATCAGTTTCTATATGTGTGCATCCTTGCCTTGTTTATCAGCATAGGAGTTCACAATTTACATTGGAAATTGTAAATTACAAAAAGAATGTTATTGATGTGACGTGGAATATTTGATTGACTTCAATATCTTCTGCCGTCATTGATTTGATAATGTTGCTTTGACATGTTGACTTGTTTACCTTTTGATCTTCCATAGGAAGTTCTTCTTCCGCAGCAATTGGTCTTCCACAGTAAACTCTTCAGTAGCTCCACTTGATCTTGGATATGTTCAGCATTTGTTGTTCTTCCGTAGGAGATCTACGGAAGCACAAACTTTAGTTATGCCCCGGAGAACATCTATGAAAGAACTAAATTGTTCATCCGCAGTTGTTCTAACACTTGGTCAATTTTCCAAATTTACCAAGTCTGATGTTTCCTGCAATGACACATAAACCAACACACAGAATAATTTGGGTTAACATATAATTCATGCAGTATATTATGTTAAAAGAGAATTACAATGAGTTATTACAAGAGTTGATTTATCATCTAAACCTATACAAATGATCTAGACCTAACAGCTATACCATTGAATGACTATTTCTCTACTCCTTTCTTCTTTCTCTTCCTTCTCAGCTCCTCCTCTATCTCATTCAATTGTTCTTCAAAAGTCATATCTGTCTCTTTTGTGTACTTCTTTCTTTTCGTGATCTCCTTTACATTTCCTGTAGTTGCTGCTGCTCTTTGTTCCTCTAGAGGGATCAGAGTCTTAATATAGTTCCATCTCTCCTTAGTATACATGCTCTCCGGTAGATATGTTTTCTTTCCTGAAAAATCATGACTGGAGGCAGCACAGTCAGCAAAAATCTTTGGATTCATCGAAGTCAGCTTCAATTCATCTCCGAGCTTGGGTAAGTTTGGCCTTTGGTAGTCTAGGATAATTTGAATGAATCTCAAATAAAGCAACCATTTATCCTTCTTCAATGCCATGATGTTCTCCAATAAGTAGTCGTGAATGAATGTGCGAAACCCAAAAGTCACAGGTATGATTTTTCATCCAAAAACTCAATCAAACGCCATACAAAGGTTCGAAACTAGTTAATAATCAAGGATTACTGGTTAGAATAGGAATAAGAAGATTCGAATTCAAAATTTTTAGGGTGTTTCGCAAATGGCGAAACAATGGATGAAACTGATATTTATACACCATAGTTTCGCATAGGCCAAAACTATAGTTTCGCATGGATCAAGGTAAAAATTATGTAATGCAACACTACCAACGAATCTATTGTTTCGCATGCTCAACGAGCCAGCAAAAGAGTAGCTTCACAGTGCGAAACAATAGTTTCGCATAGCGAAATTACGGTTTTCCAGGAGACATTAATTTAAAAGCAAAAAAGAAGACTTCTTTACCTACAAGATAGACTTAAGATAAGTAATAAGAAATAAATGAGAAAAGACAAAGACAAATATAAGCATATCAGACATGCTTTTGCAAGAAATCGTCTAGAGAATCAAGGATTGGTGGGATTGTTAATTTGTTTGTCCATTTAAACCCGTGCCTTATTCATTTCAACATGTAATCTATAGTTGTCTTTATCATGTTTCTTTGGTTTGATTAAAGAAGCTCTAGTAACTTGGTCCCTACAAACATTTGGCAAAACAATCATCCTGTCCTCATGGTTTATTGAGCAATATGATTGATTCTGCTTGATTTTCTTTTGAGATTTCGACAATGATCTTGATTTTGGAAGCATTGTGACTTTATTTTGGTGAATAGATGATGAGAGCTCTAGGTCTATACTCACGTATAACAGAGGAGATGATCATTTAAGCGTGCTGATAAGAGCTCTAGGTCTATACTCACGTATAATAGAGACGATCATCACTCCAGGTCAATGTTCATACATAGTAGGGGAGATAAGCATGAGATAAAATTCTGAAGAGCTAACGAGAAGCTTCAATTCAAAAACAATTCTAAAGAGCAAGACCAGAAGCATTTATCGTGCTAACTAGAAGCATCATTGAGGACTTAGGGATAGGAAAATTTGGGGATTTTTGGGGAAATCAACACAAAGATTTGAAGCTCTCAACCCGTTTTTGACAAGGACTTATAACTTTGTGCAGGCCAAGATATCAAAGGGATAATCCTTGTCACCAAGTTCTTGAACTTTAGTTTGGCTACATGATCACTGTTTACTTTGTTTTAGGCCACAGGGCCTACCGACAAATTTCAACACCATGCCTCTGACCTCCTTCAGACACTCTCCAAGCTTCCTGAATCCTAATGATGATCAAGAATAGGGTGGTATTCACCATGCTATTTGTTTTTGTTTAGTTATAGTTTATTTCAGCTTAGATATTAATGTAATAGGATCTAGTTTAATTTTGTCTTATTTCGCATTATGTGGCATGCGAAACTGCAGTTTTGCCTGGTAATTTCTCATGCCATGGTGCATACAGTTTCGCAGTATGTGAAACTAGGTTCTGTATATATATGTTTTTTTGTTCTTCATTATTTAACTCTGGGAACTTTATTGATTATTATAGATTTGAGTTCTTATCTTGTTTGTGTTTTGCTAGGAGCTGATATTTCATACTTTTGAGCATTATTCATCTTATTCTCTTACAAACGGGTTTTATGTTTGATTTATGTTCATATATCATCATTACTTGGTCCACAAGATATTAGAATTAGTGATATCTTATGGATTTCTAAGTTAAACTTCATCAAAAGCACGTTCAATAGATCAGTTGGACCAACAATATGGTATCAGAGCCTTTGTGCTCTTGATTGTTCATGTTTTTTTGGTAGTTTTGACATATTCATCTTTTCAATCTTTTCGGAGCTATTTTACGTGGGTTATCCATTGAAGTTGATTGAGGAAAGTGTGGTTTAAACTTGGGAAACCTCTGAAATCCTCAGATGTCAAATTGGTTTTAATTTGAGTGAGTTTTGGTGATTTTTGGGTCTTCTTTCGCAAAATAGGGGGTTTTCAGATTCATCGTACGAAATTGCAGTTCTTCGTGCAAAACTACCATGCGAAACTATAAATCTTTGGTGGTTTTGATTCCTTTGCAAATCTTGAAAGAAAGTTCTTCATTCTGATATGTTTCCTTGCAAAACTATCTTCCATTTTCTTTGAACGAAAGTTCATTAGTTTCAGCCGAAACTACTGCCGAAACTACTACAGAAACTCAATGCGAAACTACACTCTGTTGTGTTTGACCTAATCAAATTTCAATGACGACAAGTTTTACTCTTCTTGATCTTGAGAGTGTGGCACAAAACAGACCTCCAAAGGTAATCAATGGTGACAATTTTGATGATTGGAAAAGATGTTTAAAAGCCTTCTTCATGTACACCGATCACACTCAATGGGAGTCAATTATTAAAGGTCCTCATGTGCCTGTTTCAATAGAAGACAATATGACCATTCAAATTGCAGATCCGACAAAATACTCTGAGAGAGACATCAAGCTGATTGATTGGGATCAAAAGGCATTTGGTGCTCTGACCTTGTGCCTATCAGCAGAAATCTACAACATATTTGGTGAGTATAAAATTACAAAGGCTTTATACGATGCGTTATGTGAATTCTATGATGGTAATGAGGAATTGGTCAAGGATAAAGCATCTGAAAAGGAACTCAACTCTTTTGTTGGACACAAAAATGAGAGTCTCAATGATCTCACCAATTGCTTTTTGTCTGTTACTAGCACACTGAAGAAGTATAATGAGAAGCTATCAAACAATGAACTAGTCACAAAGCTGCTAGATTCTCTACCTCCATAAGGGAGTCTGCAAGTGAAGATGTTAAGGCGAGAAAGGGGATTTCTAGATTACAAACTTATGGACATAATCAACAAGTTAAAGTCCTTCGAGCTAGACCTGAAACAAAGAGAATACAATCAAGCAATGCTTCCATCTCAAGCTTATTCACAGAATGTTGCTCTTATTTCATCTAGTTCAGACTCATCAAAGCATGTGTCATCTTATGGTGGTAAGACTAGCACTTCCGTCAAGACTACAAGCAGTGGATCTACATCAAAATTGCCAAATCTTCCAAAGGTTCCATCAGAGAGAATGGCTCTATTGGGTCTCTTCATGCATAGTTATGAAGCATCGGTGGCTGGTGAACTAAAGGGAAGAGGAATGACTGTGGAAGATATGTATCATGTAGATCCTGATGATCTGGAGGAAGCCAATCTTAAGTGGCAGATGGCTATGATCACTCAGGTGCTTCAACTACAAATAGCTCGGGCATTTTAAAAGAGAATGTCCTTTTCCCATCATCACTGAACCTAGAACGGGAGTTAACCGATTCATTTCGATTGATGATAAGGAATAGAACAAGAATAAGAAGGAAACAACTCTACTAACTAACTTTGACTAGAGTGCTGAGTTAGCCGAGACTAAAAAAGAAATCAATCATGCCATGGTAGCTGAGATTATAGAGGTAGTGAAGAATGAAGCAGGAAGAAGGAAGGGGTGTGAAGAGAAAGACAGTTTGAAGAATGCTTGTGAAAAGGAGAAGGAGAGTGTGGTAGTTCAAGACATGTGTTCATCTGCTTGTAAAATTCATTTGTTTGGGATTTATAAAGTAAATAATATATTAAAAGAACATGAAGGGGAACTAAGAAGGGTAAATGAGGAACAAAAAAAATGAAGCAAAAATTTTTCGTAAAATTAAGTGAAGCTTTAAAAGAAAGTGGTCATTTAAAAGGAACCCTTTTTAAGAGAAACATGGAAGTAAATGCTTTGACAGAAAGGGTAACTTTAGCTAAATTCGAGACCACTAAACTTAAAACAAAACTTGATAAATGGACTATTCCTGGAATGAAGCTAGAGGAACTCTATAGCATACAAAGGAGAGCTAGAATTAAGATAGGGTTGGGTTGTGGTGAAACCACTCATGTTTACCCACCACCTAGCACCTTTTGCTATTCTCAAATGCCTACACGTCATCCTACAACTGATTTAATTGAAATGGATACTAACAGTTTGTTTGCAGGTTTAGAAGGGGTGAATCATAAAGAGGTTCGGGAAGATTATGATTATGGCGGAAGTAGAGGTCTTGGCAGTACCAGTTCTAGTTCTTCAGATTCTAAAAAACCTTTTATAGACAATAGTTCTAGTAGCATAGATTGTAGTTTGGATAGTTAGCATTCCAGTTGTTCTCATTCCATAATGTTTTAATCAAATGAAGTTGATGTTTTAAGCGTTAATGAAAAAGTTGGTGTTCTTAGTAAAGGCGATAAACATTCTTCAAAATCAAACTATTTTGAAAAATTCATTTCTCTTCCTATTCCCACTTTCAATCCCATTCGGATCACTACTCCAAGTGAAACAAAATCCTCACATAATTGTAAAATTTCAGAGATAAGAGAATTCACAAATCATGACAGATCATTTGACTCAGAAAACAAATCACAGGAAATGCACGTCACTTACAGTGATTGTGATTCTCTTATGTCTGAGTGTGAGGAAGGGATTATTATGGATAATATTCCTATTCAAAAAGATAAAAGAAAAGGCCTAAAATCTCATTGTTTCAACTATGGAAAAGATGATCACATTGTTAAGTATTGCCAAGAGGTTGTAAATAGAAATGTAGATAACCGTTCTTTAAGAAATAGAAAACATTTTGTTGATAGTTTCTTTTGTACAAATTCATCTTCTCCCTGAACCAAGCCAGTTAGGGTTTGGGTCCCTGTGTCTAAATAATTTTCTTTAATTCATTTGCCAGGAACATTCGACATGGGCTATCAACAGCACTTGGCACGTAGATAGTGGAAGTTCCAGGCATATGATCTGCTTGAAGGACCTTCTTACAATTATCGAATAATCAACGGAGGATATGTTGCTTTTGCGGGTGATAGCAAGGGAGGTAAAATGTTAGGTCAAGGTGAGGTATCCAATGGTTCTTTAACCTTGGAAAAGGTAAACTTCGTACCTGAATTAGCATTCAATCTTCTGAACATGTCACAAGTTTGTGACAAGAATATTCCCGTGCTTTTTAAATCTAACGAATGTTTGTTTCTTAAGCCAAATTTTCAGTTTCAGATGATTTGGTTATCATGCAAGCTCCAAAGAAGAATGACACGTATCTGGTTGATATGAACTCCAAAGAATCAACCACCACCATGACCTGTCTCTTATGAAAAACTTATCCATTTGAGTTATTTCTTTGGCATAGATGTTTAGGCCATGTGAATTTTTAAAATATTAACAAGTTGGTTAAAAATAATTTTGTTAGAGGTTTACCACAAAAGGATTTTTCTGTAATCTAAAAATGTATATCTTGTGCTAAAGGTAAACAACACAAGAAATCACACAAGCCTAAAGAAGAAAATTCTATTTCTAATCCTCTTGAGTTATTACATTGTGATCTGTTCGGTCCAATAAGTGTGAAGAGTATTGCTAAGAAATCTTATTGTCTTATTGTTACAGATGATTATTCCAGATATTCTTGGGTTCGGTTCCTAGCACATAAAGGGGAGACAGGAGAGGCGTTGCAGAAGCTGCTTTTAACCATTGAGAATATCAGCCACATGAAAGTTTTAGCGATCAGAAGCAAAAACAGAATAGAATTTAGAAATCAGATCTATGATTCATTCTGTGCAGGGAAAGGGATTCTCAGACAATTCAGCGCTGCTCGAACACCTCAGCAGAACGGTATTGCAAAAAGAAGGAATCAAACTCTTATTGAAGCAAATAGACTATGCTCATAGAATCTAAACTTCCTAGTATTTTCTGGGCAGAAGCAATCAACTGTGCTTCCTACATTCTAAACAGAGTTCTGATTATGAAAGACAAGATAAAGACTCTATATGAACTGTTTCACTAGCAAAAACCATTGATTGACTTTTTTCATCCTTTCGGTTGCTCTTGCACGTTGTTGAATACTCAAGCTCAAAATTCCAAGTTTGGAGCAGTGTCAGATGAATGTTACTTTGTCAGATACTCTTCAACTCAAAAGGCTTACAGTTATACAACAAACAGATACGAATAGTACAAGAATCATTCTATGTTGATTGGCAAGAGTCCAATGTTTGCAACGTTGGTTCTGATCCAGATTGGTTCTATGATTCTAACACCGTTTTTAATTCATTCAATTTGCCATTCTTCCCTGACGATGACGTTCCTTTATCAAGTGGTCAAGCCTTCATTCCTATTCAACCTCAACCTGAACTACAAACTCATCTTCAACCAGATCTCCCTCCTCAACATCAACCTGAACCTGAAAACCAAATCCCTTCAACACCATCACAAACGCCACAAAGTCTTATTTCCAATCAACCATCCACCATACCAATATCCACCTCACAACCATCTTCCCCATAACCCACTTCATCCAATTCCTCAACCCTCAACACTAACTTTAAAACCCTAAATGATCACCCATATGATTATGTCATTGGTTTAATATCTGAATGTGTCAGGACTCGAAGTCAATCAAGGCTAATGAATGAATGTCTCTTTGCTTGCTTTCTATCTCAAACTGTCCTAAAAAATGTAGGCATGGCACTTCAAGACCCAAGCAGGGTGGAGTCAATGCAATTAGAGCTTCAACAATTCAGAAAATTGAAAGTGTGGTAATTAGTTGATCTTTCTCCAAATAAGTATCCAATTGGTAGAAAATGGGTATTCAAGAACAAACCAGATGATCATGGGGTTGTGATTAGAAACAAATCAAGGATGGTTGTTCAAGGATTTGCTCAGGAGGAGGGGATTGATTATACTACTGTGCTTGCCCCCTTGGCCCGAATTGAAGCCATTTGGATTTTCTTAGCTCATGCTTCTCACAAACACTTCAAAGTCTTCTAGATGGACATCAAGTGTGCATTCCTGTATAGAGCTATTGATGAAGAGATCTATGTCTATCAATCACCGGGTTTTGAAGATCCAGATTTTCATAAAAAACTTTACAAACTGGATAAATCCTTGTATGGATTACATCAAGCTCCTAGAATCTGGTACGAAACCCTAACATATTATCTCCTCAAAAAAGGCTTCACATGTGGAACTATAGACATGACTTTGTTTAAGTAGGAGGTTAATGGAGAGGTGCTTATTGTTCAAGTATATGTCGACGACATCATATTCGGCTCAACGAATGAGAAGTTGTGTAGAGAGTTTGAAGAAGTGATGAAACAGCGCTTTGAATTGAGCATGATAGGGGAGATGTGCTTCTTTTTAGGATTACAGGTTGAACAAAAGCTAGATGGAATTCTCATTCATCAAGAGAAATACATTCTGGATATCCTATCGAATTACAACATGAATGATGCTTCTCCCAAGCTTACTCCATTTTCTGCACAAATCTACCTAACCCCTGATGATAATGGAAAGCCAGTTGATGCTCACCGTTTTCATTCTATGATCGAATCCTTAATGTATCTCACCGCGAGTCGTCCAGATATTACATTTGTTGTCTGTTACTGCGCTCGATATCAAGCCAATCCAAAGGAATCTCATGAAAAAGCTGTTAAACGTATCTTCCGCTACTTGAAGGGCTCTCCTCATTTGGGTCTTTGGTATCCAAAGGGAAGAAGTTTTGATCTTCATGCGTACTCTGACAGTAGTCATGGAGGTTGTAAGCTTGATAGAAAGTCTGTTACCGGTGGATGTCAATATCTTAGGGATTGCCTGGTTTTATGGCAAAGTAAGAAGAAGACAAAAGTTTCTCTATCCACAGGCGAGGCTGAGTATATTGCTACTTCAAGTTGTTGCTGTCAAGTGTTGTGGATTCAACATCAAATGATGGATTACGGGATTAATTTTCTTCACACGCCGCTCTTCTGCGATAATGAAGCGGTTGTTGGAATTGCCAAAAATCCAATCCATCATACTCACACCAAGCACATTGAAACAAGAATTCATGCAATCTGAGATGCCCAAGAAAAAGGGTCTTATTGATATTAGTCCCATTGACACCAAAAGTCAAAAGGCCGATCTTTTCACAAAAACATTTGATAAACCTCGTTTTTATGAATTGATTAACATATTGGGTCTAATATCTTTTTAAGGGCAAATTTTGGCAGTGTCTATAAATATTTTATATACGATTTGTGTTTGATTTCTTTTAAAAAAAATATCTTTAAAATTCATGTGCTGAGAAGCTTTGAAACCCACACTTCCCCAAAGTGTATCCCTGTTAAACGTAAATTTCTTTTTATGCACTTTAATAAAATTTTAGGGAGAATAGACTTTGACTGTTTTATATTTTTTTTGTTTCGTTGCACTTTAAGTTATTGTGTATATAATCTTATCTTATTTTTGGTGTAGGATTTAGGAAGTTTGGATAGTGTCTGAAGGAGGTTAGAGGCGTTGTGTTGGGATATGTCGGTAGGCCCGGTGGCCTGAAACGAAGTAGATGGTGATTGTCTGACTTAACTAAGAATTAACCTCCTTGATAAGGTTTATTCCCATGTCATCTCGGCTTGCACAAAGTTACAAGTCTCATCAAAATCTGTGTTGAGAGTGGCTGATGTCTGTTGTTGACCTTGAATTCTCAAACATCCCTCATCTCTAAGCCTTGAATAAATTACGTGTCCAACTCCACTGCTATGCATAAGCATTGAACTGGAGTGATGATCTTCTCTGTTATACATGTGTATAGACTTGAATTTCTCATCAACACGCTCAAATGATGATCTTCTCTGTTATACATGAGTATAGACCTGAAGCTCTCATTATTTGGCTTAAATAATTATCTCCTCTGTTATACGTGAGTATAGAACTGGAGCTCTGATTATCCTCCTCTCATACATCATTATCTTGTACATCTATGGATGCCAGATGATCTGTCGTATGTCCATCCCATAAAATTTCAAGCAGAATCATTGATTACACTCACTAAACAATGATGACGATATGAGTTCTTTGCAGAAACACTGTGGAAACCAAGTTTCTTGAGCGTTCTTAAGCGAACCCAAAACATGATAAAATTATGTTACAAGTCTTTGTTGAAAAGAATATGGCATGGATTTAAATGGACTAGCATATTGGCAATCCCGTCAATCCTTGACTCTCTAGATGATTTCTTGCAAAAGCGTGTCCGATATTCTTGCCTCTGTGCTTTATATTCAAATTATTCTTTTGTTTCTTGTCAAGTCTCGTGGGTTGAGAAGTTTTTCTCTTTACATAAAAAAATGATAATATAAAAATTTTGATTCATGCGAAATTATTATTTCGCATTGCGAAACTTGTGTTTCGCATTGCAAAATTACTCTTTCACTGGCCTGGTTCTACAAGCGAAACTATAGTTTCATTGGGCGTGCAAAACTATTGTTTCTCCATGCGAAACTATAGTTTTGGCACTTGCAAAACTATGGTGTATAAATATCAGTTTCGTCAGTTGTTTCGACTTTGCCCTTCGATTTCAAATCCGTATTCTATGGTGTGTTTCTTGCAAATCAAACCGGTAAACCTCATTCCTGATCATGTTTTGAACCGTGAATCGTATTTTGTTTGGGTTTTAAGACAAAAAACGATTCGGTGACTTTCAAGTTTTGCACATTCAATGTGCGAAACTAGGGTGTGATGGTGCGAAACTGAATGAAAGTTCTTTGATTTGTGCGAAACTGTCTAGTCATGCTGCCCATGCGCACTGAATAGCTTCAACCAGATCCAATGCGAAACTATAGTTTCCTATACGAAACTATAGTTTCCTATGTGAAACTATAGTTACTCACTGCGAAACTGTAGTTTCTCATTTCCATGCGAAACAATAGTTTCTCGACTGCGAAACTATAGTTCGTGTACTTTCGTCCATTTCACCGGATCATGCGAACGTATATTCTTTCATGCAAATCTATTGTTTCCTCATGCGAAACTATTTGCAAATTTAAAAAAAAATTATAATAATTAAATAATATATATATATATATATATATATATATATATATATATATATATATATATATTATATAATAATCATAATATATAGTAAATAGATAATTAGAATTAGAATTATAATATTTTAAATGTTTTGTAATCTCTTGTGATCTCACAAACTCTCAGTTTCACCTGCAGTTATTATGGGGAAAAGTTTGATTCCAGATCAAATGCGGTGGCATATCTAAACGATCGCGATCCAAAGTTTGATGGATATAGAGATGCCATTAATTGGTTGAAGAGATCTCCCATGTTCTATGCTATCTCTCACTCTCCCACTATAGACGAGAAACATATCAGAGAGTTCTGGAGAACGGCTGATTATGACGCCAAGCAAAGGATTATCAGAGCATCGGTTCTGGGAGAGCTATTTGAGATATCAGTTGAGACAGGCGTTTAAAGATATTGGTTATGAGGGAACCGACTTTTAGAAGAGGAAGGAAATCAGGAAGTTATTTCTATCTAAGGAGTGGAGGTTCATAGCTCATGTGTTTATCAGCTGTTTGGATCACAGGAAGGGGGATCAGATGGGCTAAATCTAAGGTGGTCCACAGCTATGATCATGTTTTGTAAAGGGGAAAAGGCAAACATTGTTAAGATCATTCATTATTATTTGCTAGAGAACATCATGGCTCTAAAGAAGGATAAGTGGCTGCTCTATCCTAGATTTATTTAGATCATTCTAGATTAGTTAAAGCCAAACTTACCTAACCTTGGGGATGAACCGAGATTGACTCCGAAGAACCCAAGGATCTTTGCAGATTATGCTACCTCCAGGCATGATTTCTCAGGGAAGATCACATATCTGCTGGAGAGCATGTAAACTAAAGAGAGGTGGAACTATATCAAGACTCTAATTCCTCTAGAGGAAAGGAGAGCAGCTGAAACAGGGGGAAACATAAAAGAGATCAGAAAGAGAAAGAAATATACGAAGGAGACTGATATAACCTTTGAAGAACAACTAGGTGAGATTTAGGAGGAATTATGGAAGAAGAAGGGTGATGAGAAATCATCCTCTCATACTAGAGCTGATCCCCTGATACGGGAGAAGAGGAGTAAGAGAAAGCAGCCTGTCATCCCTGAGACTAGGCCTGCAGGAGAAGCTGGGAGGCCAAGGAGAGATATCAGATTAGAGTTTGATGAGGATGTGATTAGAAATGTTAACACATCCTTATCAAATAAGCTAAGCATGATTAAGACCAAGCTAATTAACTTAGAGGAGAGGGAGAAACTGAGGGATATAGAGACAGATGAGATGAAGAAAGTTATACTGAGCCAACAGGATCTGATGAGAAGGTTGTTGGAGGAAGTAAGTGATCTGAGGAGATATGCTTATGCTGCTGATGTACTTAGTGTTGAACAAATCAAAGAAATGACTGATACATCCAAGTTCTCTTTTATTCATAAGACATCAGGAGCAGGTGTTAGCAGGATAGAAGGATCAGGAGCTGGAGGAAGTGGAGTTAGAACTTCTGAAGTTGGTGGAACTGGTGATGTAGGTGATGAAGGTGGTGATGAAGCTAGTAGGGGTGTTGCTGGTAGTAGTGGTGAAGGTGGTGGTAGGGATAAGGTGTTTGAGGCTGGGTTCATTGATTTGGGCTTTGATTTAGATATTGGTCTGACTGGAAGTAAGATGATAAGGGATGAGGGACAAGGAGGAGAGAAAGGGCATGTTGAACTTAATTTTATTGATGAGGAGAAAGAGGTGGAGGAACAGTTAGTGGACTATGATTTTGAGCCAGAGTTTTATATAGTTAGTGAGAGGCCAATGACTTATGTGGCTCAGAGGAGTTTAGTTGAAGGCAATGTGGTTGAGATGAACTGAGAGGACTACTTCAATAAGGAGGAAGAACCAGAGAAACTAATACATCCATTTCAAAACATTCAAGAACCAGGTAGGAAGGAGACGGACAAGAAGATTGTAAGTTGGAAGTACAACTCAAAGCTAAAAATGTTTATGATTAAAAGGCAAGGAGGCGGGATCTCGTATATGCACAAAAGGAAGGCATTTAAGACCTTTTCCGAAGTGGGATTTGAGGAGATTTGTAGAGATTCCCCTCCTAGATTCAGCTTTGAGTGAACGTGCTACTATGTTGGAGAATGAGATATATCAGGGCATTAAGGATAACTTTGAAGCTTTTGGATACATAAACTCCGAGAGAAGATGGCCAAAGAAGGATCTTAATTAGGTGACAGGAAAAAGGAAGATAATTCTGAAGTTAAAGCCTGCGAAGACCATCAATAGAGTGAGGATACCTGATCAACAGCCTTCAAGACTGCAGAAATTCGGGAAGTGGTTCTATGATAATCAAACTGGAGAAGCAGTAATGAGGGTAAAGGATAGAGATAAGATAAGGCTGTTTGATCCTATGGTAGTATTTTCATTCAATGATGAAGATTTGAAGACACTATGTGAGAACGAGATTAAAATCGGAGCTGGAGAAGAGACGAAGACAGTGGCAAGCTTGTTTGAGAGGGTAGCGAACAGGGCTAGGGACGTGAGATCGGAAATCAAGTAGCTCGAAAAGAGTGTGCAAGAACACGAGGATCTGGAGGCAGAAGTTAGAGATTTGGCCCGATTGATGGAGCAGGCACAGGCTGGAGCTAATCCCGAAGACCCGGCAGGTGAATACTAAGGGGAGTATTGATGGTCAAGAATAGGGTGGTATTCACCTTGCTATTTGTTTTTATTTAGTTATAGTTTATTTCAGCTTAGATATTAATGTAATAGGATCTAGTTTAATTTTGTCTTATTTTGCATTCTGTGGCATGCGAATCTGCATGCGAAATTGCATACGATACTGCAATTTCGCCCTATAGTTTCTCATGCCATGGTGCATACAGTTTAGCTGTATGCGAAAATAGGTTCTGTATATATATGTTTCTTTGTTCTTCATTATGTAACTCTGGGAACTTTATTGATTATTACAGATTTGAGTTCTTTTCTTGTTTGTGTATTGCTAGGAGCTTATATTTCATACTTTTGAGCATTATTCATCCTATTCTCTTACAAATGGGTTTTATGTTTGATTTATGTTCATATCTCATCATTACTTGGTCCACAAGATATTAAACTTAGTGATATCTTGTGGATTTTTATGTTAAACCTTCATCAAAAGCACGTTCAATCGATCAGTTGGACCAACAATATGGTATCAGAGCCTTTATGCTCTTGATTGTTTGTGTTTTTTTGGTAGTATTGACATATTCATCTTTTCAATCTTTTCGGAGCTGTTTTACATGTGTTATCCATGGAAGTTGATTGAGGAAAGTGTGGTGTAAACTTGGGAAACCTCTTAAATCATTAGATCTCAAATTGGTTTATTTGAGTGAGTTTTGGAGATAGGATAAGTTTATATACACGAAAACTTTAAAAGAGCTAATTTATACAAGTTAAAGTCTATTCTCCCTCGAAGTTTCAATAAAGTGCAACCAAGGAAATTTCCTTTTTCAAACCTGAATAACTTTGGGGAAGTGTGGGTATCGAAGCTCCTTAGCACATAAATCATTAAAATTATCTGAATTATATATATATATATATATTAAACTCAAAAAACTAACGAGATATTAAATATATATAGATTGTTGCACGAAATTGCTCTTAGAATAATATTAGACCCAATATGTTGATCAATTCATAAAACCAAGGTTTATTAAAAGTTTTTGTGAAAAGATCAGCCTCTTGACTTTTGGTGTCAATGGGCATATTATCTATAAACCCCTTTTCTTGTGCCTTGCGAATTGCATGAATTCTTGTTTCAATGTGTTTGGTGCGTGTATGATGAATTTGATTTTTGGAAATTCCAGCAGCCGCTTCATTATCGCAGAAAAGCGCCGTGTGAAGAAAATTAATCCCATAATCCATCATTTGATGTTGAATCCACAACACTTGACAGCAGCAATTTGAAGCAGCAATATACTCAGCCTCGCCTGTGGACAGAGAAATTATTGTCTGCTTTTTGCTTTGCCATGAAACAAGAAAATCCCTAAGATATTGACATCGACTGGTGACTGACTTTCTATCAAGCTTACAACCTCCATGAGTGCAATCAGAATACGCATGAAGATCAAAACTTCTTCCCTTTGGGTACCAACGACCCAAATGGGGAGGGCCCTTCAAGTAGCGGAAGATACGTTTAACAGCTTTCTCATGAGATTCATCTGGATTGGCTTGATATCGAGTGTAGTAACACACAGCAAATGTAATATATGGATGTCTAGTGGTGAGATACATTAGGGATCCGATTATTGAACAATAACTGTGAGCATCAACTACCTTTCCATTGTCATTAGGGGTTAGGTAGGTTTGTGCAGAAAATGGAGTGAGCTCGGGAGAAGCATCATTCATATTGTACTATGATAGGATTTCCAGAATTTATTTCTCTTGATGAATGAGAATTTCGTCTGGCTTTTGTTTGACCTACAATCCTAAGAAGAAGCACATCTCCCCCATCATGCTCATTCCAAAACACTCTTTCATCACCTCTTCAAACACTCTACTCAATTTTTCATTTGTTGATCTGAAGATGATGTTATCGACATATACTTGGACAATGAGGAAATCTCCATTAACCTCCTTCTTGAAAAAAGTCATGTCTATTGTTCCACGTGTGAAGCCTTTTCCAAAAAGATACTATTAGAGTTTCGTACCAGATTCTAGGAGCTTGATGTAATCCATACAAGGATTTATCCAATTTGTACACTTTCTCTGGAAAATCTAGATCTTTGAAACTTGGTGGTTGACAAACATAGATCTCTTCGTCAATGGCTCCATACAGGAATGCACACTTTACGTCCATCTGAAAAACTTAGAAGTTTTTTTGAGCAGCATAAGCAAGAAAAATATGAATGGCTTCAATCCGGGCCACGAGGGCAAACACCTCTGTGTAGTCAATCCCCTCATCTTGAGCGAATCCTTGAACAACCACTCTTGACTTGTTTCTAACCATAACCCCACGATCATCTGTTTTGTTCTTGAATACCCACTTTGTACCAATCGGATACTTATTTGGAGGAAGATCAACTAGTTGCCACACCTTCAATATTCTGAACTGTTGAAGCTCTAATTGCATTGACTCCACCCAGCTTGGGTCTTGAATTGACATGGTCATATATTTTGGAACAATTTGAGATAGAAAACAAGCAAAGATACATTCATTGATTAGCCCAGATTGGCTTCGAGTCCCTAAACCATTAGATATTTATCCAATAACATAATCTTATGGGTGGTCTTTTAGGGTTTTGAAGTTAGTGTTTAGGGTTAAGGAATTGGAAGAAGTGGGTTATGGTGATGAAGGTTGTGAGGTGGATGATGGTAAGGTGGATGGTTGAAAAGAAAGAGGGTTTTGTCACAGTTGTGATGGTGTTGAAGGGATTTGATGTTCAGGTTCAGGTTCAAGTTGAGGTTGGAGATCTGGTTATGGTTTTGGTTGTGGTTGAGGTTGTGGTTCTGGTTATGGTTGAGCGGAAATGAAGGGTTGACCACTTGATGAAGGAATGTCATTGTCAGGAAAGGATGGTAGATTGAATGAATTGAAAATGGCGTTTGAATCATAGAACCAATCCGGATTAGAACCAACGTTGGAAACATTGGACTCTTGCCAATCAACATAGAAAGATTCTTGCACAATTCTTGTTCGTTTATTGTATACTCTATAAGCCTTTTGAGTTGAAGAATATCCGAAAAAATAATATTCATCAGACACTGCTCCAAATTTTGAATTTTGAGCTTGTGCATTCAACAATGTGCATGAGCAGCCAAAAGGACGAAAGAAGTCTATCAATGGTTTTCGCTTATGGAACAGTTCATATGGAGTCTTCATCTTATCTTTCACAATTAGAACTCTATTTAGAACATACGAAGCACAGTTGACTAT
Source organism: Flaveria sonorensis (assembly GCA_025506505.1). Taxonomy (NCBI): domain Eukaryota; kingdom Viridiplantae; phylum Streptophyta; class Magnoliopsida; order Asterales; family Asteraceae; genus Flaveria; species Flaveria sonorensis. Next base: position 43,070,282 of record CM046434.1, read on the forward strand.
TTCTACCCAGAAAATGATAGGAAGTTTAGATTCAATGAGCATAGTCAGAGCTGCTTCAATGAGAGTGCGATTCTTTCTTTCAGCAACACGGTTCTGCTGATGTGTTCGTGTAGTGCTGAATTGTCTGAGAATCCCTTTGCTTGCACAGAATGAATTAAAGATCTGATTTCTAAATTCTGTTCCATTGTCACTTTTGATCACAAAACTTTCTTGTTGCTGATAGTCTCAATAGTCAGAATTAGCTTCTGCGACACCTCTGATGTCTCCCCTTTGTGTGACAGGAAACAAACCCAAGAGTATCTTGAATAATCATCTGTTACAACAAGACAATAGGACTTCTTAGCAATACTTTTCACACTTATTGGACCAAACAAATCACAATGTAATAACTCAAGAGGATTAAAAATGGAATTATTGTTTAAGCTTGTGTGATTTCTTGTGTTGTTTACCTTTAGCAAAAGACATGCATTTTTCAACTATAGAAAAATCTTTTTGAGGTAATCCTCTGACAAGATTATTTTTAACCAATTTGTTAATATTTTTAAAATTCACATGGCCTAAACATCTATGCCAAAGAAAAGACTCAAAAGAGGAAGCTTTTGGCAAGAGACAAGTCATGGTGGAGGTAGATTCTTTGGAGTTCATATCAAGCAGATGTGTTTCCTTGGAGCTCGCATAATCACCAAATCATCTGGAATTGAAAATTCTGGATTAAGAAACAAACATTCGTTAGACTTAAAAAGCACAGGAATATTCTTATCACAAATTTGTGACACTCTCAAAATATTGAATGCTAATTCAGGCACGAAATTTACCTTTTCTAAGGTTAAAGAACCATTGGATACCTCGCCTTGACCCATCATTTTACCTCCTTTCTTTTCACCTGCAAAAGCAATGTATCCTCTGTTTATTATCTGATAATTGGTAAGAAGGTCCTTCAATCCGGTCATGTGCCTGGAGCATCCACTATCAACGTGCCAAGTGCTATTGATAGTCCTTCTTGAATGTTCTTGGCAAATGAATTAGAGAAAATCATTTAGACACGGGGACCCAAACCTTAACCGGCTAGGTTCTATGGGAGGATGAATTTGTACAAAAGAAACTATCCACAAAATGTTTTATCCTATTTCCTAAATAATAGTTATCTACATTCCTATTTACAACCTCAAGGCAATGCTTAACAACATGATCATCTTTTCCACAGTTGAAACAACAAGATTTTAATCATTTTCTTTTATCCGTTTGAATGGGAACATGATCTATGATAATCTCTTCCTCACACTCAGAGATAAGAGAATCACAATCACTGTAAGTGACGTGCACTTCCTGTGAATTGTTTTCAAAGTCAAATGATCTATCATGATTTGTGATTCTCTTATTTCTGAAATTTTACAATCATGTGAGGATGTTGTTTCACTTGGTGTAGAGATTCGAGTAAGAGTGAAGCTGAGGATGGGAAGAGAGATGAATTTTTCAAAACAATTTGTTTTTGAAGAATTTTTATGGCCTTTACTGAGAACACCAACGTTTTCATTAACACTTGAAATATCAACTCCATTTGATTCAAACATTTTGGAATGAGAACTACTTGAATGTAAACTATCCAAACTATAATCTATGCTACTAAAACTATTGTCTACAAGAGACTTTTTGAAATCAAAAGAACTCGAACAACAATTTCAAGACCTCAAAACCTGCAAACAAGCTATTAGTATCCTTTTCAGTTAAATCATTTATAGGGTGAGGTGTAGGCATTGGAGAATAGCAAAAGGTGCTAGGAGGTGGGTAAACATAGTGGTTTCACCACAACCCAACCCTGTCTTAATTCTAGCTCCCTTTTTGTTTGCTATAGAGTTCCTCTTGCTTCATTCCAGAAAGTGTCCATTTATCAAGTTTTGTTTTAAGCTTTGTAGTCTCAAATTTAGCCAAGGTTACCCTTTCAGTCAAAGTATTAATTTCCAAATTTCTCTTAAAAAGGGTTCTTTTTAAATGATCATTTTCCTTTAAAGCTTCATTTAGTTTTACAAAAATTTTTGCTTCATTCTTGTTAAGTTCCTCATTTATCCTTTTTAGTTCTCCTTCATTTTCTTTTAATATGTTGTTTACTTTATAAATTCCAAACAAACGAATCGCAAGCAGATAAACACATGTCTTGAATTACCTTATATGGAATCTCCAACACCTTCTTCTCAGCAGCTAGAGCCTTTTTGCAGTTGCAGACCCTTGATTCACCTTTCAACTCCTCCTTACTCACAGCTTTTGCAGCATCAAACTTTTCTTCCCTTGCACAATCATCCTTCATGCTGACCTTCATCCCGCTCTCCTTCTCCTCTTTATCACAAACATTCTTCAAGCTCTCTTTAACTTCACTCTCCTTCCTTCTATCTGCTTCACTTGTTATAACCTCTGCAGTTTCAGCTAGCAGGGCATGATTGATTTCTTCTTCAGTCTCGGCTAACTCAGCACTCCAATCAAAGTTGGTTAGAAGAGCTATTTCTTTCTTCTTCTTGTTATCTTCTTTATCATCTATTGGAATGACCCTGTTAACCCTTGTTCCTGGTTCAGTGACAATAGGAGATGGACATTTTGAAATGCCCAAGCTATTTGTAGTTGAAGTATCTGAGCTTTGATTTATTAAATCCAACCTTCGCATTCTTGTTTCCAAAATTCTTTCTTCCTGTTCTCTCCATGAATCTTCTTGCCTATAGAGTGATCATAGCCATCTGCCACTGAAGATCAGCTTCTTCCAGATCATCAGGATCCACCTGATACATGTCTTCCAGTGTCATTCCTCTTCCCTTCAGTTCACCAGCCACCAGAGCCTCATAACTATGCACGAAAAGACCAAATAAAGCCATACTCTCTGATGGAATCTATAGGAGATGTTGTGATTTTGATGTAGATCCACCACTGGTGGTCTTGTCAAAAGTTCTAGTCATACCACTATAAGCTGACCCATGCATTGATGAATCTGAATTGGCTGATATAAGTGCTGCATTCTATGAGTAAGCTTGAGATGGAAGCATTGCTTGGTTGTATTATCTGCGTTTTAGATCTAACTCAAAGGACTTCAACTTGTTTATTATGTCCATGAGCTTGTAATCCAGAAATCCCCTTTCATGCCTTAACTTCCTCACCTGCAAACTCCATTGAGGTGGTATAGAATCCAGCAGCTTTGTTACTTGTTCATTGTTTGACAGCTTCTCATTATACTTCTTCAATATGCTTGTAACAGACAGAAAACGATTGGTCAGATCAGTGAGACTCTCATTCTCGTGTCCAACGAAAGAGTTGAATTCTTTTTCAGCTTGAGCAACTTTATCCTTGACCAACTCCTCATTACCATCATAGAATTCACATAACGCATTATACAAAGCCTTTTCACTTTTTTATTCACCAAATCTGTTATTGATCTCTGCTGACAGGCACAAGGTCAGAGCACCAAATGCCTTCTGATCCCGATCAATCAACTTGATGTCTCTATCTGAATATTTTATCGGATCTGTAATTTGAATAGTCATATAGTCTTCTATCGAAACAGGAACATGAGGTCCTTTCACAATTGATTCCCATTGAGTGTGATCAGTGTACAGGAAGAAAGCTTTCTAGCAACTTTTTTGGTCATCAAAGTTGTCACCATTGATTAGCTTTGGGGGCCTGTTTGGAGCCACACTCTCAAGATCAGCAAGGGTAAGACTTGTCATCTTTGAATTTTGATTAAATCAAAAACCAGTAGTTTTGCACAAGCGACAGTATTTTTGCACAGGAAACAGTAGTTTCGCACGACGTAGTTTCGCAGATAGAATGTAGTTTTGCAGCTAGTTTCTATAGTAGTTTCAGCAGCAATTTGGCCGAAACTATATTAAAATTTCGTTCAAGGGAAATGGACAACAGTTTCGCAAGAAAACTGATCAGGCTAATGAACTTTCTTTCTAGGTTCGCAAATGTAACACCCGAAATTTTGTCAAAACAAAGGAAAAGCAAAGTATTAAGAAGAGAAAAGAAAATAAGCACTAGTGGAGGGGGACAAAGTGTAAAAAGTCAAAACCTTATTATTTTAATGTTTAAAAGGCATGGCTGCCCATGCCACTGCCTTTCACAACTTTTGCTTTTACAAGGAGAAGAAAGAAGAACAGAGTTTCTCTCGGTTATTCAAGAAGAAGAAGCTGAAAATTCATAGGTAGGTGTTCTTTGTATTTTTGGTTCGATTTTGTTGGGTTTTCAACCTTAAAACCGATTTTTATGTGTTCTTTGTGCTTTGTTGTGTGTTTTGTTGTGTTTTTTGGTGTTTGGACTCGTTGTGCCCTCAAGTTCGGTGGAGTTTTACATGAAGGTTGCATTAGGTGAGTTCTAGATGCCCGGTTTTCTTGTTTTAAACATATTTTGGGGCTGAAAATGCATATAAAACGTTTTAAAACTTATATGTATGCTAACCATATGTATGTTTGTGTATGGTTGGTTGTGTTGTATGGTTTTATGCTTATTTTAGGTGCCTTATAAGTTAGTTATGAGTTGAGAACCATTTAGGATGATGATTTGGGTCTGGATAGTGTAAGTTTCGAACTAAGTATACTCATGCGCCTGAAATTTGCTTAAAACGCCTAAGTCCCTTTCTCATGCACCCAAATAGGGCTCATGCGCCTGCATTTTTGCCCATGCGCCTAAGTGGTAAGCTCATGCGCCTGATACTTAGCCAAAAAGACTCAGTTCCACCCCATGCGCCCACTGCCCAAATGCCTAAATGTACCTCATGCGCCCAAATAGTATCCATGCGCCCAGAAAATTGCTCATACGCCTAAGTGTCAGTTCAAGCGCCTAACTTTCCCATGCGCCCAAGTACTCATGCGCCTGTATAGTACTCAGGCGCCTACATAGTGCTCATGCACCTAAAATACTTAGAAAAATTTCTGAGATTTTGAGAAATAGAAATTTTAAGGTTTAAGATCTGGGATGTTTTGATGGTTGTATGTGTTGATGTTATGCATGATTATGGCCTGTACTCATGTTCCATATTACGTATTATTATGTGACTTTACGTGGTGTGATTATGCTCCTATACGTAAAGTATTATCATAAATGAAGTGAAAGATTAATGATAATGAAAAGTGGAACATAACGAATGACTGAAAACTCTTGCAAGCAAAATTTTAGATAGGTTCACAACTCATTGAGAGTTGTTAGCTCAACTGTGTGTTATATAACGTGCGATTTAACCCATGAGGGTTCACACACAGGGGGGTCAGTCTTTGTGACTGATCCATACGTGCGATATGGGATCCTTGTCGCTTAACCCTGAGACTGAGGTGGCTTTGTGCCTAACGATGGGGTATAGCTTATGACAGGATCTAGATTGAAGTGAAAGATAATGAAAAAGTATGAAACGAATGAATACATGCGATAATGGAAGATAATAAGGTTATACCTTGATGTATGTACGATGAATGCTCATGAATGAAAGTAAAGGACGTATTTTAATGAAAAGGATATTTTATTATAAACAAGGTACTTTAATGCTTTTAAAACTAGAACTCACTAAGCAACACTGACTTTTATGCATTTTCAGTTGACAGGTAACAGTTGCTGAGGATGGCACACAGGAAAAGTTACTTGGCGGGCAAGACTGGCATCCATTCGTGCATGTTATTTATGTTGTTTTATGATGCAACTAAACGTTTGTTTTGTAACTCCTATTATATACTGTTGTATTACTTGGCAACATTAAATATTAATGCAATGAATGGCTTTTGAAAATTTTAAATCCGTTGCGATGTTTTACGATATGTATATGTTTTTATATAATTAATGCTATAATTTACCAACTGTGAGGTTTCCGAGAACGGGGCCTTACAGCAAAGGATTTACAACCACCAAATTTCTGTAGTTTCGAAGATTTCACACAAAGAACTACAGTATGGCACAATGAATCTGAAAACCCTCTTTTTGCAAAAAGTGACTCAAAAATCACCAAAACTCACTCAAATCACAACCAATTTGGAATCTGTTGATTCTAAAAGTTTCCCATGTTCACACCACACCTTCTTCAATCGATTTCCATGGATAACAAATGTAAAATAGCTCCAATATGATTGGGAAGATGAATATGTCAAAACTAATCCAAAAACACAAAAAATCAAAAGCACAAATGCTCTGATACCATATTGTTGGTCCAGATGATTGTTTGAACGTGCTTTTGATGAAGATTTAACACAAGAATCCATAAGATATCACTATATCTAATAGCTTGTGGCACAAGTAAAGATACAAAATGAACACAAACCAAACATAAGTAATTTACAAAAGGATTTGCAATGATGAAGAAGAATAATGCTCAAAGATGACAAATATAAGCTCCTAGTAATACACTATCAATCAATAAACTCAAATCAATAATATATTAAAGTTCCAGGAGTTACAAAATGAGCAACAAGCAAACATATTTATATAGGACCTAGTTTTGCATACATGTGAAACTGTATACACTATGGCGTGTGAAACTACTGGGCTAACTGCAGTTTTGCATGCAGTTTCGCATGTCACAGAATACAAAATAAGACAAATCTAAACTACATCCTATTACAAGAATATGTAAGTTATAACAAACTATGACTTAACCAAAACAAACGACGAGGTGAATACCACCCTATACTTGATCATCAAAAGCTGACTTCCAACAATGGAAAATAATGTTCCAAAGCAAGATTATTTTTAAGACCCAGATCTATGGACATCCAAAACCGAGGGACCATACATACCTGTGACTCTTGGTCCACACTACAACATACAGAAACAAGTGAGTTTTAAAAGTGTAGCTGGTGATGACCTCAAAAAGGTCAAAACAGACATGAAGGGTTATAGCATTCTGGCAATGACTCTATTATTTGAAATACTGACAAGAGTGGAAATTTTCAAAACAACACATGAACTATGGAAGGTGCTTCACACCATGTGTGAAGGAAGTGAGGAAATCTGGGAAATCAAGAAAGAAAAATAAGGTCCTAGTATGAAACCTTCCATCATGTTCGAGGAGAGTCAATACCCCAATAGCTTCATAGATTTGTTCCACATGAAAATGTTGCATATTCTTCCAGAGAGCTGGACTCAATCAGTATCTCTGATGAAAGCAACATTGGATCTAGAAGCATTATCATTAGATGCACTAGTGGCCAAAGTAGAGGCACTAGAACTAGATGAGAGATCTAGAAACAACAGCACAGTTAGACATGTGGAATCATACAAGTTCAAGGAGTTTCAACAAACAGACAGTGCATTCTTAACTTGCACTGGTGAAGAAGAAGACAAGGAGTTTCTTGATTCAAATGAAACTTCATTCTTTTCTACTCCTAAATCATCACAAAACAAACAAAAGTCCAAGAAGACTGGTGTTCATGCTTCTTATTAAGCAACACCTCAAAGCAAGCAACATCCACATGCTTCCAGCTCAAGCAAATAGCACCCAGCAAAGACTCAAAACATTCACAAATTTAAGAAACTTATGGATGCACTAACAATCATCTTATAAAGTGAGGAACAAAAGGCAGCTTTTGCAGCCTTCTCAACAAGCTTTGAAGCCTTCTTAGGGGCTAACCTTACACCATCACAGATCATACAACAAGACTTGAATGAATTGCCTCCTGATATGGTTAAAGAAATAGATCTTCAATGGTCAATGTCAATGATTGCATAAAGATCCAAGAAGTTCCTACAAAGGAGCAGGGAGTTAAGCATGGATAAGAAAACCAAGATTGGTTTTGATAAAACAAAAGTGAGGTACTACAACTGCCAACTCTATGGACGCTTCTCTAGAGAATGCCGATAACCTCGAGTTGACAGAAACAACCAACACATACAAACCTCAAGTAGCTATCACACAAACAGATAAATGCCACCTCCTATTAGCATTCCTGCTACACCAACACCAGCACAAATCACACAGTACAGCCCTAATCAACACTGAACATCATCTGCAATGATTATCAAACAAGATGGTGAGTGTGCTTAGAGTATGCACGAAGCAGAGATACAATCTCCTGATCATGCTCTTTTGGCAAAAGTAAAGGAGAAAATATTAGAAATCTCGAAATAGGTAAGGGAGAATCTCTGTACTCAAGAATGCATTGACGAAGTCACTAGGTATAGAGAGCACGCAGACAAACTTTCTAAGAAAGTGATTGAAACAAACATTTTAAATGACAGTTTGAAATCAGAACAAAAACAATATGAGATTAAAATAATCTCATTAAAAATGATTTAGACAAATTGATGTCTAAAAAATTAACACTAGCAGCTCAAGTGGAGCAACTCTCTGAATCATTGACTAAGTCAAAAACATTACAAGCTGAAACTGAAGTGGAACTTCAGAAATTTTAGGTGAGCAACTAGAAGTTTGAAGAACTTCTTGCTCAGCAAAGGGAATTTAAAGACCCTTCATGTTTGGGATATTATAAGGTTAACCCACCTTATAATGACAACTATATCCTATTACCTGATTCAATGAATGACAAACAGGGTGAGTCTCTTGACCCACATGACAAAACAGATGACTCAAAACAATCATCATCATCATCATCATCAAAATCATCATTAATATCAAAAACACCTTTGATAAAATTTGTTAAGAGCCAAGCACCACCACAAATAAAATCAACAGATTTTTATCAAGGAGAAAATTAAGAGTTTGATGAACAAACAACAGATGGAGATGATGAACATCTACTGTATGATGATTCAGATCAACCAATTACTGACACTAAAGAGGTTACAAGTGTGTTTGATACAATAACCAAACAAACAAAGCAGACACAAGTTTCTGACATCAACTCAAATGGAAGAAAAGCTGAATCTTACACTGCCTCTCCTAAACAAGAAAACAAAAGGAAAGGTAAAGCCCCTATTCAGCCGAAACAAACAACAGTAACTTTTGATCTACCATTAAAGTCAAATTTAAAATCAAAAGTTGCAAACAAACAAAACACTACAAATTTACCATACCGCGAGTGGTATGATCAATACACCCACACCATAGAAAAGTGCAAATATGGTAAGTATTGCAAGTACTATGATATGAACAATGATATCATAGAATCATGTCAGTTTTACAACTATTGCTCAATTTATGAAAAAAACAACACAGTACTGCAACCTGCTTTTTTAACAAGAAAAAAAGAAGCAAAACAAACAACCTCAAGTTGAGAAATCAACTGAAGAAGCAGATAGTTGTTCTTAACAAGAACAGAAGAGTAGTACCACGACAAACTCCTCATACAAAAGTTGTTTTAAACAAAGACAAAAACTTTTATGATAACTTTAAACAACCAGAAAGGAGACATAAGTCTTAAAAAAGCATCAGTCAGACATGAGCACTCAAAGGAGGAGAGCTCAAAGCACTTCTCCCGATAGAGCTAAAAACATACAGAGGAAATCTAGTGTACCTAGAATTCCTAAGCCAGCAGAAAATGCTACATTAGAAGAAATTTACGTAATGGGAAAAGATGGAAAATGCAAGACCATCTTGGCTTGGGTTGCACCATCTAACTAATTTCATTGTTTGTGTAGGGACATCAAAGAAGGCCTAACAACATCTGGTATGTTGACAGTGGATGCTCGTGACACATGACTGGCAATTGTTCCCTCCTTCGGGATTTTAAAAGCAAACATGGAGGAAATGTATCCTTTAGAGGTAATAAGACAAGTGGAAAGACAACCGTTGAAGGAACAGTATCAAATGGGTTGATCAGCTTTGAAAACATCAACTACTGCTCCAACCTCCAGTTTAATCTTCTCAGTGTATTCCAAATCTATGATAAAGAATATGCCACCATATTTGACTCTACCAACTGCTGCATCCTCATGACAGGTTTTCAAATACCTGAAGATTGTATTCTATTGAAAACACCCCATCACAACAACACATAGATTGTTGATATGGACACTGTTTCAGCATCAACCCCTGAAACATGTTTACTATCAAAAGCATCAGAACATGTTTCCCAATTATGGCACAAACGATTGAGAAACTCAAATTTTAACAGAATGAATCAACTTGTAAAAGTTAGGTTTACCACAAAAGGAATTCTTTTATACAGACCACTGCACTGTATGTCTGAAAGGCAAACAATATAGATTCTCTCATAAGTCAAAATTGGTAAACTCTAACAACACACCAGTTAAATTGCTTCACATGGACCTTTTTGGCCCTACAAACATCCTAAGCATAGGAAAGAAGCAATACTGTCTTGTAATAGTAGATGATTACTCCAGATTCACCTGGGTTTTCATTCTATTACACAAGTCAGAAACATCAGAAATCATCGAATCCTTTATCACTAAAATTAAGAATCAATTGTATCTTAAAGTTAAATCTTTAAGAAGTGATAATGGTATTGAGTTTAAGAATGACTTCATTTCTTCTTTTTATGTAGAAAAAGGAATCAGTCATCAATTCAGTGTATCAAGGACTCCTCAGCAAAATAGAGTTGCTGAAAGGAGGGACAGAACATTTATAGAAGCTGCTAGATCTATGCTAGCTGACTCTCGGTTACCCATATCCTTTTGGGCTGAACCATTCAAAACTCCATATAAATTAATGTTTAAAATAAAACTTTTCATTGGATTTCTTAAAGATTTTGGATGTTCTGTCTCAATATTAAACACCAGAGAACAATTATCTAAGTTTTCTCCAAAAGGAGACGATAGATTTTTTCTTGGATACTCCAGAAGCTCAAAAGCATATAGACTATACAATCCACGACTAAAAATAGTGGAAGAAACAACAAATGATATTTTTAATGAACATTCTTTCACTAAGAAAGTCATTGGATCAGACTGTTTGTTTGATATTGACTCACTAACAAAATCATTTGACAGATCTTACTTTGATGTTCTAAGTACCAAGGATGACAATGAGTATGCAATGGTTCCTCCACCAACCATTGATGTTCCTTTAATTGCTGATCCTCCAAGGAGAAAAAATATTACTCCTTCTAGTACCACAGTTACAGCTCCTCCTGATCAAACAAACACATCAAGAGGAACATCACCAAACACACCATCATCATCAACTCCAGTGACCACTCAATCAAACAAACAGATAAGGTCATATCATCTAGAGACAGTTGAAGAAGATGATGACTATCATTCACTTATTGATACCCATCATGAAGATGAAATCTTAGATTTCTTTCATGATTCACCACAAACATTCAATGAACCCACAGAGCCAAATAATCAAACAACATCAAATACCCTTGCTCACCCATCAACACCCAACCAAAGAATCACCAATCTTGATTCAACCATCCTATTGATCAGATTGAAACAATAAGAGTTCATATATATCATCCTTTAGAGAATATCATAGGTGACCTCAATGTCAGATTGATACGCAGTCAAACTGATACAGCAAACATTTGCTTGTATTCCTTCTTTCTATCTCTAAATGTACCCAAAAACATCACAAAAGCACTCAAAGACAATAGTTGGATAGAAGCAATGCAAGAGGAATTACCGCAATTCAGGAAGCAAGAGGTATGGCAGTTTGTTGACCTCCCAGAAAGTCACTATGCCATTGGAACAAGTTGGCTGTTCAGGAACAAAGTAGATGACAGAGGGATTGTCATCAGAAACAAAGCAAGGCTTATTGCCCAAGGATATACTCAAGAGGAAGGCATTAATTATGACGATGACTTTGCTCCTGTAATTAGACTATAAGCCATCCGAGTGTTCCTTGCATATGCCTTATCCAAGAACTTCACTGTCTTCTAAATGGATGTGAAATGTGCATTCCTTAATTGAAAGATAGATGAAGGGGTATATGTTGCTCAACCACCAGGGTTTGAAGACCCAGAATTCCTTCACAAAGTCTATGAGTTAGATAAAGCTCTGTACGGTCTTCATTAAGCACTTAGGAAGTGGTATGAAACTTTATCTGAGTTTTATTACATAAGGAAGATTGATCAGACATTGTTCTTAAAGAGAAAAGAACAAGACTTGTTAGTAGTACAAGTCTACATAGATGACATCATTTTTGGCTCCACCAACATACAACTTTGCAGAGAGTTTGAGACTCTTATGCAATTAAAATTCAAATGAGCTCAGTGGGAGAACTTACCTTCTTCTTTGGTCTTCAAGTTCAACAATCAGCTAAAGGAATTTTTATCAATCAAAGAAAGTATATGAATCAGATCTTAAAGAAACACAACATGTCTGATTGCACATCCAGTAAAACACCATTTGCAACTAGATTGAACTTTGGCCCTGATCTAGAAGGCACATCAGTTAATCAGAAGCTCTACAGATCCATGATAGGCTTCCTGATGTACCTAACTACAAGCAGACCAGACATCATGTATGTAGTTTGCATGTGTGCCAGATACCAAGCAGATCCAAAAGAATCACACATAAATGTTGTTAAGAGAATTTTCAGATACTTTAAAGTCAATAGTGAAGAACTAAATTCTCACATATGTGGATAGGCTTAGCATGGGACACTTAACATCACATACAATAGTGAAGAACTAAATTCTCATGATTGTGTGGTCAGCAACACACATCTTGGTTTATGGTGAGTATCGATCTATCCAATATATAGTGTTTGTAAAGTAACTACTATACACCAAATGAAATAGTTTATAAATTGCTCAATCATACAAGTGTCTCCTTTGTTATAATTTTCATAGACCTGGAGTACACTAAGGCATTCTTTGTTATGCTAAGCACAGACCTGAATGACCTACATCATGATCCATAAAGATTTCCAATGACGATAACATCCATCTTGGATGAACAATCAAAAGAATCCCAAAGAGGATCACCTTCCAAAGTGAAGAGAAAAAGAATCCAAATGAGGATCAAACAATATGACTTAAATTGAGCATTTATACTCCTAAGTAGCTAGGTCATAAGTATTGAAAGTGCTTTCTAGCATATCTTGAGGAGGATTGATCTTAACATACAATCAGATATGGGGTTCATACATATCATATTAAAACACCCAAAACATGATAATCACTCGTTGTTTCAATCAATCATTAATATCACGCATGAGTTTAAGTGGATCATAATATCTACAATCAATATTGTATTAGTCTATGTCTATTCTCAAAATCATACAATCAACTTAATGAGGGTTTAAGACTAGTATAATCTCATGTTATATGCAAATGATTCATGTTCAAGCATGAAAATCATCCATTTTTTAGATATATATTAAGAGCTATCTTTCTAAATGTTTATCATGCAAACAATCAAATTGGACTTTGATAATTTCCATTCAAAAATTTTCAAATTTTTTTCATTTTATAAATATGCGAAAATTTAGGGGGAGAAAAATGAACATGGAAATATCAAAGGCAGTAGAATATATGCATAATCATACACTTAAAATTTAAAATTTTAAAATTTTGAGTTTTAAATAAAGCCATGTCAAACAAGCACTCAAATACAACAGTTTGACATATTTATATGCTCAATATTGCTTGTGAGTGATATTTTAACATTCATCTATTGATCATGTTAAAATTTTATAATTTTAACAAACATTCAAATTTTTAATCAAACATTTACATTTTTTATCCAACATTAAATTTTTTCAAGTCTCTACGCGTATTTATTAATTTACATAGCTGATGAGCAAAATTTTTAAATTTTTGACAACTGTAGTCACAGCAGACAAACAAACATTCATCCTCCATAGCTACAATTGACCATCAAATCATGCAAAATACACTAAGTGTATATAGCGGACAAACAAACACGCATCCGCTATGCATCATTGAACATACAAGTGTTCACAGCGCATGAAGTAAGTAAGGCATCCGCTTTGAATACAGTGACTTCCTCAACGCATGACTAACTTTAGTCATCTGTAGTTGAAACAGTACAAGAGTACACAGCGTATGTAAACAGGTAAGCATACGTTACACACTATCATACAAGCATTCACGGCGCATGACAATAAGTCATCCGATGTGAATATCTCTTAAACAAACAAAGTGTACACATCGTATGACCACGATTCATCCTCTATGAACAACTAAACAATCATTCAAGTTTACACAATGCATGAACAAATGTTCATCCGCTTTGTGAACAGTGAGCAACACACAGTGTATGACATTTAGTCATCAGTTATGAATTTTCATATGCCACAAGTGTGCATATATTGGACCAAAAGAACTAATGAGCCTGATCAGAAAAACCTTTAAGTCCCACAGACATTACAACAACTGAAGTAGTCTGCAACAGCTGAAGACATCAACTGATAACAAGGTCTGAAGACAAAGTCTGAAGTTAAAGAACTGAAGACAAAGTCTGAAGACAAAAGTTGAAGACAAAGACTGAAGACCAAGTTTCAGATGTTGTCACAACAGCTGAAGAAGACCTCTTCAGTAGTTGTGATGGTTTCCTTTCAGTAGTTATATTTTCCTTTTAGTTCTTTTGTAATCAGTAGTTTTATGTTTCTTGTAATCAGTACTTGTAGTTTCAGTAGTTTTAGTTTCATCTTGCACTTAGCATACTCTGAGATGTTCTCAGTTGTTGTGAACATTCTCAGTAGTTTGCTTACTTTCAGTTGTTTGTAATAATTCTGTTAAATGTCACTATCAAGTGACATCAGCAGACATCACATTCCTTTATATAAGGAATGTTGACCTAATTGTAACCTGCGAAGCTTAGCGGCGGATATACCGAAGCATTTGTGCATGAATGATATTATCCCTTTTGCTGAAAACACTCTTTCTCTATAACCGTGTACTGTTCCATTGAATATCTATTGTGTTCTTGCAATATTTGTCTAATTCTTGTTCTAATTCCGCTGCAATTCAACTCTAATTGATCAAACTTAGATCACTGATCCTGTCAAATGGTATCAGAGCAGGTTAATCATTGATCGGTTTAACAATTGATCATTGAAACTGCTTCTGGTTATTCAATTTTAGTTTCTTCTTGGTTCATACTGAGTTTGTTGTGTTTTTGTGCTAAATTTGTTGAAACTTGATTGAATTGGTTTGAATCTGAGAATGACTACTCCATCTAATGACCCTCACAATACTGGCTCCTCAACCAAGCCTCCGATGCTGGTTAGGAGTGAGTATAACATATGGCAACAAGAATGCTCCATCACCTGTCTGTTAACAGTTCAGGTTGTTGGACATCTATGGTTCACGGTCCACACAAGCCTATGGTGAACAATCCGAAGACCAACCAAATGGTTCCGAAGAAGAAGGAGCAATACTCAGATGAAGATCGTAAACTGTTTGAGATTGATGCTAAAGCCCATGGAATTCTGGCCATGGCACTGCCTAATGAAATCTATTCTGGGCTTATGCATCATGAAACTGCTCATGACCTCTGGAATGCTTTGAAGGAACAATTCGGAGGAACTGATGAGGTCTTAGCAAACAACAGAGAAATCCTCGCCCAACAATATGAGACATTCTCTCATAGGAAGGGTGAGACACTGACTCAACAGTTTGAGCGTTTCTCCTGCTTGATCTCTGAGCTGAAAATGGTCAAGCATGAGTATACTAACAGCCAGATGAACAACAGATTCCTCAGATCACTGCCTGAGAGATGGGACACATACACCATTGTCCTACGCTCCAGTGCAAATCTGGATAGCCTATCTCTCACCCAACTCCATGGGAAACTGCTTACATTTGAAAGAGAGATAGAGCAGAAAAGGAAACTGGCATCATCAGGAAAGCTCACTGATGACTTTGTACCAGGGAACACTGCCTTGGTCGGTCATGAGTCAGAATATGCTGGATCAGAAAGCCATTATGATGAGCATATAGATTTCTCTTCAAACAGTTCTGATCATGCATTTGTTGGTGTTGACAGTCATTCTGGGTGTAATAGTGATAATTTATGCTTTATCATGGATGATTTGATGGGTATTGCTGATGATGATTTAGAAGAGATGGATATTTTGAGCCAAATGGCCTTGATCAATATCAGATCTCAAAAGTTCTACAAGAGAACTGGTAGGAAATTTCCAGGACTCTCTGGCAAAACCAAAGTTGGTTTTGACAAGAGTAAGTTGAGGTGTCACAAATGCCACAGGCTTGGGCACTTTGCAAGAGAGTGTAGATCAACTGGATCTAACTCCTCTGCACCCTTTGTGACCTTTCCAAGCAATAGTTCACAAAACAAAGGGCAACATCCTGCTAGTTCTGGTCATCACTCACAACCTCAATCTCCTGCATATTTTGTCCCTCAGGGTCCAATGCGATATCCATATCCCTGCTATTACATGCCACAACCAAATCCAGTTCAAGTTCCTATAGCACAACAACCTCAAGCCCTACCTGAGCCTCAACCATCTCCATCACAATCTCAACCTCATCACAGCTTCTTCACACCAGGAGTTGTTGACTGGAGCAGCTTACCAAATGATCTTTCTGGTTTCAATGAGTAATTATTTGCTGGTGCTGGTCAACATGGTGGTGAACATCCTTTTGGGAATCTTGCTCTCATGGCCCTGGAGTCTACTGAGGGTTCCTGCTCCAATATCATCTTCACAGGTAACCCAGGTATCTTCTGAGGCTAAAGCCAAGTTATGTTCTGAATCATGCATAGCTGCCTTTGTCTCTATTAGAGAGGCAATTGTAGCTTTAATCAATCAAAATCTTGAGCTTGAGAAAACTATTTCCAAAAGAAAAGCTGAGTATGAGTCTGCTCTTAATGACAAAGATGATGAGATTTACAAGCTTAAATGCCAACTTAATGATGAAAAGGCTAAGGTAGAGGTCATACTTGAGAACCACAGAAGTCTCAAAGAGACACTTGCAGCTACCCAAGTTGAGTGTGACCGCTGGGTAACATCCTGCAAGGGATTTGAAATGCTTCTCAGCAAGCAAACAGCTTCAAATATGAAGTTTGGAATAGGTTACAATCATACTGCACCACCTACTGATTTTACTTCAAAATCAATAGTAAAATCTGAAGGTGAAAGTAATTTCCAAACCACATCATCATGTGATTCATCCTCAAATGATAATACAAAATTAGAGGATGAAGTCAGTGTTAAGATCTCAGCAAATCAATTGCCTGATGGTTTAAATGCTGATAAACACATGAAGCTGAGCAATTCAGATGTTGTCCCTCAAAGTACTCCAAGTACTGAAGGGCAAGTCACAACATCTGAAAAGCATTTCAAATCTGCTGAAATAAAAGGATTAACAACTGCTGAGGAATCTATCATACGGTCTTTCAGGACGGATAGAGAACAGCTGAAGAACAAGTCTTCAGTTGTTACCGATCCTTCAGTACTTAACACAAGTACTGAAAGGAGGAAAGTACTGAAGATCACACCTTCAGTAGTTTCCACTTCAGCAGTTGATCAATCCAAGATGAAGAATAAGCCATGTGAAATATGTGGTAAATTCAATCATCTATCTGATGAATGCTGGTACAAAAAGGGTTCCAAACTCAACAGAGATAAGCTCATTAAAGAAGAGATTAATAAAATGAAAAATGAGTTTGAGACCAAGTTTGTACCACAGTCATCTCAAACTGATAAACCCAAGGCCTCACCAAAATCCAAAAAGAAGGATGGGGTTTATCAGAAAACAGCTGATAGTGTTCCTCATGATAAACATCAGACTAAGTCTGTGAATTTCAAGAAGGAGGAAATGGTGGGTCACAGGAACTCATCAAAAACAAGTACTGATGTGTCAAATGAGCTGAAGGCTTTAGCAACAAATCAGACACAACTTGTTATGATGGTTCAGCATTTGTTGGGGAGAGTTAACCAACTAGATGCACCTGTGATCAAACCACTGAAAAGGAAATCCAAGCCCAAATCTAAGAAATCCATTTCAGCACCATCTCCACCTTCATCAGCTGTTAATCATGAGAAACAAGTTATGGTTAAATCTGTTGATGAAAACAGACCCAAAACCAAAAGGTTTGGGTCTCTAAAGCTAACTAGTTTCTTATGAAAAATGCAGGGTTCTTCAGCATGCCAAAGAAGCATCTGGTATGTAGACAGTGGAGGATCTATGCATATGACTGGGAGCAGTTCTCTTCTTAATGACTACTCTCAAGGAAAGAAGGGATTTGTCTCATTTGGAAATGATGCTAAGGGTTACATCATCGGGAAAGGATTTGTGTCAAATGGAGAAATCAGATTTGATGATGTTAACCATGTGGAGAATCTCAAGTATAATCTACTGAGTGTCAGTCAGATGTGTGATAAAGGGCATGTTGCACTTTTCACAAGCCAGAACTGCCGGATTCTGTCTTCCAAAGTTCTGAGGCTGATTGACAAGGTATTGGATGAACATACTCTCCTGAAGGCCAACAGGATAGGAAGAGTATATGCCTTGGATTTGTCAAAGAAGATTGATTTAAAAGGTCATCCTTGCCTGTTCTCCAAGGCCTCTCCTCAGGAATCTAAACTATGGCATAGAAGGCTGGGTCATGTTAATCTCAAAAACATGAATCAGCTGATCCACAATAGTTTAGTAGAGGTCTACCAATAAAGGAGTTCCACTGTGATGAAACCTGCACTGCTTGTTTAAAAGGAAAACAACACAAAGTTTCATTCCCTCCTATAGAAGAACCAAAGTCCACTGCCTGCTTGCAATTACTGCACATGGATCTCTTTGGTCCTGTGAGAGTAATGAGCATGGCAAAGAAGAAATACTGTCTGGTAATTGTGGATGATTACTCCAGATTTGTATGGACCTTCTTCTTGCATTCAAAGGATGAGGCTGCTCAGACAATTATTAACTTTGTGTTGTATGTTGAGAAGCAGTATTCCCTATCAGTCAAGTGTATAAGAAGTGATAATGGAACTAATTTAGAAACCATACACTTGATGATTTCTACCTTTCAAAAGGAATCAAGAGGCAGTATAGCATCCCAAGGACTCCAGAACAAAATGGAGTAGTGGAGAGAAAGAACAGGACCCTAATTGAAGCTGCAAGGTCCATGTTGGCTGACTCTGGTTTGCCACTGACCTTTTGGGCTGAAGCTGTCAACACAGCATGCTATGTGCAAAATAGAGCTTTAGTGAATCAGAGGTTGATGAAGACTCCTTATGAAGTTCTACATCATTTGGCTCCTCTAATTTCATTCTTCAGAGCATTTGGGTGTCCTTGTTACATTCTCAACACAAAGGATCAACTCCAAAAGTTTGATTCTAAGGTGGATGCAGGGTATTTTGTTGGGTATTCATCCACTTGCAAGGCTTACAGAGTGTTCAACTGCAGAACAAAGATGGTTGAAGAAACCTTGCATGTGAAGTTCAATGAATCTCCTAAGGACAAAATCCCACAAAACCCTGTGGAGTTGTTTGATCTGGACATACTGCAATATGTTCTTATCAGCCTCCAGCTGTTGCAGATCATGTGAATTCATCACCTTCTGCAGCTAGTCATCCATCTGGTGGTACTGATGTTGATGATGATCCCAGTACTCACCTATTCAAGTTTAGTGATCAACTGCCTGAGTCTACTAAACTTGATGTTCCTGTAGCTTCAGTAGCACCATCCACAACAAATGCTGATGAGATTTTTGAATCCTCTACTTCATTTGACTTGCCATCTAATA
Organism: Flaveria sonorensis; assembly: GCA_025506505.1. Taxonomy (NCBI): domain Eukaryota; kingdom Viridiplantae; phylum Streptophyta; class Magnoliopsida; order Asterales; family Asteraceae; genus Flaveria; species Flaveria sonorensis. Next base: position 43,089,836 of record CM046434.1, read on the forward strand.
CTTGGTTTCAAGAATCTGGATCAACATCTGTTGCTGCTGAGCGTGCTACAAACACTTGCACAGATCTCATAGTGTACCAAGAGCTGAAGAATCACCCAATGTCTCAAATCATTGGTGATATCAATGTTGGTGTCTCAACTAGAAGTCAAGTGTCCAACTTCTGCTTCTATGCTCTCTTCATCAGTCAGCAAGAGCCAAAGAACTATCATATTGCATTAAGAGACAATGGATGGGTTGATGCCATGCAGCTTGAGCTTCTTCAGTTCAAAAAACAGCAAGTGTGGGAACTGGTTCCTCTACCCCCAGGTAAGTGTGCAATAGGCACTAAATGGGTGTTTAGGAATAAAACAGATGAAAATGGGCAAATTGTCAAGAACAAGGCCAGACTGGTTGTCCAGGGGTTTTCACAAGAAGAAGGTATTGATTATGATGAAACCTTTGCCCCTGTAGCCAGACTGGAGGCAATTAGATTGTTCTTAGCCTATGCTGCATTCCACAATCTTAAAGTTTTTCAAATGGATGTCAAAAGTGCATTTTTATATGGTAAAATAAAAGAAGAGGTTTATGTGTGTCAACCACCAGGTTTTGAGGATAATAAACATCCTGATTGGGTGTATAAACTTGATAAGGCTCTTTATGGGTTGAAACAAGCTCCTAGAGCCTGGTATGAAACACTGTCAAATTTTCTTCTTCAGAATAATTTCACTAGAGGCTCCATAGATAAAACTTTGTTCATTAAGAAAGTGGGTCAGCATAAGCTCCTTGTTCAAATTTATGTTGATGATATTATTTTTGCATCCTCTGATCTACAGTTGTGTGATGCATTTACAAAGTTGATGCAACAAAAATTCGAAATGAGTGCCATGGGAGAATTACAGTTCTTTCTAGGTTTGCAAATCAAACAAAAGGCTGATGGAACTTTCATTCATCAGTCAAAATACACAAAGAGTCTTTTGGAAAAGTTTGATTTACAAAACTGTAAGCCCTGTTCTACTCCCATGTGCAGCACCACACAACTGGATGTAGATCAGAAAGGTAAAGCTGTTGATGAAACACTTTACAGATGTATGATTGGGTCCTTGATGTACTTAACAGCTTCTAGACCAGATATTATGTTTGCAACTTGTGTTTGTGCTAGATTTCAGGCTGCTCCTAAAGAGTCTCATTTGATTGCAGTCAAGAGGATCTTTAGATATCTGCAAGTACTCAATCTCTAGGTCTTTGGTATTCCACTGGGCACTCTTGCAAATTAGTTGCTTTTTCTGATAGTGACTATGCAGGGTGTAAATTAACTAGAAAATCAACTTCTGGTGGATGTCAATTCCTAGGCAACTGTTTGGTTTCTTGGCAGAGTAAGAAACAAACATCTGTTGCTACATCCACTGCTGAAGTCGAGTACATTGCTACTGCAAGTTGTACATCTCAGGTACTCTGGCTTCAGAATCAATTATTGGATTATGGCATTACAGAGACTAAGACTCCATTACTAATGGATAGTGCTTCAGCTCTTTGTATTGTCAAGAATCCAGTCCAGCACTCTAGGACCAAACATATTGAGATTAGACACCATTTTGTTAGGGATTGTTTTGAAAAAGGTCTGATTGATCCAAAGTTTGTTCCTAGTGCTGATGAGCTTGCAGACATATTTACTAAGCCTTTGGACAGTTCAACTTTCCAAAACCTAGTGTTAAGGCTTGGTATGCTGCAGCTAGAATAAGTGACAACTACTGATGATCTCAGTCAACAAGTACTGATGAGCATTCGTATACTATTGTCACAAATAAGTACTGATAAGTTCTTTTATCCTCAGTAGTTTTCATAACTACTGAAGACTAAATTACTTAAAAGTACTGAAGTACTCTATCTGTTGAAAAGAACTGATGTGGTTACAACTACTGATGTAGTTATAACTACTGATGTCAGTATAACAGATAAGTACTGATGACCAATGAAACGTCTGAAAATCAGACAAAAAGTCTGATAAGTGTTGAGGTCAGAATGAAACAGCTGATGAGCTAAGAATTGACGACAACAGCTGATGAGAAACTTTTCTCTTCAGTTGTTTCTACAACTGCTGTTTCACTTCATACAACTGAAGCCAAAACCATGTCTTCAGTAGTTTTACAACTACTGATGACTAACACCAAATCTTCAGTTGTTTACAACACCTGAAGCCAAAACCATGTCTTCAGTAGTTTCACAACTACTGATGACTAATACCAAGTCTTCAGTTGTTACAACTTCTGAAAGTTAAAACCAGGTCTTCAGTTGTTTTCAAACAACTGATGACAGCACCAACACTTTCAGTCGTTTTATATCAGCCTTTTCTTACCCTATAAATACCTAAATCTACTTTCAAACGTTTCATTAGCCGTTTTATGTCCTTCACTCTCTCAACAATGGCGACCATGAAACTCAAACCCAGACACAACTGTGTTGCCTACCTCTCGAAGTCGGCCTTTTGGAACAAATTTGATAATGCCATCGATCTTATGGTAGATTCCCAGTACCGAACCGCTTTTCTTCTGAATCCTACCATATACCCCGATTCCCTAAGCCAATTCTGGACCAACGTCTCTGTGCAAACTGGTGAGAATGATAGCCAAATCACTCTCCAGTCGTTGGTTAACCAGAAACAGGTGGTCATCACTCCAGACATCATTCGACAAACCCTAAATCTACATGATGCCACCTGTGTCACAGAATACCCGAAAGGCACAACTGATATGTCTTTCATCAATAACGGGTATGAAGGAGACTTAAGTGCTACCACCATTCTGAAGAAGCACTTCCATGATGCTGAACGTCTTATATTCCACATGTTAAAAGGCAATCTGCCTTTTGACTTTACATTGATCTTGTTGTCTAGATTAGTTTCCAGCTAGCCTTCAAAGTATGGTCGCCTATTGGACGTAGTATAAAGTGTCTCATGTAACCAATCCTTAGGACTAAGCCTTGTAATAATTGTAAAACACTTGAGAGAAATATATATCATCCTTGAGAGAAATATATATCATACTTGTTTGTTCTTGTGTTCTTACTTTTGTTCATTGTTTCTTTTGCCTGGTTCCCTATTTGATCTATTAAGTGTTGTATTCTCCAACTTGTGAACTATTGCATAACCCATAACCGGTCCTGCAATATCCACCTTAGCTTCATCCCAATAGCTTAGTCTAGTTCTTAGCTTAGACTAATCTCATCACATGTATGGCCAACATGTTTGCAAAATGAAACCAAAATATATTAGAGTTTATGAAATATAACACTATTATATAATAAGAATTATAATAAGAGTTTGTGTATAAAAGTATAGTGTCAATTTTTATATCACCCCTTAATTCTATAGCTAGCCAAACTCATCTACATTCCCAATTTGTCTGACATAAGAATGTGATGTTTTACCAACAAGCCGTTTGGTAAACATGTTAACAAGTTGAGCATTTGATATATAACACCAACAGTTTATATAATCCCAACAGATATTTTCTTTTTCAAAAAAGTAAAATGCCATTTACATCCCTATCATTTCCTTGAATTTTTTATTTCAATCCAAAAACTATTTTTTGCCATTTCAATCACCGTAGTTTAACAAATATTGCCATTTTCATCCACCCAACTAACACCGTTTAAAACTACCATTAAAAGAAGGGTATTATAGTCTTTTCTGCACATTCTAATTATTATTTAATACAATTAAAATTAGCTAAATAATTCCCACTAATATCTTGACTACAAAAGTCAAACCACATTCCTAACATTTACGTATGCCGTATTTTAAACCAAATCCCCATTAATCATTTATTCAAATAATTCATTTCAATACATACACACAAGGCCAATGATACGAATTGATGTGATCAATATATGAATCGACTCTCCTCGATCAAAGCCAATTTCAAACTGAACATGTTTTGCTAGTGCTGTAGTTATGTTATGAAATGGTCATTTAGGTCAAACTGAACATCCTTTGCTATTGTTGCAGCTATGTTATGAAATGGGTCATTTGGATCAAACTAAACATGGTTGCTACCTTGTGATTATGTTTTGAAACTTCTACGATTATGTTATAAATTGGGTCATTTGGGGCAAACTTAACATACTTAACATGGTTTGCTACCCCGTGATTATGTTTTGCTACTACTGCGATTATGTTATGAAATGGGTCATTTGGGTCAAACTGAACATAGTTTGCTACCTGTGATTATGTTTTGCTACTACTGCGATTATGTTTTGAAATGGGTCAATTGGTTCAAATTGAACATGTTTAGCTATGTTTGATTACTGTGCTTATGTTATGAAACGGGTCAATTGGGTTAAATTGAACATGTTTAACTACCTTTGATTATGCTACTGTGATTATGTTATGAAATTGGTCAGTTGGGTCAAATTAAACAGTTTAGCTATATTTAATTGTGTTTTGCTCCTGTTGCGATTATGTTATGAAATGGGACTACTAAGTCAAATAGAACATGTTTAACTAGCTTTGATTATGCTGCTGCGACTATGTTGTAAAATGGGTCAATTTGAACATGTGTAACTACCTTTGATAATGTTATTGCTATTATGTTATGAAATGGGTCAATTGGGTCAAATTGATCATGGTCAACTAGCATTGTTTATGTTGCTGTGATTATGTTATGAAATAGGTCAATTGGGTAAAATTGAACATATTTTGTTATGTTTGATTGTATTTTGCTCGTGCTGCGATTATGTTATAAAATGGGTCTATTAGGTCAAATTGAACATGTTTAACTAGCTTTGATTATGTTGCTGCGATTATGTTATGTAAGGGGTCAATCGGGTCAAATTGAACAAGTTTAGCTAGCTTTGATTATGCTTTGATTATGTTGTTGTGACTATGCTACTGCAATTTTGCTAAACTTTTGAATTATCAAATTATTATAACATGACAAATTGACCTCAAAAGTCAAACTAGCTAACTACATTCGTTGTCTGCAGCTAATATATTTGAGACTTTTGGTCATGTTTGTATCTATAAGTTTGAACAATTAAATCATTCTTAAAGTTCAATATGGGAGGTTTGAATTCAAAAGTTAAAATGAGTACCAAATAAGTTAACCATTCTCAATGGCTAGTGGATGGGGTATGACTTCTGTAGTCAAAATGATAAGTGGGGAATTGTTTAAACTGCACCGTTCGTAAAAGGTTAGGGGGTGGGATTTGACTTTTGTGGTCAAAATATTAGTGGGGAATTATTAAATTGGTTTTAATTGTATTAAATAATTAGGATGCGTAAAAAAGACTATAATATCCTTCTTTTTAACTGTACTTTTAAGCGGTGTTTGTAGAAGCTTCTTTTAAAGATTAACATTTGTCTTTGTATGTCTTTTATGTTTTTGTCATAGTATAGGGACTTTTATTGTAAATATGTTCCTTTGTTTTCTTGATTAGTATAAATAGGCTGAATATGTATTGTGTAGGTAGACATCGAGACATTGAGACATCTAGACATTCAGACATCTAGAGATTAGACTTTCAGTTTAGACGCTTTGTATCTGTTACTTACACTTTGTATTCTTCTCTACTAATCAATGAAAACTTCTATGAACTTTTGTTGATTTCATGTGTTGAATTGAATACTTCTGTGTATTAGATTGAATTGTGTTCTTATATCATCACAGATCGATCCATTTTGAGCTCATCAAATGGTATCAGAGCTTTTGGTTCAGTGATTGAAGCTGTTCTTCAACTGTCAAACACTCATAATCACTTGAATCTATGATTGATAAATAATTTAGTCTTAAAAATTGTTGAATTAAGATCTGTTTCATCATTAGAAACATGATTTGATTCACAATTAGCAGTACAATTTGTTCAAATCTGTGAATTTGAGCAAAAAGTCTTCGAACTATTCTTAGTTTGTTCGAACTGTTCTTTGAATCAAAACATTAATCTTTGTTGATTAATTGATGAAATTGATGTTAGAGGATTGTTAATCGATCGATTTCAGACCTAATTGATGAAATTTAGATCAATTAATCAAGTTTTGAAGAAATTGAAAGAATCTAAGTTTGTTGAAGATGATGAATGTGGCGCATTAGGTCAGAAAACACCTTGAAAATCGTCTAAGTGATAGGCGCATAACAACTGTTTAGGCACTTTACAACTGTTCTAGGCTTTTTTCAGTTAGCGGATTCTTACCCTAGCTTTTTTCGAGGATCAAGAAATGGTTCTTTTTTCCTAGATAATTAAAGAATTTCCTAAAAGCAAACAGAGTTTAAACAATTTCTCCAATCTTACTAACTTAAGACTAGTACCATTCTAGTGTATTACTCAGATATTAAACTTAGTAACATTAATATGATTCATTAACTCTTTTTTTTTATTACTATATATGCCATTGAATCTATTACTTATTCACACTAATTCATTGAAGACGTTCCACTAGTAAAACAACTGAATATTGAGGTTATAGAAAAGATCTATAATGTTACGTTAAAAAATTATATAATTTTCATACTATCACTTGTTTTATTATTTAATACCCCCCAACAACTTGGAAATTTAGTTATTACTAAAAGAATTAACCAAACTAGAAGATGAGAATCAGATCTGCTTCCAACAATGTTGCTAGACAACATAGTTTTAGGTCCAGAGCACCTATTAGTGTGAACCCAAGAGGATAACCAAGAACTTCAAAACATCTTTGAACAATATCTCTCAACTTGTTACAATGAGAGCATTTTAGATTTAGATTTGGAACTCCAAAATGACTTTTTTCTTATCAAAAGATCGATTTGATTTTTCAAGTTACTATGTAGATTGTGAAATAGAACCATTAGTTTAAATTTTTAGAAAGGAGAAAGATTTTCTCTGAGTCTCTTCTCTAAAAATTATAGCAAAAGGTTTTTTTACAGTTGGCAAAGGGTCTCAAAGTAAAATAGTGGTTATAACAGGTTGATATACGTTATGAAGAACAATAAGGAACTGTATTAATTTTATTAAATGATTAAAACCATTAAAATCCCTTAAAATAAATGTAGCATTTTGAGTTAATGAGTTATTGACCCATTAAATGTATCATATATTTTCTTTAGATCCTTCTAGTTTCAAAAGGCAATTTTGAATATACTTGACCCATATATAATTCAACAAGAATAGAATTTAAAATCCAAGTAACAAAATCCCATTCATCCTATTGCCTAGCTAGGACTTCGTTATAATTGATCTAACACATTTATCATTTTATGAACCCTACTTTGTTTTTAACCTCCAAAGCAAGGGTCATATATAGCATTAGCCCATACCATGTAATTATTAGTGCCTTTTAGTTTCATGTTAACTACGACAAATTATTAGTGTCCCTAGCATGAAAGAATAAAAGGTCGCTAGTATCGAGTTCGTTAATTAGGGTTTCGGTAGTTACGATAGCATAATCATCCATTACAATTCTTGAAAAAGAAACAAAAGGCACTCAAGCACACATACAGAGAAAACCAATAACCATCGCTAGATTTCACACCAGTTAGGTTGGCCAAATCAAGGATTAGTTGCTTGTGTTTTATGCAATAACAATAACACAAAAGTGATTCACATAGATTTCTTAATATATATATATATATATATATATATATATATATATATATATATATATATATATGAAATATATCTTACTATAACAAATTATCAGATATAATGTAGCCTTACTATATGAAAACAAATATCCAGGTGTTGCTCTCCCTAATAGGTATTCACTGTTAGTAACCTAAGTACCCTAACCTGGCCAAGTGATGTCTAGATAGATTAAGATATCATGCACGTAAACAAACAAAAGAAAGTAAGAAATTCCACGCGAAAGGTGCACCCTAAATGGGTGTTTCAGTAGCAAGTTGTGACTTGTAATCTTCAAAGGTTACAAAGCTAGAAAGGAAACGAGTTGCAACAGCTGACTAATAACCTTCTATGTTAACAAGTTAAAGAATGGCTGAAACTCCTTATCAAGGGTATTGAAAACCCAAGGTGCACCAAATTAGCAAATAAGTAGCTATAACTAGATGAACCATCAATGGCTATTACAAGAACTAGACTAAGATATATTTAGGGTTTATAGATGGAAAACCCTAAACAAGAAGAGACCTGCTAACCAAAATGTCCAAGACAACATGATCTAGGGTTCAAAGGGTGCAAAACCTATATTTATGCGCACAAAGATCCAACACAACAATGACTAGGCTCTAATACCATGTCAAAATATGATAATCCAATAATGTAAAACAAGTGTAGAAGTCAAGAACAAACATAAAGATCAAAATGAATCTAAATGAATAATAGCTAAACAATATATAATCTAGTTTAAAACGTTATAGAGATGATCTACATAGATAACTCTGAATTACACACAAACAGATTAGATTCAATCAATGCAATGAAGCCATAACTCATTCGCTAACTCGTATGAAGGGAGCGGATATGAACAAACAAAATAGATATGGTTAATGAATAATAAGTAGATAACTATATATCTCTTTCTTAAATTATATAAGTTCCACCATAATTTTAAAGCTTCATAATCGACCCTTGACTTGTGCATCTTCAAGAAAGGAAATCGACTTTAATAATAACCAACTAGGTATCCACTTTGGCTCCAACCTAATAGCTTAGTCCAATCCTTAGCTTAGCCCAATCTTATAAGATACAAGCCTAAATTCTTTGTAAAATGAACCAAAATTTTATTAGATTTTATGAAATATAACAAGATTATATAATAAGTATTATAACATGAGTTTGAGTGTAGAAGGGAAGTAGTCTCATCTTTTTTTAATAGCTCCAATGGGTCACCAAAGGCTATCTTTATGTAAATTGTAATACCCTAAATGGTAACTTATACTTTTAGGTAAAAACCTCACTAGATTATGAGGTTTCATGGGTTGTATCCTTGGTAGCAAGGTCAAGAAGGAGGCAACACTTTATGGGGTATAGGAACACATATTCGTACATTGCAAAAACTAAAAGAAGACATGTGAATATGCTAACAAAAGGCATGACTATTATAATGTAACTATCCTAAGTATAGATAATCATGATGATTAGAGTTGCTACATCTAGGAATGAATTAAGACTTAACTTTAATCCTATAACTAAGGTAGTAATAAAAGAGTACCACATCCTATAATAGATTGTAGAAATCGAGTACATGCGAAAGCATGAGAATCATACGAACAATGTGAGTTAATAATGTCAAGATACACATGATTTCAACTTGATAAAGTCTTGAGCCATGTTTTACATATGTATCATTTATATCATATACATATGCAGGATCGGTGTTGGTTTCACAACAAAAGTTTATCTCACAAGCTCACTTAATCTTAACCGGTTTGATGAAGCAGAATCTCTAACAAAGTTTACAAGTAATATAATAAGTTAATGAAAACAAAAGAACACAAGAGTAGTTTTTCAAGATACTTGTATATATTACTTCTCAACTCAGTATTACAAGACTCTTACAAGCATGGTTACAAAGTTACAATGAGAAACTATATATACTACTATCTACAGCTGGTTATACTTGGATAACCAGCTGGAATCTACAACTAGACAAATACTACATTTTTAGAAGTAAAGTATCTAAAATAAAATATTATCCTAGATTAGGTAGTCATGATAGGTCCATGACTTACCTTTTGGTCACCAACTAAAAGTGGAACTATACTAACTGATAATGGGTGAATAGTTGAAAAAAGTATGGTCAACTACATGGGTGTGGGAAAGCACCATGCAGTATATCAAAGGTTGCAGCAGATGTCAGACAGACCATACTTATGTCCACTGGTTCATAGTTGGTTCTTCCGAAGCTAAATGGCTTCAAAAGAATAAGTTCTTCCGAGGACATTTATACTTCGGAAGAATCAACTTCTTTTGAGTTTTTTGCGAGTCTTCAAGACTTTATTCTTTAGAAGACTTTGTCTTTAGGATCTTCTAAGTTGTATACTTCGGAAGGAGAACTACTTAGTCTTGAAAGACTGATTTCTCACTTCGGAAGTTCTTTAACCTTGAGCTTTAGAAGATCTTTGACTTGTCTTTGGAAGAGCAGCTTTGTCTTCAGAAGAACACTTTAATTGTACATCAAAATCTTCTAAGTGTTGTTTTGGTTGCACCAGCCACGTATGATCCAACAAACTCCCCCTACGCTGATACTACCAAAACTTCACTTCCTTCTATTCCTTAATGTCTTTAACACCAGGGAGAGGAAATATTTATCTGTCTCTATATTTTTTCCCTAATGCAGTAGTGAGGAACTTGTACAAATCATTCGTAAATAATAGATCCAATCTGTTGCTCTGTATTATGTGTATTCTTTGCTGCGTCCCTCTGAAGAGAGTTAGTTGATGGGAATTGTAGTCATATTCCTATCTAACTTTAGGATCCGAAGTTGGACCTTCAACCATCTGCAGGAATGTTCTTCCTTTTCTGGTTGCACCATCTTCTTCTTCCTTTGCCCTCTTTTTCAACTCTTCTTCAGTCTTGGCTTTCTTTGTAAGCTCTTCAACATGAAGACTGCTCAGATGATTTCTGATTTGAACAGCTATCTGAGAGTTGGAGGGCTCGGAGAATGGTCTCTTTGCTAACTCAGCAATGTCAAACCTGCTTGAGTGTAGCAAAGCAGATGTATCAAGTCTATTCACTTGACCATTCTCCCTTTCCATAACAAAGCGGTGTGTAGCTTCATCAAACCTCCACTGGACAATTTGGCTTTTAGGATTAAGAGGATTGGTTGGCAGCTTGTCCCCTTTTCTTGTGTCCAAAAAAATTGTGTGTGAACAGTACTAATGTGCTTAAACAGTGTTCAGATGGATGGTGTGAAAATTTCAAGTGTCAAGAATCATGGAAGGGTTCTCATGTGCCTGAATAGTACTCATAAGTCTAAATCAGGAGTATGATGAATTTCAGAAAATTATGCAAGTGTTGGGCATTTCATTCTATGCTCATGCGCCTAAACAGTTGTCATGTGTTTGAAAAATTGGTAAGTGTTGCCCGTATCAACTATGCTCATGCACCTAAACAGTATCAGACTTTCAAGTGTTACTCTCATGCGCCTAAATAGTGTTTATGCGACTGAACAGTGCTCATGCGTCTAAACCTCATGCGCATTCACAGTGCTCATGCGTCTAAAAACTTGGTGTGAAATTTAGTCTCATGTGCCTTCATAGTGCTCATGCGCCTAAAAATTTACACATATATATATATACAATACTTGTGTTCTCATTCATTTATTCACTCAAATCCTCTGATACTACACCCGATACTCTCAAACCCTCGACTCATCATTTCATCATTCTTGATTGATTCTGGTTAATACTTGTGATTGACAGGTATTATCATTGAATCTAAACGTAATTTGTGATTAACATCATCTAATTTCAGTTTTAAACTTGAAATTTGATTGGGCGTTTGAAATCTGTTCAGGTGTTCGAACCCTAGATCGAAAATTTTGAAATTTGTGATGAATATATGGTTTGATGACAAAAAATGAATATTGAATGACTGTTGTAACATGATGTCAAACATATTATGATAGTCAAATTCAAGTTTCATCAAATTGTGTCCTTGATGATTGTGTGTTCATTAGAAAGTTCATAAGAACTGAATATGAATAGAAAATTTATTGATTTTTCATCAAAATGTCAAGTTAATCATAAAAATTGTTCATTAATCTGATTGTAAGAAAATTTTAATGAATTTGGTATGATTTAAATCATTTAAACATTAACTTGGATGTATTCTGTTCTTGATAGAGTATGTGAACACTTATAAAATTTTTCAGAGTGAAAGTTAGGTTTAAAAGATTTAAAACATGCTAGTTACTTAATGCATTACTTGATTATTATGAATTGTGTAAATCAAACTTGTAACCAATATACTCTTGTTCATGTAATGAGTTATATATAAACACTTAAAAAAAATTTAAGTTTTTTGGTTCAAAATTGATAAAACACAATTTGATTTTAAGTTTTGCAAATTCAAATGTGACTAACTTTCTTTGTTTTATGGATACAGATGGCAGAGCTTAAGTTTGAACCAAAGCATAATGTAGCTGATTTTCTTAATGAAGATGTTCAAGAAGCTACTGGATATGAAGAGATGATCAGATTTTTATTATGCTATGTGTTCATAGCCAGTCATATATGCTCGATTAATCAAAAGATTTTGGAATACTGCTGTGATTGAAAGAGATGAAGAAGGAAGGAAAGTGGTTAGAGGATTTGTTACCAATGATCATATGGTTGAAGTGTCTGAGCAATCAATTAGAGAAGCTCTCAGACTGGGTAACAATGATGCACAAGATTTGGCTGAACTCTCATTTAATGAGTGTAGAGAAACATTTATAGCCATGGGTCATCCTGACCATTTCCCAAAGAAATTGTTTTTCAGAGCAAGAGTTTATAATCATTGGAAACTCTTATGTTATATCTTTCAGCACGGAATGTCTAAAAGAAGTGCCGGATGGAATTCATTCCCGGTAGACATTGCATCTCCAATAGTAGCCATAGCCACTAATAGAAGATTCAATATGGCTAAATGGATCATGAATGGTTTCATTTTTAATTTGGAGAAGGGAATTAGAAATAAGTACTTGATGTATCCAAGATTTCTTTAGATGATTATTAATGAAGAACATCCTGATTTCCATGCTTATGGAGTGGGTGGAGAAATATTACTTTTGGAGCATATGACTGAAACTGCTTACAAGAGACTTGCTATTATTACTGGTGCTTAAAATGTTTCTATGTTTGAGTATATGAGAGCAGTTGCAAGGGATGATGTGAATATAAATGAAGATCATTTTCATCTAATTTAGGACGAACCAGTTGATCCAAATGACTTAATTGAAGAAATTCCTCAAGAACCATTTGAATCTAAAGCGGATGAAGAAAATGAAGATGATGATGAACTGATGATGAAGAAAGTTCATCTTCAAGTAGTGGTGATGATGATGATGATAATGATAGAGATGATGAAGTTGGTGAAGTTAATGAAGGTGTTAATAAAGATGATGACATTACTGAGGTGAATGAAGATTTTAATGAAGAAAATATTCAACAACAAATGGAATTTGATTTTCCTATGATTGATGTGTTAGATCCCATTGAGCAAGAGAATATGATTTCTAAGGAATTCTCTCTTGAGATTGTTAATGTTGGAACTAGTTTACCTAGTCAGTGATAGAAGAAGGTGAAAGTTCAAAACAACATGATACAGTTCTGACTGAGGAAGTGAATACCCAACAGATAATTGATGAATTGAAAGAAGAGAACTCTAATCAGCTTAAGCTAATTGAGAAGCTGAGAGATTAGAATGAAAAATTGAAAGATGAATTGTTAAAGAAAGATTTGATAATTGCTGAACTTGAAGAAGATAAAGAATCAAATTTAAAGAACTTTGAAGTGACACTCAAAGACTATTACTTGATTGAAGAAAAATTCAAGAAGTTAAAAGAAGATCATGAGAAATTGAAAGAAGAAGAAGGTATGAAAGATAGTTTGAGATCTCAATCACCTAAATTAGTTGTTGTATCTGAAGTTCAACCGATCGATGTTGAAAGAATAACTGAGGCAGATAAAGGGAAGAGAAAGATAGATGATCTAGATGTGTCAGTTTTAGCTTAATCATCATCTAACCCTATGTCTAAAATACAAAAGATTGTATCTGAGCCTTTGATTCATGAAAGTGAAGAAGCTGAAGCTCAAGAGAGAAATGGTGCATTAGATGATTTAGAACCAGAATTCTCTGATGCGTGGTATGATGAAGTGTTAGAAGCAAAAGATATTGTTGAAGCTGCTTATTCTCCTATTGAGGCTGTTACTGAAGATATCCCTATTGATGTTAATAACAAGTATAATTATCTGGTTAAGAAAAAGTACAACAGAGTATTTTTGGATGGTCTCACTGTGTCTCAAATCAATGAAGAACATGAGAAATATGTAATCGCTGAATCTATAGCTCTAGTGGATCTTAATGAAATTATTGTTGAACACGGAGAATGGAATCCAATGCATGAAAGTATTAATATTGAAGAGCTTTCATTATCGGAATTACATAATCCTGATCCAGAGAATATGACGACTGTTGAGCTGAGATTGTGGTTACAATCAAGAAATTATCCACAAAAGAAATTAAACCGGTTGCAAGTTGAATCATTGAGGAATTTGGTGAGAAGCTTTCAAGAAACGGAAAAACAAAACAATAAGATGATTGTGCTTGATATGGATAATCCTCAATATTTGGAGATTACCAAAAGAACAAGAATTTTGAAGCCTCAAGAAATTAAATAGATGGAATTGGTGAGAAGTAGTCATGAAAGAATAAAGGAATTGATGAGTATGTTTCCAGAAGAAAAGCAATAAGCCTATCAAGTTTCAGTTGATCAAAAACATTTATGGAACAAGGCGAGGATAGCAGGTGATTTGGTAAGAAACGTATCGCAAAAAGGCCAATCAATTTCTGAATTGTTGAATGCAATGATTGTGCCAGATCATACAAAGAATGTAAAGATCGTTGCATGGAAGCACTATGAGATTTTTGATGCGTTTTTAATCAAACGAGTAAATGCTATTTGTGATGTGTATCACTTTTACTCAAGCATCATAGCATTACCTATTCAAGATCTCAAAGAGTTAAACAAATTACCTCTGATTAATCCAACAAAGTCTGCTCGAGGTGAAAATTTTATGAAACTTCTAAATAGAGGTATTTCTAGAATGGAGTCATTTCTTAAGAACCAAAGTGATCAAGAGGACAAAGAGTATTTTAAGTCTTTGAAGAGTAAAAGAAAAAGTGCAGATAATCCTGAAGAAGAAGAAAATTTTTTGGATGCTTACAGTGACCAATTTTTTGAAAAGGTTACAAATCCAGGATTAAAGGTGATTGATGGAACTCAAATGACAAAACCAATTTTAAGATGGTTTTATAATGCTGACTCATTCGAATTGAAGTTAGTTCGAAACTTAGATGACTGGGATCAAGACATAATTTTGGTATTTGAGTGTTTGAACTGAAACTTCTACATCCGAGTTATATCTCATTTTTGTCCATACAAAAGTTTGAACGAGTTGCATTAGACATTGCGGAGAATGATAGAATGTATTTTATGACGATTATCAAAGTATTTTATGATGATTATCAAAGCATTAGACATTGTGGAGAATGATATAAAGTCGGTTGATTTTATGCGAATTTCAAGCAAGTGTGTGTTATAAACTCCTTGACACGATCATTCTAAACCTCTGGAGTTCTATGAAAATGTTGATATTGCGGGTTTATCAAAAGAGACTTTAGAGAAAATGGACAAAATGGAGATTAAAACTAATAAGTCAAAGCCAGAGCAAGCAATTTTAGCAAGCAAGTTTAAATCAGCAATCAATAAAGCATTGAAGGAACTCGAGTTGTACAAAGACAAGCCGATGTTCAAGATAAAAGAAGAACCTTAAGATTTTTTTTGAAGACTGAAGACAATGTGAATCTTAGGGGGAGTATTGTTAAATCTCTTGGAAGATTAACATTTTGTCTTTACGTATTTTTTTGTCATAGTATAGGGACTTATTTTGTAAATATATGTTCCTTTGTTTCTTGATAGTATAAATAGGATATTTTATGTATTTTGTAGGGAATTGATTCAAATTGATTCAGAAAGAACAGAGTCAGTCAGTGAGTCAGTTAACGAACTGTAACCCTTACACATTGTATCTTGTGCATTTGCTATCAACGAAATCTATGAAGTTTTTTATGTAATTGCATGTGTTTGATTACTTTGTGTTTGAATTGATCATTGCGTTATGAAATCATCAGAGATTCGATCCTTTTGAATAGATCAGATCTCTATCAAGTTGAAACCATAATCCAGCATTTGATTCTGAACCCAAAGTAGTTAAGCACAGTAGCTTGCAGCAGCAATATACTCAACTTTAGCAGTAGATGTGGATACACATGATTGCTTCTTGCATTTCCAAGAGATGATCCTTCCACTAAGAAATTGACATCCTCCTGATGTTGATTTCTTGTTGATGTTGCAGCCACCATAATCATTGTCCGTGTAACCATAAAGGAAAAAATCCCTATTCTTGGGATACCAGAGGCCCAGTTTGGGAGCTCCTTTGAGGTATCTGAGGATTCTCTTGGAAGTAATTAGGTCAGACACCTTTGGAGCAGCCTGATATCTTGCACAGATGCAAGTTCCAAACTTGATATCAGGTCTGCTTCCGGTGAGATACATCAAAGACCTAATAATTGCCCTGTATTAATGCTGATCAGTATCCTCCCCCTCAGAATCAGGACAAAGATTTTGATTTCTGGGTATAGGTGTGTACATTTGAGAAAAAAGCATGAGTACATACAGACATTCCTATTATGGGTCTGACTTCTTGTTCTCACACCTTCTGAGACATCCTTGATGATGTTCTTAGCTGGATGAGTGGTGTGTATCCTGAGCCTAGGAATCATATCTAGTTGCAAAGATAGATTCAGGTTTGAGAAGTTTTGCTCAGGATTTTGAACACCATGACCAGCTGATGTCTCACACTCATTCAATGAGGACTGGTTGAATTAATGTGTGACAGCATCAATGGTATTTTGCTGTGAAGTAGCATCAACAGTTGTCTATTCCTCTAGATCACTGTCTTCATCAACTTGGTGTTGAATGCTGGAGTTGTTAGCTGTTGGGTTATTAGGCTCAGTTGGCTGATAAGTTGTTGACACTCCCTTGTTTCTTGAGATATTCATGCTTTCAGGAATTTCAGTTGAAGGAGCTTGATCTTCAATTCTTCTTGGAGAACTAGGAATAGGTCTGGGTAACTCAAATAGTTGATCTTTATAGGGGTCACTTTGAGTTCCTGTTCTAGCTGAAACTTTCTCACAAGATGGTTTAGAATAGATTGGAAACAATTCTAAATTGAAGATATGATCAGGACCATTTCCCTTAACACAAGGAGTGTGCTCATTGACAACAATGTTAGATGATTCCTTAAATTGTTGATTTTTAATATTATACACTCTATATGCAATAGAGGTTGACGAATATCCAACAAAGATAGCATCATCCGACTTTTCAGTAAATTTTGCTAAATTGTCTTTTGTGTTAAGTATGGTGCACCTGCTGCCAAAGGACCTAAGAAAGCCAATGAACGGTGGTCTCTTGTTCCATAGCTCATAGGGGGTCTTTCCATGGGGCTTAATAATGAGAACCATGTTCTGCACATAACATGCAGTGTTGACTGCCTCTGCCCAGAAAGTTAAAGGTAGCTTTGAATCAGCTAACATAGTTCTTGCAGCCTCAATAAGTGTATTGTTCATCCTCTCAACAACACCATTTTGTTGAGTCGTTTTAGGAGCACTGTATTGTCTTGCAATCCCTTTTGAGTTACAGAATGAGTTAAGAACGTGATTCTTAAACTCAGTCCCTTGATCACTTCTAATGATTTTTACCTTGTGATCCTTCTGATTTTCAATTTTAATAAAAAATATTTTAAAGTTTTAGCAGTTTCATCTTTAGTTTTTAAAAAGAAAACCCATGTAAATCTTGAAAAATCATCAACAATCACAAGGCAATATGATTTCCTTCCAATGCTCATTATACTTGTGGGACCAAAAAGATCCATGTGCAATAGGTGGTGATGGAGTTAACCTCTTTGGATTTGTGAGTGACCTTGTGTTTCTTCCCTTTCAGACAAGCAATATAATTATCTTTACAGAAAAATTCCTTTTTAGGCACACCGTGTACCAAATTATTTTTAACTAATTTATTCATGGTTTTAAAATTAACATGGCATATTTTTTATGCCAAAAAGTTGACTCATAACCATTAGCTTTGGAAAGAAAGCATGATACTTCACCCAATGAGGAAGCATTG
This sequence comes from Flaveria sonorensis, assembly GCA_025506505.1. Classification (NCBI taxonomy): domain Eukaryota; kingdom Viridiplantae; phylum Streptophyta; class Magnoliopsida; order Asterales; family Asteraceae; genus Flaveria; species Flaveria sonorensis. Next base: position 43,107,699 of record CM046434.1, read on the forward strand.
TTCATATCCAGCTTGTACATATCCCCTTTCCTGGGAGATCTAAGAAGCACCAATTCCTGAGGAATTATCATCCCGGGTTTGAGGATAATGCACTCATGCTCTGTGAAAAGCATTTGGTGCTTTTGATCATAGAATTAAGAAACACTTAAGAGATTGTATTCAAGCTATTTGACAAAATTTACTTTGTCAACTTTTAACTTACCATTGGATACACTACCTCTACCAGAAATGTATCCTCCGGCTTCACCTCCAAACTGAAAAGGACCTCCATCAAAATGTTCAAATTGTTTTAGGAGAGATTTGTTCCCTGTCATATGCCTGGAGCATCCACTGTTCACAATCCATATATTTCTATTCTTGTCATATGGATGTTCGTGCACATAAGGTGAAAAGATTAGTTACTATTGGAAACCCAAGCCTTGTTGGTCTTGGGCTCTTCTAATATAGATGATATAATTGAACCAAAATGTATGTATGGGGGGTTCAATTATGGTTTGTGAAGAAGAGGCTTGGGCTGCAACATCTTTTCTGATCTTCGATTCCATCCTCTGGTTGATCAGTGTAGATGAGCCTGATGAGGCTTTAGCAACATGACTTGCTTCTGAGGCTTCTTTCTTTTCGGAAGAAGTTTGCACCACCTTTTCTTTCGAAGCATTCTTCTTCTCGGAAGATTTCAAAAGATTCTTTTTGTTTCTTTGTTTGTTCTTTAGCTTGTCTTCCGAAGCTATTTTCCTTTCAGAAGTTTCTTCCTAAAGTAACTTGGCTTCGGAAACAAGCTTTCCTTTCCTTAACACTTGGACCATATGGTAAGGTCCAAATGTGAAACCATCCTTGACTCTTTCTTTCTTAACATTGGTTGCATAATGTGTGCTTGCTGGATTGTATTAACAATCTTTAGCCATGTGGTTATGCAGACCATAGATTATGCACTTAATGTTATTCTTGATGGGGCATGAGGGCTGTTGTTTCTTGCACTTCTTTTCTTCCTTAACAGCCTTCCCCTTTAATTTCTGATCCTTCAGCTAGATAGGAGTGCTGGTACTACACTCTTTTCCTGGAACTTCCAACTACTTGGAATCCAGCTGAGATAAATACATCCTTTTGCCTTGAGTCTATCTTCAACTTAGTCTCAGCCAAATTCTTGGCACTTTTTCTTGCTACCCTAATTTTGTTCTTTCTGCCTTTGGTGGTTAGGGGTTGATCAATAGCTGTGGGGATGAGGTTTTCTACCTTATCCTTCCCTATGGTGGTCACCATTGTTGCATCATTCTTCTGCTTATTGGGTTGTGGGTAAGTAGTTGGAACCTCTTGCTCATCAGTACCACATCTTGGCTGTCTAACAGACACATAAGAGTGTGGTGGAGAAATTTCATTGGTTCCCAACCCATTTTTGTTTTGATAACACGCCTTTGAGTGGGAGGATGATGCAATGATGGTGTTGAATTTATGCTCTTGAATGACATACTTCTTTGCTTTAGCCTTAGCTATTACTAGCTAGGCTTAAGCCTCAGTCAACTTAGATATTAAATCTTTTATTTGAGCCCTATAGTTGGAATGTTCATGATTTAAAGAGGACAGAGTTTTCTCTAACTCTTTAATTTTGGGTTTGTAGTCAGATTTTGCTCTCTTAAAATTAGATTTTAATATGTTTAAGGACTTAATATTAGATTTAATCTCCATGTTGTAGTCCTTATACAACTTAACCTTAGCAATATAGGCTAGAGTATAAAGATATTCATATGCCTTACTGTCTTCAGTTCCAGCCATGAAAGCTTGAGCAAGAGTGACATCTTGCACCATGAAGCTCCAATCAACTTCTTAAGCAACAGCTGTAGTCTGTTGTTCAGCAGGTTTGGCTGCAGCTTTTGGGGTAGCTGGAAGTTGAAAGGCTTGAGCTACTCTAGGATTAGTTTTGGAGCCTTGCATTCCCTTGCAAAGTGACCAAGTTGGTTGCAGTTGTAGCACTTGGCCTTTAATTTGTCAAACCCAAATTTGCAGTTGGTTGGGTTCTGAGGGAATTGCCTTCCAGTTCTTTTAAAGAACTTCTTTGCTCTGTAGGTCAGAAGAGCCATCTGCTGGACAATGTCCATATACTCAACATCATCTGGGCTAAAACACTCTAGGTCGTCAAAACATAATTGAAAATCTCTAGATTGCTCACTCCCTGAAACAAAAACACAACTATCCTGAAAAGGATTTTGTTGAGCCTGTTGAGACCTGGGTGTCTTAGGGAATGTGATGTATGGCCTAGAAAAGGAAGATGGCTATTGGGGGTAGTTCAGGTACAATTGTGGCTGGGGAGTTCTTGAACCTTCAGCAACATGTAAGGCATTGCTAACAGGAAGGTTTGAGGTTCAGTTCATCTGATGGCTTTTCTAAGTTTACATCTCCATACGGTATCCATCAAGGATTCTATATAGTTCAGTCATAGTGAGAGTGTTGAGATTCTCAGTTCTCTTTATTAAGACATAGTAGAAAGTCCACTCATGTGGAAGTGCACTCGTGAATTTTCTCACTATATCTCTCTTCTCAAGAACCACTCCCATAGACTGAAGAGAGGTGATCAAGTCCATGTACCTGAAGTATTGTTGGCTCAAGGTCTCACCAACAATGTATGTGAAGTTCTCAAACTTTTACTTCAGCACATCTTTCTTGGTCTCCTTGGATTCAGTAGAACCAGAGTACATCAGCTTCAAAGCATCAATAGTTCTTTGGCAGTCTCACATTGCTTAAAGCCTACCATTATGGACTTTGGTATAGCTGTAAGCAACACAATCATGGCTTTGCAGTCAATGTCTATCTTCTTGAAGTCTACATCAGAGTAGTCTTTAATAGCTTTCTCAATCATGGCACCATTACCAGCTGGGGATTCCACCTTTGGTTGGTAAGGACCATGAGTGACTGATCTCCACATGTGGCTGTCTTGATACTTGATAAAGCCTTTAATATGTTTGCACAAGGTTCCAAAATAATCATGGGTGATGATAGGAGCCTTGGTCCTATTTCCCAACTCAGACCTAGAAAATTTCTGATAAAGAGCCATTTGAGTGAAGTGAGTAAGTATGAAGAAACAAGGGTGATTTGGGATGGTTAGATCTCATAATCAAGAGCCTAAAAAGCTCTGATACTAATTGCAAGATCAGTGTTGGTTTCACAACACAAGTTTATCTCACAAGCTCACTTAATCTAACTCGGTTTGATGAAGTAGAATCTCTAACTAAGTTCACAAGTAATATAATAAGTTAAGGAAACCAAAAGAACACAAGAGTAGTTTTATAAAATACTTGTATATATTATTTCTCAACTCAGTATTATAAGACTCTTACAAGCATGGTGTCACACCCTCAAAATCCACGTGCGGGGTTTTACCGCGAGGTGTGTGAACAAACCAGGATCTCAGTCATTAGTTACTCAGAATGACTCTATATGAACAAACAACCAAAATCAGAGTTTAACTTTAAAACGATGTGGAAGCGTTTAACAAATATGAAAACCAGAATAATGTATCACAATGTAAACATGCGCAAGCACGCGCCCAACGTTGTCCAAAACAAATACATAAGTGCTTAACAACCAAAAACCAACAAAGGGTTCCAACAATGATGACATCTACAATGCTGACCCATGAATGTGCACCTATGCAATAGAAACTTCAACCTGAGAATAGCATACTAAAAGAGTCAACACAATGGTTGGTGAGTTCAAGAGTTTCAGTAAAACATAACTGTATCAGCATAAAATATAAGAGTAAAATATAAGAGTGCATGAATTAGATAGCTAGTCTAAATTCATAAGTAATAATCATAGTGATTTCGCAATCGAAGCTGACTACGTTTCGTTTGTTGCCTCCCGTCACGACTTACCAGGTCGTGACAATGTTTACATTAGGACAAAATTGCACCCGTTTGACCTCGAGTCACACAGATGGGGCTCGTTAGACCCAGTAGTACTACCCAAGATTTCCCGCTAGTTACCATTATTAACGACCTAAAAGTGTGAGGACTTTCATGGTGTTCAACACTATATCATACTTTACACATCTTATTATAATAAAGCGTTTGTAAGTCAGTACGCTATCTCCCCCAAAAGAAAGTGTATAAAAGAGTGGGGCATGAACTCACCTGGTATGCACACGAACGATATAAAAGCTAACTTGAAAGAGAGAGGAAAGACAACCTTCAGAGGTTACCTAGAACACGCAAGTACATGAGTACGTGTACACAGAACCATAACAACCCTAAGTGCTCAATAACACATTGACCAAAGGTTTTAGAAAAACAAGACACATTTAACCCATATGATCCGTTGGTTACATATTAATTGAAATTCCATTTAATCAAGCATAACAGTTTATTATACATGGTTATCATACAAGTTGTTCACGTATGTCATTTCATCAACCACTTGTTCTACCTAGATCATCATACTACTAGATTATCAGACAAGTCATGCGAATCTCAAGTAATCATCATGCTCAACATAATTACATCATAACTAATGCAGTATACATAGAGTCCAATCATGCACCACATTCCATGTGAAGCCATTCACGACTTCACACCCAAAACCCTGCCAATCCTACTAAGTAGGGGCCTCAGATTCGCATGCGTGTATGACGATCATTATCACATTATTCAACAAGATTCATGCCAATCAACCTATCCAACAATGATCTATTACAATTTCCAAACATGATCCTATAATCTCCCAACATAATCCATTATTACATATATAACCACTAAGGGTCCATATTCCCATATGATCAACCAAGCATCCATATGTCTAATTTAATACATTCCATCACATTCAACATCATCAATGAACATACTAACATGATCCTAACGTTACAAACATGCACAATTCAACATATCCATGATTCTATACAATTAAAGTTTCCCTTTTAGGAAAGTACATCCCATAATCTATCTAACAACCAATACCTCCATGAATTCATTAACATTATGCCTAATCAAGTCCATGCTATCATCTAGATATGTTCAACACCACCAAATCATCATAATTCACAATTCCCATAATCAAAAAGTTTCTACTTAAGGCAAGACATGAACTACAAGATCAATTCTTGGATTTCTAGCATAACTATCATCATCCCAACATTCATATAACATCATAAACACCATATCATCATCAATTCATCATCAAATCACCAACTTCATGCAATAAAGTTACTATTAATAGCAATGTATGAACAACGCATCAAAATCATGAACTTCTTGCATAATCCAGATAAACCATCAACAATACTATCTAACTAACATCATACATTCATCAAACTAATCAAAAATCAACATCCCATCATAAAGTCGACTAGGGTTTTGGCCAACACATCAAAACCATGAAAACTACAAAAAAAACTAACCTTTAATCACGTATTGGCTAGGAATTGAAGTTTCTAACGTGTAGTAACACTTGAAACTTGATCAAAATCGAAGCTTTCTTGCTTGTTCTTGCTGAAAATCATGATGTGTGTGTGTGTGTGATGGTCGCGGCCGAATGGGGGATTTGGGATTAGGGTTGGGTTTAATTTTGTTAAGTTTTAATTTTAGGTAATTACACTTAACCCCCTTTGTTTATATTTTATAAAACTAAACTTTTAAACACTTTTTAAAAGGTTTTAAATTACTAATATAAATATTATTAATCAACAATAATAATCATATGTATTATTTTTACTAGTCACAAAAATACACGAATTAAATACACACGTTGGCACGTTACAAGATAAAATCGATAAATAATATTTAAATCGCATAACCACAACTAATAACCAACATTATTAGTTAAATAATTATCTGTTTATCATTATTAATTATTATTAAGTCACCAACGTTTAACGACAACTAGTGTGTGCTAACGACACGTGTATGCAAGACCTAACGGAACTAACGGAGTTTGGTAACAGAAAATTACCGGATGTCACACTATCCCCATGTTGAAAGAATTTTCATCCAGAAAATTGTGTTACATGGTATGTGCTCCATCACTGGTCTACTGCATTGGCACAAAGTAATCGAGTGAGTTTCGGGTGAGTTGTCACATCATCTTTTCGAATAGTTGAGGATACTTAAGCTTCATCTAGTCCTCACGTTCCCACATGAATTCTGATCCACGTCTCGAGTTCCAACGAACTTTGACTATTGGTATTTTGCTTTTCTTAAGCGTCTTTACTTCACGATCCATCACCTCGACTGGTTCCTCAATGAAGCGTAATTGTTCATCTACTTGCATTTCCTCAAGAGGTACTACCATTGTTTCATCCGTTAAGCACTTCTTCAGATTTGAGACATGAAATACATCATGGATTCCACTCAGTGAATCAGGTAGGGCTAATCGATAGGCCACTAGACCTATTCTTTCCAATATCTCAAATGGTCCAACATATCTCGGATTTAGCTTTCCTCTTTTGCCAAACCGAATGACGCCTTTCCACGGTGAGACTTTCAATAAAACTTTGTCACCAACCTAAAATTCTAGAGGTTTCCGTTGCTTATCTGCATAGCTTTTCTGTCTGTCGCACGCTGCAGCCATACGCTTCCTTATTTGTACAATCTTCTCAGTGGTCTCGTGCACTAACTCGGGACCTGTTAGCTGACTATCACCAATTTCAGCCTAGCAAACCGGTGATCTACATTTTTGCCCATACAAAGCTTCAAAATGTGCTGCCTTTATACTGGTATGATAACTATTGTTGTAAGAGAATTCCACCAATGGTAGGTGAACTTCCTAGTTATTCCTAAAGTCAATCACATAAGCATGTAGCATGTCTTCTTGTGTCTATATAGTACGCTCACTTTGACCATCAGTTTGTGGATGATAAGCAGTACTCATGTCTAATCGCATACCTAAAGATCTCTGTAACGACTGCCAGATCGCGGTCAGAAATAATTGAGACTGGTACACCATGTCTCGAAACTATTTCCTTCGGATAGAGTCGTGTTAACTTCTCCATTTTTTCCGTTTCCTTTATTGCCAAGAAATGAGCGGACTTCGTTAATCAGTCTACGATAACCCATATCGTATCACAACCAGTAGGAGTCCGTGGTAGTTTGGTAATGAAATCCATTGAGATTTGTTCCCACTTCCACATAGGGATCTCAGGTTGTTGTAATAATCAAGATGGTTTCTGATATTCCATTTTTACCTTCGAGCAGGTCATATGTAGCTACATCCACTTTCATGTTAGGCCACCAATAACGCGCCTTCAAGTCATGATACATCTTATTAGATCCAGGATGTATGGAATACTTAGACTTGTGTTCCTCACTCATGACTAAGTCCCTCAGATTTCCATGCAGAGGTATCCAGAGTCTGTCCATGAAATAATGATTCCCATCCACTTTTACTCCAAGCTATTTGTCCATTCCTCGTAATGATTCGGAACCAATGTTTTCTGCCTTTAGAGATTCAGTCTGAGCCTCTTGATTTGTTCAGGTAACTATGTGCTAATCGTAAGTTGCAGCACACGTCAAGGCTTAGCAGTTTCTTTCTACTCAGCGCGTCAGCAACTACATTAGCTTTTCCCGGATGGTATTTGATAGCACAATCATAGTCGTTCAACAATTCCACCCAGAGTCTTTGCCTCAGATTCAATTCCTTTTGCTCAAAGATGTGCTGAAGACTCTTGTGATCGGTGTAAATCGTGCACTTGGTACCGTACAAGTAATGTCTCCAGATCTTTAAGGCAAAAACTACCGCACCGAGCTCCAAGTCATGGGTGGTATAGTTCTTCTCATGAACCTTTAGTTGTCTCGAGGCATAATCTATCACCTTATCTCACTGCATCAGGACATAACCAAGTCCTTGAATAGAAGCATCGCAGTAGACTATGAAGTCATCACTTCCCTCTGGTAACGCCAATATCGGTGCGCTACACAGTTTCTGTTTCAGTAATTGGAAAGCGGAGTCTTGCCTATCACCCCGTTTATACAGTGTTCCTTTATGAGTCAAAGCCGTGAGAGGTTGTGCGATCTTGGAAAATCCTTCAATGAACCGTCGACAATATCCTGCCAGTCCAAGAAACTGTCGTATCTCACTAGGCGTCTTGGGAACTGACCAATTCTTTATCGCCTCAATTTTTGCTGGATCGACATGTATTTCTTTCTCGTTAACAATATGACTCAAGAATTGCGCTTCACATATCCAGAAATCACACTTAGAAAACTTGGCGTACAGTTGCTCCTTCCTGAGTAATTCCAGAATTAAACATAAGTGCTCCTCATGTTCTTCCTTGGTCCTTGAGTAGATCAATATGTCATCAATAAACGCAATAACAAACCGATTGAGATAGGGTTTGCACACACGATTCATGAGGTCCATGAATACGGCCGGTGTATTTGTCAACCCAAATGGCATGACCAAGAACTCATAATGACCATAACTTGTACGGAAAGCTGTCTTCAAGATGTCCTCCTCTCAAACTCTCAGTTGATGGTACCCAGACCTCAAGTCAATCTTAGAATAGTAGCTTGATCCTTGAAGTTGATCAAACAAATCATCTATACGAGGTAGCTGGTATCTATTCTTGATCGTAACCTTGTTCAGTTCTCTATAGTCAATGCACATTCAAAATGTGCCATCCTTCTTCTTAACGAACAGAACTGGCGCTCCCCAAGGCGACGAGCTCGGTCGAATAAACCCTTTATCCAATAGCTCTTGTAGTTGAGCAGATAATTCTTGTAGTTCATTCGGAGCTAACCGGTAAGGTGCTCTAGTGATCGGAGCGGCTCCTGGAGTCAAATCAATCTGGAATTCAACTTGACGATGAGGCGGTAATCCAGTTAGATCCTTTGGAAACACCTCAGGAAAGTCACGAATGATAGGGATATCCTCTATCCTCTTTCTTCTGGTTGCTTATCAGTGACGCGGGCTAATATAGCTAATCGTCCCTTACGTAGCAGCTTCTGTGCTTTCATGTATGATATGATACCCATCACTACACCACACCGTTCACCTCTGACCGTGAAAACTTCTTCGCCAACAAGGATTCGTATAATGTTTTTGCGACATATGACTTCCGCCTGCTTATCGGAAAGCCAATTCATGCCGACTACTACATCAAAGCTGCCGAGCGTAACAGGCACGAGATCTATATCAAAGATATGTCTAGCAAGTTCTATCTTGCAACCCATAAAGATATGTGTCACATGAACCTGCTTACCATCAGCTAACTCTACGATGTAATTGGATTCTAACGCTGAGGGCATTTCACTTAAAAGACTACTAAACATAGTGGAGATGAAACTTCTATCGGCTCCAGTATCAAATAGTACGGTAGCAAAATGACCGTTAATAGAGAATTTACCAGTAATAGTATTAGGGTCGTTTAGAGCTTCACCTGAACAGATGACAAAAGCTCTCCCTTTTGCCCTACTGTTGTTGCCACCGTTATTGTTGCCATTGCCATTGTTGTTGTTATTGTTGCCGTTGTTGTTGTTTCCACCATTACCAGTGCCATTCCCGTTTTTCTTCAACTAGGGACAGTTCCTTCTATAATGTCCTTCCTTTCCACATTCAAAACATCCCTTTGGTGTCTCTTGAGGTTGTTGAGGCTTCCTCATCAATTCACCACGGCAATCCTTCGCTGCGTGTCTAACTTTACTGCAACGCTGGCATCGGAAACTATCACACCTACCGGTGTGGTGGTAATTGCATCGGTTGCATTTGGTTCCCAACATAGCCTCCTTGTCCCTGTGGTGCTGAAGATGACTGATTAAAGTTACGATTGTTATCAAACTTTCTTTGTTGTTGGTGAGGTTGGTGCTTCTGAACGTACTGCTGCTGTTGTTGTTGCTGGTTGCTGGAGGATGAGCCTTTATCACCAGTATTCTCCCACTTACATTTGTTATCGGGTACGCTAGCCACTGCGCCCTGCTTGGGTAATCTTCCCTGCTCTACTGCCTGGTCGGTTAACCTATGGGCCAACCGGATAGCCTGTTGTATGTTGTCAGGATTGGAAGCAGTCACCATACTCTGAATCTCGGGCACCAGTCCACATAAGTAATGCTCAATCCTTTTGTGTATCTTATTAACCATCCCTGGGCTTAGTGTGGCCAACTCATGAGACAGTGTAGTATAGGCCTCAATCTCGAAACCTTGCATCTTAAGCTGCCAAAACTCAATTTCCAACTTCTGTACTTCATCACGGGGTCAATACTCCTCTGTCATCATTGCTTTGAATTCAGCCTAAGGTAAGTCATTAGCCATATCCGGACCAACATGTGCACCTAGGCATTCCACCTGGAAAGAGCTGCGCCTTCAAGTGTGCCAGTCGCGAACTTCACTTGGTTAGCTGGTGGGCAGTTACACTTCGCGAAGAAAGGTTCAGTCTTCTCAAACCATCTTACTAGTCCCACAGCTCCTTCAGTCCAGCTGTAGGTATGGGGCTTGCAATCCATAAAGGATTTGTAGGTACAAGGTGGGGGTCCTGTTTCGACAAACCAAACATTAGTTGAGTACCCTGAATGACAACTGAGATATCGGTTAGATCACTAGTATCATTTACCTGCTGGTTGTCCTGTTTGTGCAGCAGCCACTACCACCTGAACATGCTCATTAATCAGAGCAGCCAACTCAGCAGGAGTCATGTTGATAGCACCAGCACCAAGCCCACCGGCACCACATCCACGGCCACGTCCACGTCCTCTACCGCGTCCGTCCATATTTCACTTTCTATTCACAAATACTATAATGAGTAACATCCAACACATTAATCTCATTGAAGTATGGTAAATAGTAAGAAATGTCATAACCACAACATTTATAAAAAATAATAACCAAAGATAAATAAATTGTAAATGGTTCACAAAATATTCCATCAATGTCAAAATTTTAGTTTTTCAGTTGGGTGGGAAACAACCCTTCCCACATAGGTTTCAAAGGAAAGAAACACTATATAGTCCAAGTCATATAAAGGTAGAATTAGTCCAGTACATCAGATTCGTCAATGTCCTCATCCATCTCTGCTGGTTCTTCTTCGAGGGCTTCCTCCGGTTCCTCTTCCGGGTCTTCCTCATCAGGGTCCGCCAAAGGTACAGGGGCTTCAGCAATCTGAAGTGCTGCTAGCTGTGCCTCTAGATCAGCAAACCTATCATCGATCACTATGTTATGGTGATCATGCGCGTCCTTGCGCCCAGTAAGTGCTACAACGTTACCTGCCAGGGTATGATGTCCACCAATGGCCATCGAGAGTCGCTCCTGAAGCGTCTCTACCTGGTAGAGAAACTGACGCATCTCAGATCGTAAGGCAGAGTTCTCATCAGTGAGTCCTCAGATACGCTATCGCTCTGTGTCTAGAGTGGCTACCAAAGCTGCAAACGCCTGCTCGAGAGGGATGTCCAAGGTAGGAAGAGTGGGCAATACAGAGGCTGTCGATGACCTAGTCCTAGGTCGGGTAGGAGCTACAGGTGGTACACGCTCTCTATAAGCCATACGACGTATGTAGGTGGGGTAGAAATCCCATTTCCACGGAGGATCAAGCTCAGGCGGTATGAAAGGCTGATCCCAGACTATCTTTCCAGGAGGATAAGAATGCCGAGGCCAGTTAAATCCCCTATCAGGTACGGGAGAAGTAAGAGGTGACTCAGATCGCACCGGTCTCTTGCCCAAATCACGGGATGACGATGCCATGCTGCGAAGTACGTGATGCGTATGCCAATGAGTATACAGTAAGGAAGTAAGTGATGAGTAACTAACAAACTGTGCGGTTATAGTCTAATGTGTATGCAACCTACTTCCCTATAACCAATGGCTCTGATACCAATCTGTCACACCCTTAAAATCCATGTGCGGGATTTTACCGCGAGGCGTGTGAACAAACCAGGATCTTAGTCATTAGTTACTCAGAACGACTCTATATGAACATACAACCAAAATCAGAGTTTAACTTTAAAATGATGCGGAAGTGTTTAACAAATATGAAAACTAGAATAATGTATCACAATGTAAACATGCGCAAACACGCACCCAATGATGTGCAAAACAAATACATAAGTACTTAACAACCAAAAACCAACAAAGGGTTCCAACAATCCTGACATCTGCAATGCTGACCATGAATGTGCACCTATGCAATAGCAACTTCAACCTGAGAATAGCATACTAAAAGAGTCAACACAATGGTTGGTGAGTTCAAGAGTTTCAGTAAAACATAACTGTATCAGCATAAAATATAAGAGTAAAATATAAGAGTGCATGAATTAGATAGCTAGTCTAAATTCACAAGTAATAATCATAGTGATTTCGCAATCGAATCTGACTACGTTTCGTTTGTTGCCTCCCGTTACGACTTACCAGGTCGTGAAAATGTTTATGTTAGGACAAAATTGCACCCGTTTGACCTCGAGTCGCACAGGAGGGGCTCGTCAGACCCAGTAGTACTACCCAAGATTTCACGCTAGTTACCATTATTAACGATCCGAAAGTGTGAGGACTTTCATGGTATTTAACACTATATCATACTTTATACATCTGAATAATAAAGCATTTGTAAGTCAGTATGCTATCTCCCCCAAAAGAGAGTGTATAAAAGAGTGGGGCATGAACTCACCTGGTATGCACACGAATGATATAAAAGCTAACTTGAAAGAGAGAGGAAAGACAACCTTCAGAGGTTACCTAGAACACGCAAGTACACGAGTACGTGTACACAGAACCATAACAACCTTAAGTGCCCAATACCACATTGACCAAAGGTTTTAGAAAAACAAGAAACATTTGACCCAATTAACCCGTTTGACCCGTTGGTGACATATTAATTGAAATTCCATTTAATCAAGCATAACAATTCATCATACATGGTTATCATATAAGTTGTTCACGTATGTCATTTCATCAACCACTTGTTCTACCTAGATCATCATACTACTAGATTATCAGACAAGTCATGCGAATCTCAAGTAATCATCATGCTCAACATAATTACATCATAAATAATGCATTATACATAGAGTCCAATCATGCACCACATGCCATGTGAAGCCATTCACGACTTCACACCCTAAACCCTGCCAATCCTACTAAGTAGGGGCCTCAGATTCGCACGCGTGTATGAAGATTATTATCACATTATTCAACAAGATTCATGCCAATCAACCTATCCAACAATGATCTATTACACTTCCCAAACATGATCCTATAATCTCCCAACATAATCCATCATTACATATATAACCACTAAGAGTCCACATTCCCACATGATCAACCAAGCATCCATATGTCTAATTTAATACATTCCATCACATTCAACATCATCAATGAACATACTAACATGATCCTAACGTTACAAACATGCCCAATTCAACATATCCAAGATTCTATACAATTAAAGTTTCCCTTTTGGGAAAGTACATCCCAAAATCTATCTAACAACCAATACCTCCATGAATTCATTAACATTATGCCTAATCAAGTCCATGCTATCATCTAGATATGTTCAACACCACCAAATCATCATAATTCACAATTCCCATAATCAAAAAGTTTCTACTTAAGGCAAGACATGAACTACAAGATCATTTCTTGGATTTCTAGCATAACTATCATCATCCCAACATTCATATAACATTATAAACACCATAACATCATCAATTCATCATCAAATCACCAACTTCATGCAATAAAGTTACTATTAATAGCAATGTATGAACAACGCATCAAAATCATGAACTTCTTGCATAATCCACGTAAATCATTAACAATACTATCTAACTAACATCATACATTCATCAAACTAATTAAAAATCGACATCCCATCATAAAGTTGACTAGGGTTTCGGCCAACACATCAAAACCATGAAAACCATAAAATAACTAACCTTTAATCACGTATTGGCTAGGAAATGTAGTTTCTAACGTGTAGTAACACTTGAAACTTGATCAAAATCGAAGCTTTCTTGCTTGTTCTTGCTGAAAATCATGATGTGTGTGTGTGTGTGATGGTCGCGGCCGAATGGGGGGTTTGGGATTAGGGTTGGGTTTAATTTTGTTAAGTTTTAGTTTTAGGTAATTACACTTAACCCCCTTTGTTTATATTTTATAAAACTAAACTTTTAAACACTTTTTAAAAGGTTTTAACTTACTAATATAAATATTATTAATCAACAAAAATAATCATATATATTATTTTTACTAGTCACAAAAATACACGAATTAAATACACACGTTGGCACGTTACAAGATAAAATCCATAAATAATATTTAAATCGCATAAGCACAACTAATAACCAACATTATTAGTTAAATAATTATCTGTTTATCATTATTAATTATTATTAAGACACCAACGTTCAACGATAACTAGTGTGTGCTAACGACACGTGTATGCAAGACCTAACGGAACTAACGGAGTTTGGTAACGGAAAATTACCGGATGTCACACATGGTTACAAAGTTACAATGAGAAACTATATATACTACTATCTACAGCTGGTTATACTTGGATAACCAACTAGAATCTACAACTAACCAAATACTACACTGCTAGAAATAAAGTAACTAAGATCAAATATTATCCTAGATTAGGTAGTCATGATAGGTCCATGACTTACCTTTTGGTCACCAACTAGAAGTGGCATCTGTACTAACTGATAATGGGTGAACAGTAGATAAAAGTATGGTCAACTACATGGCCATGGGAAAGCGCCATGCAGTATATTAGAGGTTGCAGCAGATGTCAGACAGACCATACTTATGTCCACTAGTTCATAGTTGGTTCTGCAAATGCAAAATGGCATAAGAAGAATAATTTCTTCCGTGGCCATTTATACTTTGAAAGAATCAACTTCTTTCGAGTCTTCTGCAAGTCTTCAAGAGTTTATTCTTTAGAAGACTTTGTCTTTAGGATCTTCTAAGTTGTATACTTTAGAAGGAGAACTACTTAGTCTCAGAAGACTAAGTTCTCACTTCGGAAGTTCCTTAACCTTGAGCTTCGAAAGACCTTTGACTTGTCTTCGGAAGAGCAGCTTTGTCTTTGGAAGACCACTTCAATTGTAAAATCTTCTGAGTATTGTTTTGGTTGCACGAGCCACATATGATCCAACAACATATATATACAATACCGATATATTTGTATCGGGTGGCCTAGGGTCTTGATAGTTTTATGTATGATTACGAGTGGCCAAGGGGGTCTTGGTAGTATTGTGATATGTTTTTTTGTAAAATGAACGCATTTTCTCTAAGTTGAGAGTTGTCTACTAAGTTGTATTTAAGCTCTGCGTCAAAGCTTACCTCTTAAGTAGTTATCTCATCAATATACAGGATATATGTTATTCATATTCGATTCAGTCAGTAATTATATGTATAATCTTGACAATATTACCACATTCAAAAAGTGTTCAAGCATGTACTTGATAATGTTGTTTAGTGTGTGAAATGTTGTTTCATGGATATATAGATCTTAAAATCATATAGTCCATCATATATAGAGATCAAAGTGGAAAAAAAATAAAAAAAGGCAAATTGGATTTTAATGTTAAGATACACATTATTTCAACTTGATAAAGTCTTGAACCATGTTTTACATATGTATCATTTAAATCACATACATATATATATATACAATACCGGTATATTTGCATCAGGTGGCCTAGGGGTGTCGATAGTTTTATGTATGATTACGAGTGGCCAAGGGGGTCTTGGTAGTATTGTGATATTTTTTTTGTAAAATGAACGCATTATGTCTAAGATGAGAGTTGCTTAATAAGTTGTATTTAAGCTCTGCATCAAAGCTTACCTCATAAGTAGTTATCTCATTAATATACAGGATATATGATATTCATATTCAATTTTTCAGTTAGTAATTATGTGTATAATCTTGACTATAGTACCACATTCAACAAGTGTTCAAATGTGTACTTGATAATGTTGTTTAGTGTGTGAAATGTTGTTTCATGGACATATAGATCTTAAAATCATATAGTCCATCAAATATAGAGATCAAAGTGGAAAAAAATAAAAAAGAAAAGGCAAATTGGATTTTAATGATCCAAACTATGACCTATTGGCTGATAATTAATCTATACTATTAAATTGGCCAATAATAATCCTAACTTTCATTTTTATTGTTAAGGCAATCCTGGTAGCATAATTATAATCAATTTACACTTTATTTTCACTCATTTTTCACTTTGTTTTGTTGTACTCGACAACAAAATTAAAAGTTAGGATTATTATTGGCCAAATTGATAGTACTGATTATTATTAACCAATAAGTTATAGTTTGAATTATTAAAATCCAATTTGCCAAAAGAAAAAGATTCAAGGGACCAAGAGTTGCAGGACAATTGAAGGGTGATCACTGCAACAGTTTCATAATGTTTGAAGAGTGTTTAGAATACTTAACAGATCAAACAGGGAACCGGTCTTTATGATGAAACAAAGAACACAAGTAAAGAACAATAACAAGAACAAATTAGTATATGGTTTTCAAGAATGTTGTATATTGCTCTCAAGTTCTTACAAGTGTTACAAAGCTTAATTCTAAATACAAGTACTTGAGATACTTTATATTACATCGTACAGCCGGCCATACTTTGAAAGCCAGCTAGAAACACTAATCTAGACAACAAGATCAATGTAGACTCAAAAAGACAGATTGCCTATTTGACTAGTGACTATGACACACCATAGCTCACATCCTTATCTAATAAAAAAAGGATAAAAGTACATAGTTGGAAAGTTATAGACTCAACACCTTAATCTACAATTGACAAAAGCATGGACTTTTCACCAACTCATGCTAGTTGGTGAGTCTTCAGAGATGGCAGCGGAAAAGTGTTTCAGCTTTTGATAAAAGTATGTCAAAGATGACATGTCTTCTCTATCTTTGGAAGAAATCAGTCTTTGGCTTCGGAAGACTTTGTCTTTAGAGCTTCAGAAGACTTCATCTTTGTCCTTGAAAGAATTGACTTTTGGCTTTGGAATATTTGATACTTAGCATAATTCTCTGAGATATATCAAATCTTCTAAAGTACTTTCCTAATACTTCACATGTGCATGCTGAGAGCTCTTTGGTTGTTCTTTGGTTGCATCAGTCTTTAAGTGTATTCCTTACAAACTCCCACGAGGCTGATGCTACCAAAACTGAAGAGACCTTTGAGTCTTGATCTTCATCTGTTGATAGTCCTCATCAAAATCAAGACCATTCCCTTCATCATCAATTGGTCAGGATTCCTCAGAGTCTCAAAGTATCTACTCATATCATAGAGATCATGCAGAGGGAGATCAAGAATGTTTTTCCAAAAGTACATGTCTTGACCTCCTTGATCTCTAGTGACATACCATCTATCTAGGTTAGTATCAAACTACAAAGACAAGATGGGTCTCTCAGCAGCAAGAGGCTCTACTATGAGTGGACTTTGTTGAGCAGCCTCTTCTTGAGCACCATTAGGATATTCTGACCCATGCTAAGGTGCTGAGGTAGATGCTTGGACTTCTTCTTCTTCTTCTTGTCCCTTCTTATGGTCATCATTTTCCTCTTTTTGTACTTTAACTGAGAAGATTGGCCTGCAGTACCAGATTGTTAATGTTTGTCCTTCCCAGTTAGGTCCTTGTCTTTCATAGGTTTAGAAGGAGAAGGATCAAGAGCCTGATGTGGATCAGAAGATGAAGCTAGATGTGATGCAACACTATATCCAGGTTGTGTTGTCTCTTAGGGTTTAACCTTGACCTCAGCTTTAGGTGCAACCTGACTTGGTAGAGAATGCAAGTCAACCAGCTCACCCTTTTTGATCTTCTACTTGATCACTCTAAAAGTGCTCATGCATAGTGCATAGAGACATTGGACCAAGTCTCCTTCCTGAGATTCCATATAGCTTTAAGAAGCTCTCTATCTTTTGTCTAATAGCAGACTCCTTTAGATTTGCTCTGATGGTGGCTCTTGACCTTGTAGCCTCTTCCTTCATCTTCCTCTTAGAAGCTTTTTTCTCTTTTAGCACTTGTTGCTCAAGTTGCTTGAGGTATTCAAAGTCAATGTAATCATATGATAAGGGAAAAAGGTCTTCTGCGTGATTAAGACATGTGGCACTCAGGTAGGTTATAATGTTTTGTCTGTCTTGTTCCCTACCTACTTGAGTTTGTTGCTCAGTAGCCATAACCTCTACCTCAGGACTTTTCTAAACTAAGGAGAGGGTAGGAGCTTTGTAGAGTCTTTTTCTCCTCCTTTCTTCCTTGATCTTGAGGAGAAATTCTGCATCCTTAGCTTCCCTCCTCTCCTTTGACACTTCCATGTCAGCTAGTTCATTTAGTTCATCCAAGGGGAGAGAGATAAGTTTATCAACATTATAGTTCCTAGACCTCAGATAGTTTAATATGGCTGCCTTTAACTCATCATCTTGAGTGCTTGGCCTGGGGGCAGCCCTGATTACACCTTCTATGAAGCCAGGGGTCCCACTTGAACTCTCTCCTCTTTCCTTCCTCTTCCTCTCTCTTTTCTCCTTCTTAATCTCCTCAGAGGTCATCTTCCTCTTCCCTTAGTCAGTCACTATCCTATGTGACTCAGGGTGGAGAGAGCTTTAGCCTTCATTGCTTGGTGTTGCACTTAGGCTCTTGCCAGAGAGAGGTTGTGAGACACCTTTACTAGCTGGTGCCTCAATGAAGGTAATGGGTGTTGAAGCAGTTCCTTTCTCAAGGTTCACAGCCTCAGACAGTGCCTTCTCACCATTGATCTTCGTACAAGGGAGGGTCAATGGTAAGTGCAGTGAGGTAGATAAAATAGACAAGAATCAACAAACATCTTAGAAACCTAGATCTTTCTCAGATGATAACAGAGCAACTTGGTTGTGTTGCATTGGTTGTGTAACTACATCGAAAAATCAAGTTGGTTTCGGGGATCAGGGTTGGCCATTTTTGAGTAAACAACTGAAGGATGATAAGAACAAAGGCAATTTGTTGGTGAATTTAGGTTATGAACTTTTGTAGATGAAGAAGAAAGTGAAAGAGGGGGAACCGTTAAAGGTATATTTATATGGATTGGATTTGAGACAAATTTAATACAAAAGGATAAACTTTGAAATCTGAATGTTGTTCCCACCTATGAAAAAGTACCCAAAAACGTAGTCTTCTTGGAAGTCTAAAATCTTTTGATGGTAATTTGTCTTCGGTAGGTTTGAGAAAAACTACTGAAGCCAATTTTGGCTTCGGAAGATATTCCTTAGTCTTTCAAGAATTTTGCTTTAGAAGAAAAATACTTAGAGTATTTTTACTTCTAAGAAAAATTTTGTTTCGGAAGATATCAAATATCAAAAATTTTATTGAAAGAGAGAATAAAGCTTCCGATACTTAATTGCTTTCAGAAGAAAATAGTCCTTCAACACATATAAGTACTTGGTGACAAATATAAGCTTCGAAAGATATAATAGAATTAATTCCGAAGGTAGATTTCTCAGAAGTAGTTATTTGTTTTGAATAAATAATTTTCTTCCAAAGACAACTTGATGTCTTCCTAAGGAAAATATATCCAAAATTCTCAAAATTCTCAAAATTCTAAGGGATATCAATTTTGAAAAGTTTCTTCCAGAGTAAACTGAGCTTATATAGGTGATGACATAGACAACATAAGACACGGATGTTAAAAAATAATTTTTAGTTTAGTTTAAGAAAATCTTACTCAAAGTTAATCATCCCAATAGCTTATACAAGATACTTAAATCTCTACTCATCAAAAGCTTTTATGAACAGATCAGCATATTGTTCATTTGTGTTAACTTTGACCAGTTTTATCAATCTTTTTCAAAACTATCTCTAATCAAATGATACCTAATATTGATGTGTTTTTTCTTTGAGTGCTGCACAACATTCTCTGTGATAGAGATAGCACTGTTGTTATCTATGTGGATGGGAGTCTCCTTGATGTTGAATCTATAGTCCAGCATCTGATTCTGAATCCAAAGCACTTGAGCACAGCAACTTGCAGCAGCAATGTATTCAGCTTTAGCAATTGATGCAGACACATAGGATTGTTTCTTGTATTGCCATAAGACTATCCTTCCACTAAAAAAATTGACATCCCCAAGATGTAGACTTTGTATTCATGTTGCATCCATCATAGTCACTATCTATATAGGCATACAGACTCAAGTCAGAATTCTTTGGATACCAAAGTTCCAGTTTGGGAGCACCTTTGAGATATCTAAGAATTCTCTTGACAACAACTAGGTGTGACACCTTGGGTTTGGCTTGATATCTTGCACAAATACATATAGCAAACATGATATCCGGCCTGCTGGCTGTGAGGTACATAAGAGACCCAATCATAGCCCTGTAAAAATGTTCATCAGCACACTCCCCCTCAAGATCAGGTCCTAAAGAGTTGTTTCTGGCTATGGGTGTCTTAGCAACCTTACACTCAGTTAGATGAAATCTTGTAAGTATGTCTTGCACATACTTTGACTGGTTTATGAAGATGCCATTGTCAACCTGCTTTACTTGAAATCCCAGAAAGAAATTGAGTTCCCCTATGGCACTCATTTCAAATCTATTCTTCATCAACTTCTTAAAGTCTTTGCAAAGCTAAGGATTAGTTCACCTAAAGATGATGTCATCTACATAAACTTGAACCAGCATCAAGTCATTTCATATTCCTTTAATGAAGAGTGTTCCATCAATAGTACCCCTCTTGTATCCATACTAACAGATATACTATGATAGTGTCTCATATCACTTCCTTGGAGCTTGATGCAGCCTATAAAGAGCTTTGTCAAGCTTGCAGATATAATTAGGATGATCTGGGTCTGTAAAGCAAGGTGGTTGTTTGACATACACCTCCTCATCAATCATCCCAGATAAGAAAGCACACTTGACATCAAGTTGGTAGACCTTGAAATCCTTGGATGTAGCAAAGGAAGGGAATATCATGACATCTTCAAGTCTTCCTATAGGAGCAAAAACATTTGTGTATTCAATCCATTCTTCTTGTGTGTACCCTTGAACAACTAGTCTTGCCTATTCTTGATGATAAGTCCTCTATCATCTTTCTTATCCCTGAATACCCACTTGGTAGCTATAGTAGTCTTCCCTTGAGTCAGAGGACATAAGTTCCAAACCTTTTTTCTCTTGAATTGAAGCAGCTCCTCCTATATTGCTTCAACCCAACTTCTATCCTTCAAAGCCTCATCAATCTTCTTAGGCTCAATCTGAGACAAGAAACAAGAGTGAAGACAAACAATTTTGTCATGGGTTTGTCCTCTTGTTCTCATCACTGTCTTAACATTTCCAATGATGTTTATAGTGGGATGTGACTTGTGGATTCTTAATTAAGGAATCACAGTAAGTTGGTTGGACAAATCTAAATTAGTGAAATTTAGATCCGGTGATTGAGTGTCATCCACCACATCAACATACTTATCAAGAGAAACTTGATCCAACAAATGTGTTACATCATTGATTTTGTCTTCTATGGAGTGGTTATAAGCATCAGGAAATTCTTGATCACTATCACCACCTCCATCTCCTCCTACATTAGAAATTCCTTCATTTGAGTTTTGTGTCTTTATGCTGGAATTTATAGTCACCTCAGATGTATCAGCTGAAGAATTTGTCATGGTTGTGCTGACAGGATTTCCAACTGCAGGCTAGTTACCACTAGTGCTGAAGTAATTTGAACACTTGGTCTTCTCAGCTCAAATCTTGGATCAGAATCTTCTGTTGATATGTAGATACAGAAACATCCTCACAAGATTTCTTAAAATAGTTGGTAACTAAATTGTGATCAAACAGCCAATCAGGACCAAAACCTTTCACACTAGGTGTGTGCTCATCGAAGGTCACATTAACTGACTCCTCAACTACTCTAGTTCTGAGATTGTATACTCTATAAGCCTTAGCTTAGGAATAGTATCGAATAAAGTGTTCATCATCTGATTTCTCAGTTAATTTGGCTTTCTGACATTTGGTATTCAAGATGGTGCAAAGACATCCAAATGATCTGAGGAAACTAAGGAAAGGTCTCTTTTGTGCCACAGTTCATAAGGAGTCTTACCATGAGTCTTAACCACTAAAACTCTATTCTGCACATAGCAGGCAGTGTTGATTACCTATGCCTAGAAAGTGATGGGCAGTTTAGAGTCAGATAATATGGTTCTTGCAGCTTCAATAAGTGTCCCATTTCTGCTCTTAGCAACACCGATTTGTTGAGTAGTCCTTGGAGCATTATATTGTCTTGTAATACCCTTTTCATCACAAAATATATCAAGGATTTGGTTCTTAAATTCAGTTCCTTGATCACATCTTATGATTTTGACCTTGTGATCACATTGATTCTTAATTTACAGAATGAAGCTCTTCAATATCTCAAGGGTCTCATCCTTTGTTCTATGGAAAAAGACCAAGTATATCTTGTGAAGTCATCAGTGATCACCAAACAATATAAGGTTCTTCCTAGACTCATTACACTTGTGGAGCCAAAGAGATCCATATGTAATAAGTGTAGGGGAGTAGTGATGTTGTTCATTTCCTTTGGGTTGTGAGACACTTTGTGTTGTTTCCTTTTCAGGCATGCAACACAATGGACATCACTTGTAAACTCTTTATTTGGCATTCCATTTACCAAATCATTCTTAATTAATTTATTCATATTCTTAAAGTTTACATGGCGTATTCTTTTATGCCAGAGAAAGACTCATCACTATTTGCTTTAGATAGAAAGCAAGAAACTTCTTCTAAAGGGGATGTTTCCTGCAAATCCATCTTGTACATGTTCCCTTTCCTAGAGGCTTCGAGCAAGATATGCTCTTGAGGAATGACCACCCTGGGCTTGAAAAAAATGCACTCATATTCAGTAAAGAGCATGTTATGTCTCTGATCACAAAATTGGGATTCACTTAAGAGATTGTACCCAAGCTCCTTTACCTTTTCAATGCTAAGCTTACTATTAATGGCCCTCCATCAATTTTCTCAAAGTTCTAAAGCAAAGAATCATTGCCTGGAACAGCCACTATCAATGATCCATATATTCCCTTTGCTCCTTAGTTGTTCCTACATATAAAGAGATGGTTAGTTACATTTAGAAACCCAAGTCTCATTGGTCTTGGGCTTGTCAAAGTGAACTTAAGATAATGCAATAGTAATTGATCCTATATGGAAGTTCTAAGGATCATCTGCTGCTTTTAATGATGAACTTTCAGTCACATGGCCTACCTTCATCTTCCACACCATCTTTGGAAGACTAGACTTGGCCTTTAATACTTTAGTAGTTTTGAAGACTTCGGATGTTTTGGAGACTGGACCTTCAGAAGCTTTTGCATCCAATGCAGCAGACTTAAGTACTTCAGAAGCATTCTTTTCTTCTGAGACCAAATTTTCTTCCGAATGTAAGTTTTCACTTATCTTCTTCTTCACTTTGGAGCTTCCAAAAGGAAGAGATTTTCCTTCTGAAGCTATTTTCTTCTTCTTCTTCTCGGAAGTTTTCTTCTTGGTCATGCGGATAGTACTTTTGGGATTATAGATGCAACCCTTGGCAAAGTGAGAGGTACTACCATACATGATGCATTCAGTTTGCATGCTTCTGAGAGTCTTCTTTTGAGTAGGAGGCTGAGCTTGATCACTTTCCACTTCCTTCTTCATTTTAGCAAATGATGCAGTAGGCTTCCTGGGGTGAGGCTTGCTCTTGGAATTAGATGGTTCAGGCTCTATAGCAGTGGTGCATATTTGATGAGCCTTCTTTTATTGACTAGGATGATTTGGACATGAACTAGGGCTCCTGGTACTAGAGTCCATTATTGAGTCTTCAGTCTTTACCACTTCAAATCCAGCAGAGATGAAAACTTGCTTTTGCTTGGAGTTGAAGATGGCCTTGATCTCTTGGACTTTCTTTGACTTTCTTTTGGCTTCCCTTATCAAGTTCTGCCTTGCAGACTTGGTCATCCCTGGTTCTTTCTTCTCTATTAGAGAATAATGACCCTTCTTAGGATAACCCTTATCACTCATTTCAGGTTCATCCTTCACTATCTCCTCTACATCTTCATCCTTCTCTTAGATAGGATCAATAGAAAGCAACTCATCTTGATAAGTTCCACACCTTGGATATCTAACAGATAGGAGTGTGTGTGGAGGAGCTATCTCACTTGATCCTAGTTTCTGCCTATTTTGGTAACAAACTTTTGCATGCAAGGATGAGGATATTATGTTCTTGAAGGTTTCCTCTTCAAGAACATATTTTTCTACCTTGGTTTTGCTGATCACAAGCTCAGCTTAGCATTCAGTTAACTTGGTTATGAGATCTTTGATTTGAGTCCTGTAGTTTGTATGCTCATACTTAAGAGTAGAAATGGTTTTATCTAAATCTTCAATTTTAAGTTTATAATCATTTTCTGCTCTTTAAAAATCAGCTTTTAAAATGTTTAAGGATTCAAGGTCAGATCTCACTTCCAAGTTGTAGGACCTGTACATATTAACTTTACCAATGCATTCAGGAGTACAAAGATATTCTAATACCTTGGCTTCTTCATGATTAGCCATCGGTGCATCATTTGGGGAAGCAACTTCTACCTAAAAGCTCCAGTCAAAGCCTCTTTCTTTAACAGCAACAACAACATGTTGTTTAGGTTGGCTTCGCTTCTCGGTCCTGGGAGCTGCATCAATGTAGTTTGGTCTGGGTTATGCTTAGCCACCATTTGTCCTTGGTGCCTTGCAGTCTCTAGCAAAGTGTCCTATTTTGTTACAGTTATAACACTTCACCTTGCTTTTATCCAGGCCAAACTTTTCACTGGCCACATTCCTTGAAAACTTCCTTCATGTTCTCTTGTAGAACTTCTTAGCTCAATGAGTAAGGAGAGCCATCTGCTGGACTATTTCCATGTACTCCAGGTCATCTAGATGGATGCAATCCAAGTTTTCAAGAGTAACGAGAAAGTTTCTACAACTTTCATCATCAGACATAAAGGCTTGAGCAAAGCTTGTCTCTTGGAATGGGCTTCCTTGGATGTAGCTCTCCCTTGGTGTCATAAGTAAGGTGATGAAAGGACCCTTTTGTGAGTTATTAGGGAAGCAGATGAGATGATGTTGTGGTTCTCTGCTATCCCTTTCAACCACATAAAGGGCTGAGCTCAGCTGATTGTTTGAAGAGCTGCTTGATAGATTTTGCAGGTTCATCTCCATCTGGTAACTACTAAGGATACCATACAGCTCTGTAAGAGTAAGAGTAGAGAGGTTCTCAGTTCTCTTGATGGACACACAGTAGTGAGTCCATTGTCTGGGAAGATAGAACATGAACTTCTTCACTATGTCCCTATTCTCAAGCTTGACTCCAACATCCATTAGAGTATCCACAATCTCAACATACCTAAAGTATTGTTGAGACATGGTTTCACCTGTCTTGTAGGTGAAGTTCTCAAATTGCTACTTCATAATGTCTTTCTTGTTTTCCTTGGCTTCCTCAGACCCCTCATACATGAGCTTTAGTGCATCCTAGGGTTGCTTGGCAGTTTTGCACTTCTTGAAGCCTCTATATATGGAATTTGGAAGAGCAGTTTGGAGAACGGTCATAGCTTTCTGATCTAAATCTATTTTCTTCTAGTCTTCTTTAGAGTAGTCAACCATTTCCTTTGGAATCATTCCACCTCCAGCAGTGGTTGAAGAGGTGCTAGGGATGTGAGGTCCTTCAACAACAGATCTCCACATCCTACTGTCTTAAGATTTGATGAACCCTTACATATGATGGTATCAAGTATCAAAGTCATTAGGAGTGATCAGTGGAGACTTTTTCATGGTATCGGTTTCCATATCAGCTTTAGAGATAGCTGCCAGTTGGGTTGATAAGTGTTTTATGAAACTAAAGAGATCTAAGATGGTAAGATCTTACAATCAAGAGCCTGAGAAGCTTTGATAAAATGTAACAGTTTCACAATGTTTGGAGAGTCTTTAGAATACTTAACAGATCAAATTGGGAACCGGTCTTTATGATGAAACAAAGAACACAAGTAAAGAACAATAATAAGAACAAGATAGTCTATGGTTTTCAAGAATGTTGTATATTGCTCTCAAGTTCTTACAAATATTACAAAGCCTAAACAAGTACTTGAGATACTTTATACTACATCCTACAGCCTGCCATACTTTGAAGGCCAGCTAGAAACACTAATCTAGACAACATGATCAATGTAGAGTCAAAAAGGCAGATTGCCTTTTTGACTAGTGACTATGACATGCCATAGCTCATATCCGTATCTAATATAACAAGGATAAAAGTACATAGTTGGTATGTTACAGACTCAACACCTTAATTTACAGTTGACAAAAGCATGGACTTTTCACCAACTCATGCTAGTTGGTGAGTCTTCAGAGATGGCAACGAAAAAGTGTTTTAGCTTTTGACAAAAGTATATGATGATCAAGAATAGGATAGTATTCACCTTGCTATTTGTTTTTTATTATAGTTTATGATAGCTTAGATATTAATGTAATAGGATCTAGTTTACTTTTGTCTTCTCTTGTATTCTGTGGCATGTGAAACTGCAAGCGAAACTGTAGTTTTGCCCGGTAGTCTCGCAAGCCATGGTGCATATAGTTTTGTAGTATGCGAAACAGTATGCGAAACTAGGTCCTGTATATATTTGTATCTTTGTTCTTCATTATGTAACTCTTGGAAATTTATTGATATTATAGATTTGAGTTCATTCTTCATTTTTGTATTACTAGGAGCTTTTATTTCTTACATTTGAGCATTATTCTTCTTAATCTTCACAAATCATCTTACAAATGGGTCTTATGTTTGATTTGTGTTTATATTCTATGATTACTTGGTCCACAAGCTATTAGAGTTATTGATATCTTGTGGATTTCATTGTTAAATCTTCATCAAAAGCACATTCTAACGATCATTTGGACCAATAATATGGTATCAGAGTCTTTGTGCTCTTGATTGTTTGTGTTTTTGAGTAGTTTTGACATATTCATCTTTTCAATCATTTCGGAGCTGTTTTACGTGTGTTTTCCATGGAAATTGATTAAGGAAAGTGTGGTGTAAGCTTGGGAACCTTTTGAAATCATCAGATCTCAAATTGATTGTGATTTGAGTGAGATTTGGTGATTTTTAGTTCATTTTCGCGAAAAGGGGGTTTTCAAATTCATCATGCGAAATTAGTGTTCCTGGTGCGAAACTATAGTGTGAAACTATAGATCTTTGTTGGTTTTGAATCCCTTGCGAATCTATAACGAAAGTTCTTCATTCTGATCAGTTTCCTTGGGAAACTATCTTGATTCTTCTTTGAACGAAAGTTCAATAGTTTCGGCGAAACTGTTGCCGAAACTACAGCCGAAACTAGTTATGTAACTAAGTTCTGAGTGCGAAATTAGCTCCTGCGAAACTATTGTTTTCTGTGCGAAACTACACTCCTGTGTGCAAAACTACTGGTTCTTTGACTTAATCAAAATTTCAATGGCAACAAGTCTTCCTCTTGCTGATTTTAAGAGTGTAGCACCAAACAGACCTCCTAAGCTAATCAACGATGACAACTTTGATGATTGGAAAAGGTGTTTAAAAGCTTTCTTCCTGACACCGATCACACTCAATGGGAGTCAATTGTGAAAGGACCTTATGTGCCTGTTTCAATGGAAGGCAATATGATCATTCAGATTACGGATCTGACATAATACTCTGAGAGAGACATCAAGTTGATTGATCGGGATCAAAAGGCATTCCGTGCTCTGACCTTGTGTCTATCAGAAGAAATCTATAATATATTTGGTGAATATAAAAGTACGAAGGCTTTGTATGATGCATTGTATGAGTTCTATGATGGCAATGAGGAATTGGTCAAGGATAAAGCCGCGTAAGCTAAAAAGGAATTCAACTCCTTTGTTGGACACAAAAATGAGAGTCTCACTGATCTCACAAACCGTTTTCTGTCCGTTACAAGCACACTGAAGAAGTATGATGAGAAGCTGTCAAACAATGAGCAAGTCACGAAGCTGCTAGATTCTCTTCCACCACAGTGGAGTCTGAAAGTGAGGATGTTGAGGCAAGAAAAGGGATTTCTAGATTACAAACTGATGGATATTATCAATAAGTTGAATTCCTTTGAGTTAGACTTGAAACGACGAGAATACAATCAGGCAATGCTTCCATCTCAAGCTTACTTACAAAATGTTGCTCTTATTTCATCTATTTCAGACTCATCAAAGCATGTGTCAGCTTATAGTGGCATGACAGGCACTTCTGACAAGACTACAGGCAGTGGATCTACATTAAAATCATCAAGTCTTCCACAGGTTCCTTCAGAAAGCATGACTCTATTTGGTCTCTTTGTACATAGTTATGAAGCTTTGGTGGCTGGTGAACTAAAGGAAAGAGGAATAATTGCAAAAGATATGTATCAGGTGGATCCTGATGATCTAGAGGAAGCTGGTCTTCAATGGAAAATGGCTATGATCACTTTAAGGGCAAGAAGATTCATGGAGAGAACTGGAAGGAAGAATTTTGGAAACCAAAATACAAAGGTTGGATTTCATAAATCAAAGCTAAGGTGCTTCAACTGTAAATAGCTTGGGCATTTCAAGAGAGAATGTCCATCTCCCATCGTGACTGAACCTAGAACGGGAGTTAATCGGGTTATCTCAATTGAGGATAAAGAAGAAAACTAGAAGAAGAAGGAAACAGCTCTGCTAACTAACTTCGATTGGAGTGCTGAGTTTGCTAAAACTGAAGAGGAAATCAATTATGCCCTGGTAGCTGAGATTGCAGAGGCAGTAAAGAATGATGCAGAAAGAAAGAGGGAATGTGAAGAAAAAGGAAGCGTGAAGAATGATTGTGGAGAAAAGGAGAAAGAGAATGTGGTGATGACGAGTATGGTGGATGTTTGTGAAAAGAAAGAGAAGAGTGAATATGGAAAAGCTATAAGAGAAGAAGAGTTGATAGTGGAATCAAGGGTGTGCAATTGTGAGAAAGCCCTAGATGTAGAGAAGAAGATAATAAAGATTCCATATGAGGTAGTTCAAGACATGTGTTCATCTGCTTGCAAACTTCGTCTGTTTGGAAATTATAAAGTAAATAACATATTAAAAGAAAATGGAGGGGAACTAAAAAGGGTAAATGAGGAACTTAAAAGGAATGAAGCAAATTTTTTTGTAAAACTAAATGAAGCTTTAAAAGAAAATGATCATTTAAAAAGACTCTTTTTGAAAAAAATGTGGAAGTAAATGCTTTGATAGAAAGGGTAACTTTAGCTGAATTCAAGACCACTAAACTTAAAAAAAATTGATAAATGGACTATTTCTAGAATGAAGCTAGAGGAACTCTATAGCAAACAAAGAGGAGCTAGAATTAAGACAGGGTTGGGTTATGGTGAAACCACTCATGTTTACCTACCGCCTAGCACCTTTTGCTATTCTCTAATGCCTACACCTTATCCTATAAATGATTTAATTAAAAAGTATACTAACAGTTTTTTTGTAGGTTTAGAAGGTGTGAATCATAAAGAGATTCGGGAAGATTATGATTATGGAAGAAGTAGAGGTCTTGGCTGTAGTAGTTCTAGTTCTTCAGATTCCAAAAAGTCTTTTATAGACAATAGTTCATGTAGTATAGATTGTAGTTTGGATAGTTTGCATTCCAGTTGTTCTCATTCCACAATGCTTGAATCAAATGAAATTTATGTTTTAAGCGTTAATGAAAAAGTTGGTGTTCTCAGTAAAGACGATAAACATTCTTCAAAATAAAACTGTTTTGAAAAATTCATTTCTCTCCCTATTCCCACTTTCACTCTCATTCGGATCACTACTCCAAGTGAAACAACATCCTCATATGATTGTAAAATTTCAGAGATAAGAGAATCCATAAATCATGACAAATCATTTGACTTAGAAAACAAATCATAGGAAGTGCATGCCACTTACAGTGTTTGTGATTCTCTTATGTCTGAGTATGAGGAAGAGATTATTATGGATAATATTCCAATTCAAAAAGATAAAAGAAAAGGCCTAAAATCTCGTTGTTTTAATTGTGGAAAAAATGATCACATTGACAAGCATTGTCCAGAGGTTGTAAATAGAAATTTAGATAATTGCTTTTTAGGAAATAGAATAAAACTTTTTTGTTGATAGTTTCTTCTATACAAATTCATCTTCTCCCAAAACCAAGCCGGTTAAGGTTTGGGTCCCCATGTCTAAATGATTTTCTTTAAGTCCTTTGCCAGGAACATTCAAGAAAGCCTATCAACAGCACTTGGCACATAGATAGTGGATGTTCCAGGCACATGACCGGCTTGAAGGACCTTCTTACCAATCATCGGATAATTAATGGAGGATATGTTGCTTTTGCGGGTGATAAAAAGGGAGGTAAAATGATAGGTCAAGGTGATGTCTCCAATGGTTCTTTAACCTTGGAAAAGATAAACTTTGTACCTGAATTAGCATTCAATCTTCTTAGCATGTCATAAATTTGTGACAAGAATATTCCCATGCTTTTTAAATCTAACGAATTTTTGTTTCTTAAGCCAGAATTTTTAGTTTCAGATGATTTGGTTATCATGTGAGCTCCAAGGAAAAATGACACGTATCTGCTTGATATGAACTCCAAAGAATCAACCTCCACCGTGACCTGTCTCTTTTCCAAAGCTTCTTTCTCTGAGTCTTTTCTCTGGCATAGATGTTTAGGACATGTGATTTTTAAAATATTAACAAGTTGGTTAAAAATAATCTTGTCAACGGTTTACCATAAAAGGATTTTTCTGTAATCGAAAAGTGTATGTCTTGTGCTAAAGGTAAACAGCACAAGAAATCACACAAGCTTAAACAAGACAATTCTATTTCTAATCCTCTTGAGTTATTACATTGTGATCTGTTCAGTCCAATAAGTGTGAAGAGCATTGCTAAGAAATCTTATTGTCTTGTTGTTACAGATGATTATTCCAGATACTCTTGGGTTCGGTTCCTAGCATATAAAGGGGAGACAGCAGAGGCGTTGCATAAGCTGATTTTAACCATTAAGAATATCAGCAACAAGAAAGTTTTGCCGATCAGAAGCGACAATGGAACAGTATTCAAAAATTAGATCTTTGATTCATTCTATGCAGGCAAAGGGATTCTCAGACAATTCAGCGCTGCCCGCACACCTCAGCAGAACGGTGTTGCAGAAAGAAAGAATCGCACTCTTATTGAAGCTGCACGGACTATGCTCATAGAATCTAAACTTTCTATTATTTTCTGGGTAGAAGTAGTCAACTGTGCTTCCTACATTTAAAACAGAGTTCTGATTATGAAAGACAAGATGAAGACTCCATATGAACTGTTTCACAAGTGAAAACCGTTGATTGACTTTTTCCGTCCTTTTGGTTGCTCTTGCATGTTGTTAAATACTCAAGCTCAAAATTCCAAGTTTGGACCAGTGTCAGATGAATGTTACTTTGTCGGATACTCTTCAACTCAAAAGGCTTACAGAGTATACAACAAACGAACAAGAATAGTGCAAGAATCTTTCTATGTTGATTGGCAAGAGTATAATGTTTCCAACGTTGGTTCTGATCCAGATTGGTTCTATGATTCAAACACCATTTTTTAATTCATTCAATCTGCCATCTTTCCCTAACGATGACATTCCTTCATCAAGTGGTCCACCTTTCATTCCCACTCAACCACAACCTCAACCACAACCAGAACCACTACCTCAACCTCAAACTGACCTACAACCTCATCTTCAACCAGAACTCCGACCTCAACATCAACCTGAACCTAAAAACCAAATTCCTTCCACACCATCACAAATTCCATAAAGTCCTATTTCCAATCAACCATCCACTTTACCATCATCCACCTCACAACCATCTTCCCCACAACCCACTTCATCCAATTCCTCAACCCTCAACACTAACTTTAAAACTCTAAAAGATCACCCACATGATTACGTCATTGGTTCAATATCTGACGGTGTTAGGACTCGAAGCCAATCAGGGCTAATCAATGAATGTCTCTTTGCTTGCTTTCTATCTCAATTTGTCCCAAAAAATGTGGCCATGGCTCTTTAAGACCTAAGCTGGGTGGAGTCAATGCATTTAGAGCTTCAACAATTCAGAAAATTGAAAGTTTGGCAATTAGTTGATCTTCCTCCAAATAAGTATCCAATTGGTACAAAGTGGGTATTCAGGAACAAACCAGATGATCATGGAGTTGTGATTAGAAACAAATCAAGGTTGGTTATTCAAGGATTTGCTCTAGAGGAGGGGATTAATTATACTGAGGTGTTTGCCCCCGTGGCCCGAATTGAAGCCATTTGGATTTTCCTAGCTCATACTGCTCACAAAAACTTCAAAGTCTTCCAGATGGAAGTCAAGTGTGCATTCTTGTATGGAGCTATTGACAAAGAGATCTATGCCTATCAACCACCGGGTTTCGAAGATCCAAATTTTCCTGAAAAAGTCTACAAACTGGATAAATCCTTGTATGGATTACATCAAGCTCCTAGAATCTGGTACGAAACCCTAACACAGTATCTCCTCGGAAAAGGCTTTACTTGTGGAACTATAAACATGACTTTGTTTAAGAAGGAGGTTAATAGAGATGTGCTTATTGTTCAAGTATATGTCGACGACATCATTTTTGGCTCAACGAATGAGAAGTTGTGTAGAGAGTTTGAAGAAGTAATGAAAGAGCGCTTTGAAATGAGCATGATATGGGAGATGTGCTTCTTAGGACTACAGGTTAAACAAAAGCCAGATGGAATTCTCATTCATCAAGAGAAATACATTCTGGAAATCCTATCGAAGTACAACATGAATGATGCTTCTCCCGAGCTTACTCCTTTTTCTGCACAAACCTGCTTAACCCCTGATGACAATGGAAAGCCAGTTGATGCTCACTGTTATCGCTCTATGATCAGATCCCTAATGTATCTCACCGCGAGTCATCTAGATATTACATTTATTATCTGTTACTGAGCTCGATATCAAGCCAGTCCAAAGGAATCTCATGAAAAAATTGTTAAACGTATCTTTCGCTACTTAAAGGGCTCTCCTCGTTTGGGTCTTTAGTATCCAAAGGGAGGAAATTTTGATCTTCGTGCATACTCTGACAGTGACTATGGAGGTTGTAAGCTTGATAGAAAGTTTGTAACCGATGGATGTCAATATCTTGGGGATTGCTTGGTTTCATGGCAAAGTAAGAAGCAGACAATAGTTTCTCTATCCACAGGCGAGGCTGAGTATATGACTGCTTCATGTTGTTGCTGTCAAGTGCTATGGATTCAACATCAAATGACGGATTGCGGGATTAATTTTCTTCACATGCCGCTCTTCTGCAACAATTAAGCGGCCATTGGAATTGCCAAAAATCCAATTCATCATACTCGCACCAAGCATATTGAAACAAGAATTCATGCAATCCGAGATGCACAATAAAAGGGTTTTATTGATATTATTTCAATTGACACCAAAAGTCAAAAGGCTAATCTTTTCACAAAAACTTTTGATAAACCTTGTTTTTATGAATTGATTAACATGTTGGGTCTAATATCTTTTTAAGGATAAATTCTGGCTGTCATCTGTAAATATTTAATATCTGATTTGTGTTTGAGTTCATTCAAAACCCTAAGATTTTATAATTCATGTTCTAAGAAGCTTCAAACCCTCTCTTCCCTAAAGTATATCCTGGAAATTTCTTTTGTTGGTCTTTAATAGAAATTTTGGGGCAGAATAGACTTTGACTGTTTTATATTTTTCTTTTGTTGCATTTTAAGTTGTTCTGTATATGATCTTATCTTATCTTTGGTGTAGGATTTAGGAACCTTGGATAGTGTCTGAAGGAGGTCAGAGGCGTTGGGTTGGGATATGTTAGTAGGCCCGGTGGCTTAAAACGAAGTAAACGGGGACTGTGTGACTTAACTAAGAATCAACCTCAGTGATAAGGCTTATTCCCATGTCATCTCGGCTTGCACAAAGTTACAAATCTCGTCAAAAACTATGTTCAGAGTGGCTGATTTTTGTGTTTGATCATGTATTACCGAAATTCCCTTATCGGTATAAATTATGTGTCCAACTCCTCTGCTATGCGTAAGCATTGACCTGGAGTGATGATCTTCTCTGTTATACATGAGTATAGACCTGAAGCTCTCATCAAGACACTCAAATGATGATCTTCTCTGTTATAAGTGAGTATAGACCTGAAGTTATCATCACTTTGCTTAAATGATTATCTTCTCTGTTATACGTGAGTATACACCTGGAGCTCTAATCATCCACCCTTCATCCATCCTTATGTATATCATATGATCTGCATTATGTCCATTCCAAAAAAATTCAAACGGAATCAATGATTAAACTCTATAAACCATGATGACGAGATGAGTTCTTTCCCGAATGACTATGGGAAACCAAGTTTCTTGTGCGTTCTTAAGAGAACCCAAAACATGATAAACTATGTTACAAGTCTTCGTTGAAAAGAATACGACATGGGTTTAAATGGACAAGCATAT
Organism: Flaveria sonorensis; assembly: GCA_025506505.1. Classification (NCBI taxonomy): domain Eukaryota; kingdom Viridiplantae; phylum Streptophyta; class Magnoliopsida; order Asterales; family Asteraceae; genus Flaveria; species Flaveria sonorensis. The sequence goes on from CM046434.1 coordinate 43,142,107, forward strand.
TGGCAATCCCGTCAATCCTCGACTCTCTAGATGATTTCTTGCAAAAGCTTGTCCGATATCCTTGCCTCTGTGCTTTATCTTTCAAATTTTTTTTGTCAAGTCTTGTGGGTTGAGAAGTCTTCTTTTTACATAAAAAAAGATTGTTATTTCGCAGTGCAAAACTATTGTTTCGGTATGCGAAAGTACAATTTCGCTGACCTGGTTCTGCAAGCGAAACTACAGTTTCGTAGGGCGGGCGAAACTGTTGTTTCGCCTGGCGAAACTATAGTTTCTGCACATGCAAAACTGTGGTGTATAAATTCCAGTTTCGTCATTAGTTTCGTCAGTTGCGAAATTGTACTTTCATTTGAAAAACGAACCGACCCTTTTAGCCAAGGATTCAAAATCATTTTTAGAAGTGTTATTGTGCAAAACTAACCGGTAAACCTCGTTTCTGAACAAGTTTCGAATCATGGTGCATTTTTTGTTATGATTTTAAGTGTAAAAATGATTCGGTGAATTTTGGGTTTCGCACATTCAATGTGCGAAAGTAAGGTGTCATGGTGCGAAATTGAACGAAAGTTCGCTGATCCGTGTGAAACTATCTAGTCATGCTGCCCATATGCACTGAATAGTTTCGCCCGGATCTTGAAAATCTATAGTTTCGGAGTCCATACGAAACTATAGTTTCCAATGCGAAACTATACTTTCCAATGCGAAACTACAGTTTCACATTGCGAAACTATAGTTTTTCATACCAAGCGAATCTATTGAGTCTTGGCTGCGAAACTATAATTTCTCACGTGTACTTTCTTCAGTTTCGTCAATTCATTTCTTCATGCGAAAGTATAGTTTCTACATACGAAACTGAATTTTAAAAAAAAATATTAATAATAATAATAAAATAAAATAAAATTATAATTAAATTTATACAATATTATAATGATAAGAAATAGTAAATAGATAATATTAATTAATATTAATTAAAAATAATAATAATAATTAGAAATTATTAAAATGTTTTGTAACCTCCAGTGATCTAACAAACTCTTGGTTTCACCTGCAGTTATCATAGGGAGCTTAAAATTAATCCTAGATCAAACGTGGTGGCATATCTAAACGATCGGGATCCTAAGTCTGCTGGATACAGAGATGCCATTTATTGGCTGAGGAGATCTCCTATTTTCTATACCATTTCTCACTCTCTTACCATAGACGAGAAGCAGATTAGAGAGTTTTGGAGAAAGGCTGAGTATGAAGCTGGGCAAAGGATTATTAGAGCATCTGTTCAGGGAGAGCTAGTTGAGATCTCGGTCGAGACAGTGGCTAAGGCCCTGCATCTGGAGGATGACATGGGGGAGAGCGTAGAGATGACTGATTCAGAGGTGATTAGAGCATTTAAGGATATTGGTTATGAGGGAACCGACTTCGAGAAGCAGAAGGAGATAAAGAAGTCATTTCTCAAGAAGGAGTGGAGGTTTATAGCTCACGTCTTCATTAGCTGTTTGGATCATAGGAAGGGAGGATCTGATGGGCTAAATCTGAGATGGTCCACAGCTATGATTATGTTTTGTAAAGGTGAAAGGCTGTGGAAACCATCGATTCTGCTGGATGGATCGAATATTGCAATCGTATTGTTGCCGTTTATCAAATCTGTGATGCGGAATCTCACAGACCTGATGATAATTTCAAGTGAAGATCTATACAAGATTCAGTGTATGATGATGAATGAATGATGAACAATCAAGAACACATTCATAAATATTTCACTCATTCATATGTATGATATCAAGAGAATTACAAGGGAGTTTGCAAGCACACTTTCTCTCACACACACTCAACCTTGATTTATCTAGTGAATGCTATGGATTGTTAGTGATTGTTCTAATGTTAGAGCATAAATGACTACACTTAGTCATTTATACTCTTTACAAAAATAAAAAAAAATTACATTTAAGCACAAATGATTACACAAATATAGTTCTAAGTCTGATAAATTCTCTATTGCTGATGCGTGACTGCCGGGTGCTGATGTCATTCGGGACGACTGCTGATGTTGATGGTTGACTGTTGACTTTGAACACGGTTGACCAAGTTTGACTTTGGTCAACTTTCTTCGTTTTGATCATATCTTTAGCATATCTTCACCGTGTCAGTTTTGGTAATCATCATGAGATTTGGCACTTAGGTTTTGGTAAGTATCATCTCCAAATAGTCTAACAAAGGCAAACATTGCCTAGATCATTCATGACTACCTGCTGGAGAATATCATGGCTCTAAAGAAGGATAAGTGGCTGCTCTATCCAAGATTCATTCAGATCATTCTAGACTTTCTAAAGCCAAACTTACCTAAGCTCGGAGATGAACTGAGTCTGACTCCGATGAACCTGAGGATCTTTGCTGACTGTGCTACTTCTAGACATGAGTTTTCAGGAAAGATCACATATCTACTGGAGAGCATGTACACAGAAGAAAGGTAGAACTATATCAAGACTCTGATCCCTCTTGAGGAAAGAAGAGCAACAGAGACTAGAGGAAATATGGAGGAGATTAGAAAGAGAAAGAAGTACACAAAGGAGACTGATTTGACCTTCGAAGAGCAATTGGATGAGATTGAGGAGGAACTGAGAAATATGAGGAAGAAGAAGAGTGCTGAGAAAACAATTAGAGCTGATTCCCCGATACGAGAAAAGAGGAGTAAGAGCAAACAGCCGGTCATCCCTGAGACCAGGCCTACAGGATAAGGGGAGAGGCCAAGGAGAAATACGAGATCAGAGTTTGATAAGGATGTTATCAGAAATGTTAACACATCCTTATCAAATGAGCTAAGTATGATTAAGACCAAACTGATCAACTCAGAAGAGAGGAAAAAGCTGAGAGGGAGATTGTGTAGATGAAGAAGGTGATACTAAGCTAACAGGATCTAATCAGAAGGTTGTTGGAGGAGGTGAGTGATTTCAGGAGAGCTGCAGGTGCTGATGATGTACTGAGTGCCGAGCAAATTAGGGACATCACTGACACATCAAAGTTCCCTTTTATTCATAAAACATCTGGTGTTGGTGCTAGTGTTGCTGGAACCTCTGGAGCTAGTGGAAGTGGTGCAGAAGGTAATGAAGCTGATAGTGGTGTTGCAAGAGTGAGTGGTGAAGGAGTAGGTGCTGGAGAAGATATTGAATAGGTATTTGAAGCTGGTTTCATTAATATAGGATTTGACATAAATACTGATCTTACAGGAGATGAGGTGATAAGGAGTAAGGTTCAAGTAGGAAAGAAAGGGAAAACTGAATTAAATTTAGTTGATGATGAGGAAGAAGTGGATAAGCAGTTGGTGGACTATGATTCTGAGCCCGAGTTTTACGTGGTTGATGAGAGACCAATGACTTATGTGGCTTAGAGGAGTTCAATCAAAGTAGATATGGTTAAGTTGACTAAAGAAGACTGGTTCACTAAGTAGGAGGAACCAGAGAAGCTAACCTCTCTGTTTCAAAACATTAAAGAACCAGGGAGGAAGGAGTCAGATAAAAGGATTATGAGTTGGAAGTATAACTCAAAGCTAAAAATGTTTATGATTAAAAGACGTGGAGGGGGATCTCTTATTTGCAAAAAAGGAAGGCGTTTAAGACCCTTCCTAAGTGGGATTTGAGGAGGTTGGCAGAGATTCCCCTCCTAGATTCAGCTTTGAGTGAACGTGCTTCATTGTTGGAGAATGAGATCTATCAGGGCGTGAAGGACAACTTTGAAGCTTTTGGATATATGAAGCCAGAGAGGAGATGATCAAAGAAGGATCTAGATTGGGTGACTGGGAAAGGAAAGATTATGTTGAAGCTAAAGCCTGCGAAGACCATCAACCGAGTGAGGATACCTGATCAATAGCTGTCAAGACTATAGAAATTCGAGAAATGGTTCTATGACAACCAAACTAGAGAAACAGCAGTACGGGTAAAGAACGGAGATGAGATAAGGCTGTTCGATCCAATAGAGGTATTCTCATTCAGTAATGAGGATCTGAAAGTTTTGTATGAAAACCAGATCAAATGCGGAGCTGGAGAAGAGACAAACACGGAAGCAAGCCTGTTTGAGCGGGTAGCAAACAAGGCTACGGGCGTGAGATTGAAAATCAGGCAGCTCGAGAAGAGCGTGCAAGAACACAAGGATCTAGAGGTGGAAGTTGGGGATTTGTCTCGACCCCGGAGAGAGCAAAGACCAAAGCTGATCCAGAAGACCCGGCAGGTGAATACCCCTTAGGGCGAGTATTAATAATCAAGAATAGGGTGGTATTCACATTGCCATTTGTTTTTTGTTATAGTTTATGATAGCTTGGATATTAATGTAATAGGATCTAGTTTACTTTTGTCTTTTTTTGTATTCTGTGGCATGCGAAACTGCATGCGAAACTGCATGCAAAAAACTGCAGTTTCGCACGGTAGTCTCGCATGCCATGGTGCATATAGTTTCGCAGTATGCGAAATTGTATGCGAAACTAGGTCATGTATATATTTATATCTTTGTTCTTCATTATGTAACTCTTGGAACTTTATTGATATTACAGATTTGAGTTCATTCTTCGTTTGTGTATTGCTAGGAGCTTATATTTCTTACATTTGAGCATTATTCTTCTTAATCTTCATAAATCATCTTACAAATGGGTCTTATGTTTGATTTGTGTTTATATTCTATCATTACTTGGTCCACAAGCTATTAGAATTGTGATATCTTATGGATTTCAGTGTTAAATCTTCATCAAAAGCATGTTCTAACGATCCTTTGGACCAATAGTATGTTAGAGAAGACATGCCTTCTCTGTCTTTAGAAGAAATTAGTGATTGGCTTTGGAAGACTTTGTCTTTGGAGATTCGGAAGACTTCATCTTTGGCTTCGGAAGACTTCATCTTTTGGTCACAAAATATTTGATACTTAGCATAATTCTTAAGATATATCAAATCTTCCAAAGTACTTTCCTAGTATTTCACATGTGCATGCTGAGAGCTCTTTGGTTGCTTTTTGGTTGCATCAGCATTTAAGTGTATTATTTACAAGAGTGTTAGTGACTAAGTGTAATATTTATTGAAACAACATCATGTGTGTTTATAAGTGGTGATCACCACCACTCTAGTAAGAAGAGTGAACGGTGGTCACTGCTTAAATTAGTAAGATAATGACTTCCTTTAAAGTGATAACTGAAGTGACGATTCCTTTCATATTGTATTAATGGAGAAGTCAAGGTGATTTCTACCTCATTGAAAAGAAGTTGTGACATTACCCTCTTAGAAAGATTACTATATAAAACTGATTTGCACCAGTTTAAAGAGAATACACTAAAGAACAACTATTGACGGAAGGCTGATTAGTGGATCTAAACACTCTAGAACCATGATATACCGATTTGTTTTTATGATGATACAAATCTTAATTCTTTATTTTTTTACTTACAAATTTTCATAACTAAAACTTCCTAAGTGGTTATAAAAATATAGAATAACATATTCGGTTCTCATATAATATGATTAATTACAAACATATGATGTAGATAGTACACCCCACACCTATCTTGTTGTCACACAACTTATATTCACAATTCCATATCAAGTTTATGTTTATGAATCGTTTAATTTTCTTATCACTGGTTTTTGGTTGAATTGACCCTCAAACCATTTGGTGTCGTTTATTTTTCTTAAAACGACTATGTAACCAAAACTGTGAAGAATAGTTTGGGTGGTTTAATAGTTTGTAAGTGAACTATGAACACTCTTAATCGTCGTTGATTGATTTGTTGAAAAATCTTGGGAGTTATGATGATATGAAAACCATGTACCCAAAACTATCTTTCTTTACCAAATGACTAAATAATCGTATTAGGATCGATACATTAGTTAGTTGCTAGAAATCTTTGTTATCCTCGCATAATGCAACGTTGACAAGGGATTAAACCACAAGGACTATGTAACTTTTGTTAAATTATGTGAGTGAAATTACTTTTACAATGGATTTAATGATCCAATAGACATTAGACTTCGATTATAAGAGTTCATATACTCATACATAGCATCACTTTACAACCAAAAAACCAAAAAGAAATTGTTATGTAACATTGGCCATCCATATCAACACCTAATAGACATAAGATAAAGTTAAAATGATTGAACTAAAAGAAACTAATACAATACAGAATTCTCGAACCTCCGCCGTGACCCCAAACATCCTTGACATGACCAATTCTATCTTTTGTCAATCTTTTTATCTTCCCTTTACAATTAGTTGAGATGATTTGCTAGATTTAGTAACAAAATATGTATGACCAATATATATTTTTAATAAACGAATATCTTGCTACTATAATAAAGTGTAACTAAGGATTACACATGTCATCGTCATATTTTTTCTTATCAAAATTTTTCCGTTTCTCTCTTCTATTAATTACTATATTAATTAATAATATTTTTATTTAATTATTTTTTAGATTAAAAATAGTTTTTTAATAACTTAAACAAGAAATCATTTTTACTAATGTTATTTTTAAGAAACAATTTTAATAAAAGATTTTTTTCTGAAACATCAAACTTTTTAAATACGGAATATTTTAAAATGGATGTTTTTAAAAAGTAAAAATTTTATATAAAAATAAATAATTAAAATTGGGAGTTATAGTAAGGAAATTTTTGAAATGATATTTTTTTAAAATGGTTTGTTTTGAAAAAAATATTTAATTTATATTTTGAAAAAATTAAAAAGTTAATACATTAGTTATCCCTTATAATCATTACTCATATGTAATTTTAGTTGTATATTATCTTATAATATCGTTTTATAATTAATATATTTTTATTTTATTTATTTAACCCATGTAATACACGGGTTTACTAAAACTAGTTTAATATATTTGACTAATTTTATATAAAGAATTACACGGGTTTACTAAATCTAGTTTAATATATTTGACTAATTTTATATAAAGAATTACTTTTGAGCTATTCCATAATACTAACACAAAAGAAAAGTTGTGGAAACGATATTAAACCTTTTTTATTATATAAATTGATTCAAATGTATTATTATATAAATTGATTAAATGTATGTAGATTTGATATGTTTAAGATTGATATTAATAAATTATACTATTAATAATCTTTATCTAAATGCACATGTAGCGCATATACACTATATGCACATGTATGCGCATATAGGCACGGTTTTAAACATTTTAGAAATCTAAAAGAGATGAGATAAAATTAAAAACTAAGAGCATTCACATCCCACCCTTTATATATTTGTGAATGTGTTTTCTATATTATATATAATTGTTTTAAGTTGTTGTGATTGAATGATAAAAAACATGCTACTGTTTATCTTTATATTTGATAAAAAAAACTGTTCATCTTTATTAATTTTTTAATATTTTTTGAAAGTGGTTGTGAGTAGAGAATAGAGAAAATATAATGATAAGGTATTAAAAAATATTATTTAATTAAAAAAAAAAGAAAAATAGTGATTTTAATGTAACTATAAAGATGAAGATGAAAAGTAAGATGTGAATGTTATAAGTGCAGGGAGATGAACAAATATTGTTTGTCAATTTTGAACATTTCTAAGTGAAGGGAGATGAATAAATATTGTTTGTCAAGTTTGAACATTTAAATGCTCACATCTTATGAGAATTTTGATATACTAATAATTTTAAAAACACATACAAAAGTTATAGATATTATATTATAATATTCTTTAAAAGTTATAGATCAAACTTACATGTTTTGTCTTATTCGTACATTAAGTCATTAAATTCAGGGTTGAGCATGTGTTGGCTCTGTTTGATTATTGTTAAAAGAAATCATAAACGTAGCATTGGTTATGATCATTTAACGTTTAGGCTGTTCGGTTATGATTTTATTTGGTTATTTTGAATGTGATTTGAACATTTGACTTTTGGGCCAAACCCTCAAGATTTTTTATTATTCACGCACTAAGTCAGTAAGTTGCACTAAGCCACCTTAATCAAGGTACTTTGCTAATATGTATCAACTTGTCAATTATTTACTATAGGTTGGTGGTAATAATAATCATATTATACAAACAAGTGAAAGTAAAAATTTTATGAAAATTCCGCATTAACATTTTGACTAGAAATATTTTATTCATGTAGATTAATTTGCAAAACTTGGATGTCAAGTCAGGTAAAGTTATTCATACTTTTAATGAGTTTAATCAAGAACCGTCCCAAAGTTCAAACCATTGACATAAAGGAAGTTTATATTCATTCATTTGCTGCTGCTTTTGAAAAGCATATTACTTCAAAAACCTACTACAATTAATCATTTAGAATAAATCTATTATAACATATTTTGTATATTTAAATTATATAAATAATACATGACTATTTTTTAATGAGAGATCACATGTACACAATATACTTTAAGGCCCATTCGTTCTACCCAGACATTATATCACTCATTTTACTCATTTCACTCCGCCTCACACCCACGAAAATGATATAATCATTGTCACTTCAACGCACCCATTTTTTGTATTTATTTTTATATATTACTATAACTTTAAAAAACAAACAGCACTCTCTGAATGCATCGTGTACAACTAAAGATGAAAATGCATGACACGTGGCTATAACTTGTGTTTGATTTGGTTAGCTGCTTTGGTTTAAAAGGTATTATTTATTATTGTTATTAAGTATTTAAGTTTTTATTTTATTTTTTTGAGTTTTTCTTTTATAACTTTAAAAATGTGATTTCTTTTAAAATTCTAGATACACCGCTGTAACGTGCTTATTTTTATCTACGTTTAGACGTAACTTTCGTTCGAAACCGATTCGTGTCAAATCTAATATATTATAAATTTAATCTTAATAAATGATTACACTTATGGACACATAACATCATCATATTTCATCTCACAAAAGTTTTCCCGTCTAAACTCGTTTAACTATTTAAAAAGTTAAAGTTATAAAAATACAAAATTCTTGGCAATATACTCACCCAAAAATATTGCTTCTTTTTCTCAAACTTTTTGACTTTTTTTCTGAATATTACTTTTAAGAAAATGACAATACACTTTTAAAAACAGTGATGTGTTGAATTATATATATTTTTTATTAAGGTCAATCTCTATCAAGTGTCGATTTATACTTAAAAGAGCCTATTTATACGCATGGTCAGTTTTATGTCATCTTGTCACAAGTTAAGAGTAAAGATAGATTGAAGCTCTTAGCTTTAGATAATGAGTGTAAGCCTACTAATGTTACTACAAATGTAGTTTATAAGAATGTTTTTGTTCATTCGTGACCTCATAATCAAAAGTTATTATGTCTTATTTAATATATAACATACTTGATTTTATTTTTATTTTTATGTTATTTAATAACTAAATTTCCACACTTCCGTGTAATACACGGGTAACTAAAGCTAGTCATGAATATTCCGGTATGATTTTATATAAATAATACTAACAAATATGTCATTTATATGTAATATTCAAAATCAAAACTGAACTATGCCATTTCGAAAAAATAGATTATGTTGATTGAATTCACATGTTACATTCTAAGGTTAGTAATGTTAGAAAAAATATCACCAAATACTATGTAACCTTTAAAGGTCGTTGTACGTCCAATCGAATGGTTAGAGCAATACAGGAATTGTGAAGCACCCTATTATCATGCTCAAAATGGTGGTGTCCAAGGATTTATGGTTCTAGCACGCGATCTTTGGAGTCGCCTGTGGCTACAACCTCAATGTACTCTAGTAATTGCTATTGTTCAACGATATTGTGCATGTATCCGCCCTGAGATCTATTGGTGGTAAACGGAATTCAATGCAAATGTGGCTATAATTTTATTGATGGTATATATCCTATTTAGGCAACTATGGGGAAATCATTTTCAAGGTCGCATGACGATACACAACAACAGTTTAAGGGCATACAAAAGTTGCATGAAAGGATGTGAAATGAGCTTTTGAGGTCCTAAGGGTCGTTGGCATATATCATGCACAACCAATGTATCCTTCGAGACATCCTAAAAAATGTATGTGTATATTATCTTACACAATATGTTTATAAAGACTATGGTGCTTTATTATTTCTTAAACATATAGAGGATCCTCTGAACAATGAAGATGTGGATGAAGATTTTATTTTAGAGATACGACCACAAGAAATCTCTGACGGTCTCCGAGCGGATCTTGTGGAGTATATCACAAATTTTGACCGCCAGATGTAGTTTTTATATTGATAAAATGTTATCTTGTGTTTTATTTTGAAATTAATGAAATAATATATTGTATTATATCTTTTTTATGTTAACTTAATTTTTAAAATAATAGGTTTCGAGATTTGGAATGTTTAGGTAAAAATTAGTGTGACGTTGATGTGAAGAAGAGAACGATTGTGAGAGTGTTAAAAATTTAGGTCCATTTTCCCATTCTTAGGCCATGTGGTGTGCCACAAAGCCTCAGGACGTTAATTTTAAGGTGGCCTATTAAGGGCGTAACACACTGCTCCCATGGGCTCGTTAGGGGTCGTTAAGAGGGTGGGGGCACAAAGGGTTTAACGAGGGTCAAGATTTATTTTTAGGGAGAAACTTGATTTTTGAGTTTTTCTTTGAACCCTGGTTTGAGTTATAGGTGAATCTAAACCAGATTGAAGGTGAATGTAAACCAGATTGAAGGTGGGAGATAACCAGATTTTGCAAAGTTGATTAGGGGATTTTTAAAGCTATATTGGAGAAGAGGAAGTCGTGAGAATTTCTTTAACTTTTCTGAAATTAGGTCGATTTTTTCCTTTAAGGTCCCTAACAATTTGCAAAGTTCTTTATGTTTTTTGTTGATTTTATGTTTTCTAGGTTATTTTATTTTGTAATTTTTTAAAACATTTATATTGATTTTTTAGTTTATTTTAGTATTTAAATTCTACTAGCATTTTTCCGGCGTGATTCACCGTACCAATAATATTTATATCAATACATAGATGGAAATAATCATATCGTAACGGTACATTTAGAATATAGAAAATAATTGCTACGTTTTGAAAAGAATTAAAATATTTTAATACTCGGACCATAGGTTTTGGCCTGGCGTTGGAGGACTTGATTTTAAATAAACTTTATATCAACACACGACACGTAGAGATAATCACGTTGCTCTATATTCGAAATTTCTAGGAACATTTCGTTCATATGAAAAAACTAGTATATAAACCCTTGGATTACATGAGTTTATACATTAAAACTAAGAAGAGCAAATCAAACAAATTTCAAAAGGATAAAATGAGTTTGACAAACATGATATAGGTCTAATTTCATTAATATAACTCTATCTTCTTGATCTTATAGGCAAAATATTTAAAACAAAACTTAAAACACCTTGAAGACCATCGACTATCTTCAACACACATCCTTGAAAAATAGGTTACAAACTTTTACAAACTTGTGTATTACACGGGTTAACTTTTATTTATTGTCATAACAAAATATACAATTAAAGAAAACTGTCTTCTTTTAGACTTAAAAAGAATACTTTGTACAGGTCAAACCGTGAGCTAGATATTGAGTGGGTGTGAGAATATTAGTATTAACAAATTAAGATTTAAATAATATACACTGAAAAATTATGTGCAATAATTAGATTAATTTCGAATTATTTTGACACCGTAATCAAATATAGAGATATAGTATTGAATCGAGTTGGATCGGGCTATAAATGTTTATAATATCACTGATTAGTTGGTTATTATTATTTATTTAATATTAATTTTAGTAAACCCGTGTATTATACGGGTTGAAAAAATAAAATATTAAATATAATAAAAATTTATGAAATATAAAAATCTAAAATAAGATATGATTAAAATTACATATGAGTAATAACTATTAGTAATAAAATAACGATATCAATTTTTAAATTTTTGTTTTTAAACCTTTTTTTCCAAAAAAAGTTAAACATTTTTTTCCAAAAAAAGTTAAACATTTTTTTCAAAACAAACCGTATTAAAAATGTTATTTTTTATATTTTTTTATTATAACTCTTAATTTTAATTATTTTTAGTTTATAAAAAATTACTTTTTAAAAATAACAATTTTAAAATATTTTATATTTTAAAAAAAGTTAGATGTTTTAGAAAAAAAATTAATTGTATAAAAATTATTTTCTAAAAATAACATTAATAAAAAGAAATCTTTCTTAATTTATTAAAAAATTTAATCTAAAAATAATTAAAATTATTTAATATTTCTTAATCTTGATAATTATTTAAGAGGAGAGAGAGACGAGAAAAATAAACTTAGGGGGCTACAAATGTGTCAAATATTCCCCTAAATTACTCTTTTAGTATTATATATAGATATATAGATGTGCATTAGTAAAGCTGTTAAATTTACCATGTGTTTATGAATCCTTAGTTGAATGTGAAATTATTATATGAACTCAGATAAAATCATCACACTAACCTGAAAATTTAGATGAACAAAAACATTTTTCAGTATGATGATTAGAAAAGAGATGTTAAAACAATTAGTGATAAAAAAAGCAATAAATGAACAATAAAAGTTTGTAACAAAGAACCTTAATCTATTAATAAACAATTAATTTTTGTAAAAGAAGCGATATAGAATATAATCTAATCCTAATAGAATAAACAAGTATTAAAAGGTAAAACCTCACAATAGATTGAACGTATTGGTGATTCTCTCTTTTTTTATAAACTTAAAGCTATGCCAATATACTATTACCTCCTTATTAAAAACAACAAACAAATGTTACATCTTTTGAGGAATAAAACATTATATTTGTTTAAAGAATATAAAGAAGATGTTATATTTCTATATTTACAGAATACAATTATCTTATTTTGATTATTTGAAAATATAATTAGGTACATGAATAATCCCAGAATTTATAAAGAAAGAAAAAGACAAAGAAATACATAATCCCGCTTTTATTGGGTAGGCGTTTCTTTCAACAAAATAAAAGGAGGCATTATGTATGGACAAAGTACAGATATCATCCCTATACATTTGAAACATGCAAAATGTCACCCCCCCCCCCACTTTTACAACATGAATAAACCACCATTTTACTATAGTATATTGGATAGAGTTATTCAATCGTATGCCATGCGATCTTAATCCACAAGTATGGACTATATGGCTGCCACTCAAGATCAATTGTTTTATTTGGAAAATAAGACTTAATAAAATTCAGCCGAAAGAAGCTTTATCAAATAGGGGTGTTTGCTTATGGTCTACCGAATGCTCTTTTTGTTTTGCCACAGTTGAATCCGCCGAGCACATTCTTATGTTTTGCCCGTTTACAAAGCAAGTTTGGTTGCAAGTGTTATCATGGTGTCGTGTTTCTGAGGTGTCATTTACATCCATTCGAGAGCTTCTTCACACCCCGTTTGTAATGGAGGGTGCTGATATAAAACAGAAGGCAATCTATGTTATTTTTGTGGCAACATTTTGGGGTATATGGGATGTTAGGAATGGTTTGATCTTCAACTCCAAGCTGGTCTCCATAGCGACGGTGATTGATGAGATAAAGTATATGTCATTCTCATGGCTGAAGCATAGGGCGAAATTGAAGACCTAGCGTGGCAAAAGTGACGTAATTTCTCATTTAATAGATTTCCAATGTACTATGTGGTGTATGTATCTTCGGCCCTTACATCTTGCTAGTGGCTCTTATATTTTAATAGTGTTTTGCTGTTAAAAAAAAAAAAGATAGAATTACTCAAAATAATATTTTGTTACAACCAAATGAATGGATATCTTTTCAGATAGTCTAATGATCAACATAAGACTTTTGTTTATTTTTCATGATTGAACATACAAACAATTTAACTATAATGGTAAAGTATTTGCTTTCTTACTTTTTATAATCGGATGCGAATGTATACGGATTATAGAAAAAAAAAAATTGGTATAGATAATTGATTATGTTTTACTTTTATTAATTGTAGAATAATAAAACTAAAAGAGAAACAAATGGTTGTTTATAGACTCAACGCACCCTTAGGCACCTCATTGTTAACCTATCCCATTACCACTATCTTTCGAGAATCACGATATCCCCAAATAAAATTACGACAATACTCATACTTGAATCAGATACACATCGTGAATGTATATGATTTCATAAATTAGATTAAAAACATAGAAGATTCTCTCCATACAAATAATGATGAATTGTGTTTTGTTTATACTAATTATTAATTAATAAAATCAAAATATGAACAAATGGTTTGTATATAAGGGTGAACACACCTTTAGGCATCTCAGTAACTTGCCCCACGAGACGATCATCATGTTAGGGAATCATAATATCCTTAAATTACAAAAAAAAATGATCATACTCATACACAAATCATATACTCATCTACGTATTATCACATTCTTACCATTAAGAGAAAAGTTACATATAAGAATTACACATACTTTTTTATCGAGATCCTTGTTTTGGTTCGTCATATAAATTCAATATATTAAACCCCAACTTCTAGAAAATTTGATAAATTCAATAGAAGACTCATCAGAAGAGGCATACATTAAACTCTAGTTTCTGAAAAGTTTGATTAGTCATATAATTGTTTGAATGTAAGTGAATAGTGTCAAATTCATCGCAAACATAAAGTACTTGTTTCGAGTTACTTCTTCCATTTGATTGTTTGAATGTGAGTGAGTAGCTTCAAATTAATCGCAAACATAAAATAATTGTTTCGAGTAATTTCTTAATCACTCTTACTGCCTTCATTCACATACTTGAAGTTCATAAGATTAGTGAAACAAAGTCACTTAAGATATTCTAAACAACAATATAATTCCAATTGTTGATATACCATATCTAATATAAAATATTTTCTAATTTACGTTCACCTCGTTAAAAGGTTACTTCTATATCAACATTTTTATCTTTAATTTGCTGAGCTTATAAAATGTAATTCATAAGATATATAAATATCGTATTCTTATTTTGACATTGTATGGATGTATCGTATTATAAATGGTTAAGATTGCTTACTCAAACTGCATAACCTTTTAAAACAATAATTAAAGAGACTGGATTAAATAACTCTTAAACTAATCGTAAAATATCATTTATTACACCTACATAATCTTCTCAGGCGCTCTTGAAACACTCACGATATTAACCTCGTAATACATTACCAAAAACCAGTCATAAACACTCCAAAACTACAAGGAACATCAATGTCAAATTACGAAGTAAAGTGTCCAAACATCCATTTTGTCAAATAAGTAGACCCAATATGAAACAATATTCGATTGTAATAATTTATTTCAGTTGAGGAAGAGGGGGAGAGAGCGCATAGGAAATGGCGAAGAGGCAAGAAGAAGAAGAACATCTTCTCCTCTAATTATTCTTCACAAATCAACACTTCCGATCATCTTCTCACTCACCACTTTCTCCGATTACTAGATCTGAAAACCCTCCGGCGGAATCTCCGGTGAGTTCTACTCTTTTCCGGTGAACTGATTGTGTGTTCTTTACTGGTTTAAACACTCCGATCTTCGGTTTTTCGATTACCCTTTTGAAATCTGTTTACGTCCGTACACGCACAATCACACGCAGTTTGTTTATTTAGATAAGGAATTTTACTCGACGATTTTCGGTTTTCGAAACACCCTTTTGGTACGATTGTTGTAATTTGTTCTTGTTTTGATCGGTTGGGGAGTGTAGTTTTTGTGTTTTGATTGAGAAGAAACGGCATTGATGAAGCATGTTCGTTGTTTTTTGACAAAATAAAGTACAACTTGATTAGCATGTGGTACAACGCCTTCCCGATGAACAACTTTTGGGGGCTTTGTTTCAGTTTTAAAATATTGGTGGTTTATTTGTTGTTTACAATTTCTGAATAAAGATGACATTTTTTCAATTCAATTTGAATACCCATTGTTGTTCACCATGCATTCTTGATGATTGATTACCAAATATCAAGGAATCAGATTAGGGATATAAAAGATTTTTGTTAATGTTACATTTGATTTTATTGAAAACTGAATTTGTCACTTGATTATTTTGTTTTTATGGTAAAATTTGATGGGTGGTTTGGTGATCAATCACACTATTCTATATACCAATAAATCTACCCTGGACCCAACTTATTTTTATCTATTTTTGTACAAGGGTTTAGTCTTTCATCTTGTCTATATCTTCAATTATTCATATTTATATATATCTGTTATCACATAGCTACTTCACTTTTGTATTTGACCTTTATCTTCAATTTGTTTATTAGAGGTCTTTAATGTGTTAGATATGTCAAGGACTGTTTTGCATAATATATACATGGGTTGGTTTGAGAAACAATAAATAATTAGGAATCAAATGAATAGCTATTTTAAAATAAAGGAGGACATATTCATGATTTATTAAGTGAAAGAGAAAGAATGCATGGTGTTCATAGACGGTTGATCGGATCGTTCGCGATGCTTTGAGGTTTATACGGTTCGGTTGGTGGCTTAGAACTTGAGATCGGCCTATTTACTTTTCATACTTCATGTTTTTTTAATATGTAGTTATGCATGTTTATATTATTTGTTTAAAGTTTTAAGTTTTAACACAATTGTTTTAGTTGTGATACGTAGGGCGGTTATGTAAACACATAATCCACTCTTTTTCGATCTTGTTATATCCGGCTAGCATTACGTATAGGTGTTTATGCGTTCCTGTGATATAAAATTGGCTTTGTGTTGAACGCGTTGCTATATAAAGACAAAAGGAGTGAAAATAGGACACATGTAGTTTTTCCTTTTCCTTCCTTTTTACTCAAACTTTCTATTTATTATGTCCTATACTATTGAAATCAATAGTACTGGCATACAATTGTTGAACTTTTACATCACTTTTACTCATTGTGAATGCTTTGACTATGTGGGGTGTTTTGGGGATCTATATATAAATTACTTATATGTTTGTTAATTGCACATTCCAAATTGGTTTTTTTGATGGGTACAAAATTACTGGTTTACTCCTACTGTGAAATGGAGTTGATTATCTCCCTAAGTGTAATTGGTTTAAATTTGCAACTCCAAACACCCAATCATGAAATTAGGTTTAGATAATTAGATGATCTTCTTGTAACATTTCAAATCACAATAATAAAGTTTGAGTTCACATCCAAACACCCCTAACAATAATATAGTGCTAGTCTTTTTTGTGGGTTTAATATAAAGTTTTGATTTTTAATCTTGTTCTTTGTATATACTTTCTCTAGCAGATCAAAGTCATGGGCTAGGCAATAAATTCATCGTTGACCGTTGACCGTAGTGTTTTACTTTGAAAGCTAGTCAACATGAGCCAGCTGAGTGTTGAAACCGGAGATACATTTGCTACTTTACTTGAACTTGCTGCGAATAACGACATCGAAGGGTTCGAAAAGGCAATCGAATCTGACCCTTCTGGTATTGATGAGGTTGGACTATGGTATGGCCGTCAAAAAGGGTCAAAACAGATGGTTCTTGAACACCGAACGCCTTTGATGGTGGCAGCCATGTATGGAAGCATTGATGTTTTGAAACTGATTCTTTCTCGATCAAAAGGCGATGTAAATCAGTTATGTGGTGTTGATACAACCACCGCTCTTCATTGTGCTGCTTCTGGTGGATCTTTAAACGCTGTGGAAGTCATTAAGTTGTTACTGTCAGCTGGTGCTGACCCGAATCTGATAGATGTTAACGGGCTTCGGCCTGTGGATGTGATTATGGTTTCACCTAAGTCTCCAGGTATGAAAAAGACCCTCGAAGAGCTTCTTGGCGTTGTTGAAAGTGAAGTTACTACTTTGCCCTTGCGAGAGCCTGAGCCTGAACCGGAACCGGAACCGGAACCTGAACCGGAACCTGAACCTGAACCTGAACCAGAACCAGAACCAGAACCAGAACCAGAACCAGGACACAGACCTGAACTGGAACCCAATCTGGAATTGGATTTGGTCTGTTCTCCAACGACTTTGACTTCTAATGACCTGAAACGGGAATACCCGATTGACCCATCTTTGCCCGATATCAAGAATAGTATCTACTCAACTGATGAGTTCAGAATGTACTCGTTCAAGGTCCGGCCCTGTTCAAGGGCCTACTCTCATGATTGGACTGAATGCCCGTTTGTTCACCCGGGTGAAAACGCACGTAGGCGAGACCCACGGAAATACCATTACAGTTGTGTACCGTGTCCGGATTTCAGAAAAGGCACTTGTCGAGGAGGCGATATGTGTGAATACGCTCATGGGGTTTTCGAGTGTTGGCTTCACCCGGCCCAATACCGGACCCGTCTTTGTAAAGACGGCGTTGGTTGTAACCGAAGGGTCTGTTTCTTTGCTCACACAAGAGATGAGCTTCGTCCGTTGTTTGTGTCAACAGGTTCTGTGGTCCCGTCACCTCGGTCAACAGCCGGACCAAGTGCAATGGATTTTGCTGCAACCATGACTATGATGGGTCAGGGCCCGGGTTCATCTTTTACACCACCGCTGTCCCCAAATGCGAATGGCAACTGGGCTCAACCGAATGTTCCCACATTGCATTTACCGGGAAGTAATCTTCAATCGAGCCGGTTAAGATCATCACTTAATGCTCGCAATTTGGATCAAGAACTGAATATCCAGCTTTTAAATGAATTAAACAGGCAACAAAGGGCGATATTAACCCCGACAAAGCTCGAGGATATCTTTGCAGCCGAAAGCTCTTCTCCTAGGTTCTCCGATCAATCAGTTTATTCACCGAGACATAACTCATCGGTTTTCAACCAGTTTCAGCAACAACAGAGTATGTTATCACCAATCAATACAAACTTTTCGGTTCAGTCTCCTGGGAGGATGTCCCAAGAAGTGTTGATCGGGTTGACCCAATTTCGCCCATGAGTTCTCGCGTGTCTATGTTGGCACGTGAACAGTTTAGAAGTTTGAGTTCACGGGAGCTCGGGTCAAGATCCAGTGGTGTCATGGGTTCGGGGGCTGAGCCGTGGTCAAAATGGAGTTCGGGCAATGAAAAAGCTGAATGGGGTGTTAACGTTAACGACAATGGTGGGAATAACTGCGAAGAACCTGATCTGTCATGGGTTCAATCACTCGTTAAAGAAACGCCCCTGGAAAAGATGGCGGTTCATGAAGGCTCGGGCGGTCCTTCGGGCAACGGTGGCAGTGACAGTGGTGGTCTGAGTTCAAACACACAGATTGGACATGTTGATCAATCTGCATTGAGTTCATGGATTGAGCAGATGCAGCTTGATCATTTTGTGGCTCAACAAAATTGAAATTTTTGGTTTTGATTTTTGGGCAACAATGGAGGAAAAACAAACAAGTTTTTCTCCATTTATTTTCAATTTAGTTATTATGAAACAAGCAGCAATTAGAAAATTTAGGAAATTTTCTAAAAGAATATTAATATTAATATTAATATTAATTATTATGTTTATGAAATTATTTATAATTTAAACATCCCCCTTTTTCTTTGTACTTGAGAGGTGCTAGGTGTTGATGTAATCATGTGATGTTTAGTGCAGATCTCAAGTGTTTTGGTCATATAAGACTTAGATGGTGGAGGTGAGGATCATGATAACCTATGTAACAAATGATTTCAATTAATATTATTCCTTTTAATTATTATATGAATTACATTATGTGATCTTTTTTATTTTCTTGTATTTTGGTTCAAAGTCAGAGGTTTTAGGGGATTTCAAGTAAGGATGGTAATTCCTGACATTAATTGAAGTATAATCTCAAATTGATCTAAAATAATTAGATTTCGTGGAGGTTTGGTTTAACTCGTTTAATAAAAACTGTTTTGATTGACATGTACAATTTGTTTTATTAATCAGGCCGTGTTTGGGTTTTATCAAATTGGATTTAACATGTTTAAATTGGAACCGGATAGAAGGAATGGATGAATATGTTATAAGCTCAACCCGTGTAGTCTATTTCAAGCTTTATTACAATTTGTCTATGATATATTTAGCTTGTTTACAAGTATGTTGCAATCGGTTTATACCGTTGGCTCATTTTATATTTTAAAAAAGACTAGTTTCATGAGTAATGTTAATTTAGATGATTTTACATGAGCTTGATTTAGAAAACTATTTTGGACTAAATTGACAAACTAATTTCAAGTGATCATATATGATATGTTATCCTGTCTTAAAAAAAAATTAACCATAACCTTTTTTTATATGTTTAAATATGGTGAAAGTAGTTGGCTATTGATTGAAGAGAAAAAAAGAACATGTGATGTGGGATTATCAAAATCTCTAAAGGTGGATTTGGGATGGTGAGTTGTGGGAGTATGTGGATGGGAAAACTGCCATTTGTTCTTATTCTATTCTATATGACAAAGTTTTTATCTTATAATAATAATATACTTTTCTATTTTTATATAAACATATGTGGAGATGAGGATGAGATGCTTTGATCAACAACCTTTTCTATTGCCAAGGAATAATGAATCTTGATCATGTTTACAAGAGATGAGATGAGGCTTTGGGCAAATGGCCATATTATGTTCCTTTAAAACGATCTTATCCTTTTCCTCATATCTAGTATATAACATGTTAATATTTTTTTATTATCATAAATATATTAAAATACCCATTACATCTTAAGTTTTTAATTAGTTTTTTTACCTGTCGTGCGTTACGATGGGGCAGTATGCAGCGTGAGTATTCATTACAATCGACTCGATTAATTTTCAAATTATTACGTCAATGATACCTATTTTATTTAACCCGACTCGTATCCGGAATTTACTTTGAAATGTATATCAACACGAAATGTACATAAAAAGTCTGATTTTAAAAAGTAATTTAATTGTAAGGCCGGTGTGCTGTGGTGAAGTAGTATGATTTAACAAAACGTTGCGACGTGTATGTTATCTACGTTATGCTCCGTGCGGCTTAAGAATTACAAAAAGTAATTTAAAAGAAATAAATATAAAAAGTAATAAAAAAAGATACTTTAAACGAAAATGATGTAAGAAATTTTGAAAACAAAGTTTGAAAAGATATTGAAAAATAAAGTTTGAAAAGTTGTAACTCTGCTATTTTACAAGTCCATTGATAGCCCCTGCTAAATCCTATGGAACTTGATCCCATCCACCAGACTTGTTTGACAAGTAATGTAGAAATATATGAAGGATGATTATCGAGTTATGATATACCATTGATTTGGAGGTGGATGATGAAAGAGGTCCTTCATCTCCCATCTCCTTGAATGTGGCGCTCACTACTTCTTTGGAGAATGAAGACTCACCATTTTTATCATGAAGTTGTAGATGTTGATGAAACTTTACGCAAGAGATGGTGATCTTTAGTCCTTGCATCACCGCGGTTAGGACCTTGGGTCCATGTTCTCTTTGAATAGAACATGTAGTCCAGAATTACCAAATCTGTGATGTATAATTCACTGGGCCGATAGAGATGGCAAAATCATAGTTGTTATTGCGAAGAAAGTTAAGAAAAGGGTCGTAGACTGAATCACCAATGGGTTCAAGTGAGGCAGCAATGTTATGATTTGGTCGGAATCCTAGGTGGGGCAGCCAATTGGAAAGAATTTGAAGTTGTGTAGGACTTTGAAGAGATGAAGGTTTTTGAAGGTTTTTGCTATCAGATGAATGTAGATGATGACAATAGTGGGAAAAAGTGTTGATTTACAGTTCAGGGATAATACATAATAGTATTATTTTAAAATTTTTATCACCGTAACTGTAAATTCGACGGTTTTCTGATGATGGAATAGTCTTTCCAGGAAAAACTATGGCGTCGCTACCTATCAAAAGATAGAAGTGGGTGCTACTAGATCTTTTAAAAGAAAAGTGCTGAATTAATCTTATCTGACGAATTGCAAAAATCGGCAGTACCCAGTTTTCTTATCAATAACTCAATTTTTCATAAATTTTATCAGATTTCATTTTATATAATTATAAATTATTTTAAAATTTATCATTTCAATAGCATATACAAGATATTTAAACCTTGTTTCATCAAATGCCTTCATGAAAAGATCTGCATATTCTTCATTTGTATGAACCTTAACTAATTTAATAATTTTTTTTTCTGCACAATCCCGAAAGAAATGATACTTGATATTAATATGTTTTGTCTTTGAGTGCTGAACCGGATTGTTGGTGATTAATATGGCACTGTTGTTGTCAATGTGAATTGGAGTGTTCATGAAGGTTACTCTATAAAAATTGACATCCTCCTAGAAATTGACATGAAACCAATCTTCACCCTAGAAATTGACATCCACCTAGGTTGGATTTCTTGTAGATGTTGCATCCTCTATAGTCACTATCTGTATACCCATAGAGATTGAAGTTGGTACTTTTAGGGTACCATAATCCCAACTTAGGTTCCCCTCTAAGATACTTCAAAACCCTATTCACAGCTATGATGTGTGACACTTTTAGAGCAGCTTGGAATCTTAAGCACAGACATGTGGTAAACATAATATCTGGTCTGCTTGCTGTGAGGTACATGAGAGATCCAATGATGGCTCTATATTGCTGCTGATCTATTACTTACCCTACAAGATTAGGATTTAGTGAACATGTTCTAGACATTGGGGTTTTAGTAGCTTGAGCATTAGTAGCTTGATATCTCACTAAGATAGATTGATTTATGAACATCCCATCAGATGTTTGTTTCACTTGTTAATCCTAAGAAGAAAGTGAGTTATCCCATTGAACTCATCTCAAAGTTGGACATCATAAGACTCTTAAAGTCTTTACAGAATCTCTCATTTATGGAACCAAATATAATATCATCCACATATACTTGACCAAAATGATGTCCAATTCAACTTTCTTTATGAAGTGAGTTTTGTTTATTGATCCTCTGGTATATACATTATTTAGAAAAAAGGTAGAGAGTGTCTCATACCATTTCCTAGGAGCCTGATTAAGCCCATAAGAGCTTTATCAAGTTTGTATACATAATCTGGATACTTTAGATATTCAAAGCCAGGAGGTTGAAAGACATAAACTTCTTAATCTATCTCACTATAGAGAAATGCACTCTTAACATCCATTTGAAACACCTTGAAGTCTTTTGAGGCAGCGAATGCTAGAATAATTTTGATTGCTTCAAACATGGCCATAAAAGCAAAGACTTCATCATAATCAATCCTTTTATCTTGTGTGTACCCTTGTACAACAAGTAGTGCTTTATTCTTGATAACAATACCCTTGTCATCCTTCTTTATCTCAAAACCTATTTTGATCCTATTGTAGTCTTCCCCTTAGGGAGTGCATATTGTTTCCAAACTTTCTGTCTTTCAAACTGAAGAAGATCCTCTTGCATAGCTTTTACCCAGTTTTGTTCTTTTAAGGTTTCATTCACTATCCTTGGTTCTAGTTGAGAAAGGAATCATGAGAACAAACAGATGTTTGCCTCATGTGTTTTGCCTATTATCTTGACACCAACATTAACATTGCCATTCTCAACTGGGTGTTCTTTATGAATTTTTAGTCTTGGAATCACTTGGAGTTGTTGAGATGGATCCGAATTGGAGAAATTTGTTTCAGGAAGTTTGGAAAATAGATCATTAAGAGTGACTGGATCAGCTGCCGAATTGACTCCTTCAGTATTTTTGCCACATTTGTCTCCTTATCAAGATATTTTCTAGTACCATAATGAATATAGGACTCCTCTTCTGATGAGTCATCATGATCATATGATGGTTGATCTACAACATTTGTGGTACTAGCATCTACTTCTGCTGATTGGGGTTGGATAGGATCAACAGTTGATCTAATGTGATTAAGGCCATAAGGTAGATCAACTCTGTAGTCTTCAACACTTATGATTTGTGTGTTTGCTGATCTTTCAAGTGGGTCTCATGAAACATTCTCAAGCAAATGGTTAAAAGTATTTGTGAATCCATTTAGATCAAAGATCCAGCTTGAGGTACTTCCAACACTATTTGAGTAATTTTCATTAAATATGACATTTTTGAGATTCCTCAATGGTGTGGTCAACTTTGTTGTATACTTGGTAAGCCTTAGCTTATGATGAGTATCCTATAAAGAACCCATATACCGATTTCTTAGCAAATTTGGATAAATGATCTTTGGTATTTAAAAGATTGCATGAACATCCAAAAGGTCTTAAGAATCCTATGAATGGTTTTCTCTTATGCCAAAATTCATAAGAAGTTTTCCTATGTGTTTTAACTACCAACACCTTGTTTTGAACATAGGACGTAATCCTTGTTTTGAACATAGCACGTAATGCTGACTGCTTCAGCCCAAATATTATAGGAAGGTTGGAATAAGACAACATAATCCTTACAGCCTCAATAAGTGTCTTATTTCTTTTCTCAGCAACTCTGTTTTGCTAAGGAGTTCTAAGAGCATTATTTTCTAGCAGTATCTTTGGATTCACAAAGAGAGTCAAGGGTGTGGTTTTTAAATTCTGTTCCTTAATCACACCTAATAATTTTTAACCTTTTGATCAATTTAGTTCTCAATTTTAATAACACGTGATTTTATAATTTCAGTAGTTTTATTCTTAGTTTCTAAAAAAACCCAACTGAATCTTGTAAAATCATCTATTATTACCAAGCAATATAGTTTTCTTTCCAAACTCTTTACACCTATTGGACCAAACAAGTCCATGTGCAACAAATGTAAAGGATTTTTGATATAATTCAACTCTTTGGACTTATGAGAAGCTCTATGTTGCTTTCCCTTTTGACAGGCAACACAGTGACCAGTACATTCAAACTTTTTGTTTGGTAGTCTAGTGACTAACCCATTTTGAACTAGTTTATTCATGCTTTTGAGATTTACATGTGCTAGTCATCTTTGCCAAATGGAGGATTCATTCATTAAAGCTTTTAAAATGAAATATGATACATTTCCTAAAGATGATGCATTTTACATGTTGAACATGTACATATTGTCTCTCCTAGGGGCTCTCAAAAGTATTTTATCATTTGGTATTACAAGACCAGGAGATACAACAATACATTCATACTATGTGAAGAGAGTGTTATGTTTTTTATCACACAACTAAGATACACTCAGCAGATTATGGTTCAACTCTTTCACATAATTCAGCTTATCCAAGCTTACCTTTCCATTGCTGACTATCACTATGCTAGTAATGTATCTTCCTCTTATATCACTTCCAAAGGAAATAGATCCACCATCATATGGTTCAAGATTCAACAGGACTGATCTGTTACTTGTCATGTGCCGAGAGCATCCACTATCCACAGTCCACAAGTTATCTTTGGTCTGCGCATGTTCCTGCACATGAATAAATTGATTAGTGATGAATGGGAATCCAAGCCTGTTTAGTCTTGGGTCTTCCAGATTTCAGCAATTTTCATTGATTCTATGTGCTGAAAGCTTGATTTCAGGCTTTGGGTCATCTACGATTTTATCAAGTTCGGCAGATGTCTTTGGTCTCCAGGCTTTTCCTATTAGCTTTTGATTTGCTAGATGCTTTGACATCATCTCTTCCTTGATGACTTTTTGAATCTCTTGAAGATGGTGAAGCTTTCTCAAAAGTCTTTTTCTTGATGTTTGGTGCTGCTTATTTGTTTGGCAAATACTTTAGAGGTGCCAAAATTTTCTTGAAATCAGCACTTGACTTGTTTGGCTTCCGAACTACTATGAGTATCAATTTTTCTTTTTAATGGTTGATCGGCAGCTACAAACCTTTTTAAGGATCTTGATTGGTTGAAATGGTTTATGGAGTGAGATAAGGGATTGTATTGACACTATTTTGCACAGTGTTTGTATTCCCTACACACTAGGCATATTATAACACCCGGAAAATTTCAGCATGATGAAAAGAAAAGAAAGCAAGGGAGAAAAATGAGAATTATTGTAAAACAAGGGGTTAAAAGCAGGCAAGGGCCAAACTTACCCATAATGGATTCAAAAAGTTGATAAGGCTGCCCATACTTCTCTCAATCATGCAAGAAATCTCGGCTGAAAAAAGAAAAAGCAGTTTCACCCAGTTTTAGAGAGAGAAAGTCTTCGAAAGATAAGATTCTATGGTGTTCTTCTTGGTTTCAGTTGGGTTTTTAGCTTCTGGACTGATCCTTAAGTGTTTCTATGTGTTTGGTTTTGTGTTTTCATGTTTTTAGGTGCTAGAACTCCAGGTTGCTCTCGGGTTTGGAGGAGTTTCACTCAAAAGCAGTTAGAGGTGAGTTCTAGATCCCCTCTTTTAAATGTTCTCTACTTATTTGGGGCTGGTATGCATATTAAACAGATGTTTTTGAATCAAGTTATGATTTTCCATGTACGGTACGGTTGTTTATAATGATATAGATATGTTTTATGATTTTCATGAGGATTGTATGAATGTTTAAGATGTTCTAAGTGTTAGACCGATAGATCTAAGCTAAGAATATACTTAAAATGATGCATGGAGACTGGAAATTGAGTAAGTTGGTTCGCAGGTGCAATTAGCTGTCCGTTGTGGATATCGTATGTCCGTTGTGGACACTTAGGAAGGTTGTCCAAGTCGTCCGCTGTGAACACTCCTAGTCCGTTGTGGACACTTGGACATTATTAATGTGTTTGCTGTGGACACTTAGGCATTTAGCTGAGGAGGTACAGGCATGGATGCATAAGCTACTGGGGATAATATGTGTCTGACATCCATATATTTTGAGAATGTTATTGTACTAATACAATTTTTGGGATGTAAATGAAATAACAGGATGTTTTTGTTTGGGTTTTCACTAGCATCCCTCTTGTTTCTCAACTCTTTGAGATAGATTGGATAGTTCCTTTTCCAATGTCCTATCTCACCACACTCAAAGCATGGATCGTTCTCCGTAACCTTTGGCTTCTTAAGCTTTGGTTTTGGGGTTTCCGCTTTAGTCTTTCCCTTACCCTTCCCTTTGATGTATCCCTTGCCTTTGGCAACATTTGACTTGGGTTCGGGGTGATGCCTTTTCTTTTTGCCACCCTCATTGATCGTGAGAACCAATAAAACCCTTTTACCCATCCCTGCCTCGGCTGTTTTGAGCATTGCATAAAGTTCCCCAATGCTCTTGTCCCATCCTTTCATGTTATAATTCATGATAAAAGTCTCAAACTTCTTGGTTAGACCATTGAGGATCAAATCCGTGGCCAACTCTTTTAAGACGGGACAATTCAGCCTTTCAAGGCGATCAATGTGGCTTTTCATCTTCATCACATAAGATGATACCGATTGGGTTTCTTCCATTCGACATGCATGAGGCGCTCGAACCATTTCGAAGCGCTCTACCCTCGCTTGTTGAAGGAACATATCCTTCAGCTGGGTAATCATGTCGTATGCCCCGTGATGTTTAAAATCCTTTTAAAGCTCGGGAATCATGGCTCCCAACATGAGGCAAGAAACTTGCATAGAATCCTCATTGCACGTAACCCAATCCTCGTAGGCGTCAACATCATTAGCGTTGGGTTCATCGAGAATAGGATCGTCCAACACATATGATTTCTTTTCTTGCTTGAGAACAATTCTCAAGTTTTGAAACTAATCCATGAAATTATTATGGTTGAGACGATCATTTTCCAGGATAGTTCTTAGTGACAGGTTATGGACGGTTGGGGAGGTAGCGTTGTT
Source organism: Flaveria sonorensis (assembly GCA_025506505.1). NCBI lineage: Eukaryota > Viridiplantae > Streptophyta > Magnoliopsida > Asterales > Asteraceae > Flaveria > Flaveria sonorensis. Next base: position 43,169,655 of record CM046434.1, read on the forward strand.
ATTATTGGCAACCATTACTACAATATAAACAAAGTTCAATTTTAGTATTTACAAAAAGGAATTTTAATTATTAATACACTTTCATGTCTCATAGACAATTAATAATTAAAAATCTAGAATCCAATGTTACATTCAAATAATGGTTAGGTGACCTTTATCCCATTATTTAATATAATAAGGTAGTCAACTTTTGACAATTGCAACCCTTTGCAACTTCTAGTTTATGGGATCGGTTAAACATCTTTATGTTTTGTTGATATGTTTAATCCCATCAACACCATTGTATGCCATGCTTCGATGACCCTATTCACATGGTTTCCACCTCAAGTCATCCTACTTACACACACGTGTGAATTTACACATACAGGTGGTTGGTGAACTTTATCCCACAAATATGTTAAACCCACCTCAAACATACAAGTTCCCTAAATGTGGTTAGGTGACTTTATCCCACAAATAGTTCCCAAGTGATTCGAGTGTTGTATAAAAGGATGGTGTTAAACTTGTTTAAAAGGGATTTTGTTTTCATTAATTCTAGTTATGAAAACATTTTGTACCTTACATTTGCATGCATTCAAATGTGTGGTACACTAGTGAAACCAATTTCCAAGGTTCTTTTAATAAAACCCAATTTTATTGCGAAAACATTAAATTTTAATAAAACCATTTTATTACCCATGTTAATGTTTCCAAAAGAACTGTTTGCAGCTTGCTATTGATTTGAAATTGTTTAACAGTGCATATCCAAATATCACATGAACAATAAATAAAATCAACCATACAAGCAACACATACAACAACAAATTCATAACCATAGACAACTAATTTAACATCACTTTTTGACCGAAACAAGTGAGTTAATTAGGTCCTTCCTAAGGGTACACTTGTGTTAGTGAACTCCCACTTGATCCCGCATCTAAATGCTTCAAGTGTCCACTTTGTGTTGTGATTCTTCCATTCGATTTGAGCTTCCAAATAGGCTTAAATTCCACCAAACTCCTTTGGGCCTTCAAAATATGTTTTTGATTAGTGGGCTTAAATCCCATTAAGAGCTATAAAGCTCTTTGGGCACAAAATTGGCCCAAACCAAAAACATCCTTGTTGCATCTTCTTTTACAAAATATATCCTATATACATTTTCTAGTAAAAGTGAAATGCAACTAATCTATTTATTTTACATACCAAATGAAAATAAATAAATTACATAGCCAATAGGAAGAATAAATAGATTTAATTATTACAATCCTTTGAATAATAAAATACAAATGACAACACATCCAAACACAAGGTCTTGGCTAGGTTATGAACATCAAGATACATATCCAAATATGAAAGCAAAATCCGAGATCTTTCCCCTTGAATCACAGATTTTCGGTTAATGTGAAAACAAACCGAATATCATGATTCTTGTCCAAACAACTAAATCATCCAAATGATTAAATTTTTCAATATTACAGTATGCATGTAAAGTAGAATCTTGAAAAAACAGGGGAAACATAGACCTGAATTTTTGGTCTGTTGGTGAATTAACAGCAAGAAACCGAGAATTCAGTCCAGATGAAGCATGTATCCATATAACTGGCTCTTGATGCCATTGTTGGGGTTTTCACAAGTTTATCAGAGTTATTTTATCCTTATAAAATGAAAAATGCAGTGGAATTTAAATGAAAAACTTGTTACAGTTAATCTATATAAACCAATTTATATATCTGTTAAAACCCGTCATGGATCGTTATATGAAAAATCATGCTTAAAAACAACCATAGGGTGTTTATAATTCTACCTCTCAAATGGGACAGAGGAAGATGATCTTTGATCGACAGCTTCAAAAGCAGGAAACCTCAAGCTTGTCTACCCCAAGCTTCCAACAAAACACCAGGCTGCTAGGATTTTCTTCACTTAATCGAGTTCTGTTCACTGTTCTCTTCGACTGATCGACAGAGAAGCAGCAGAACACTCCGATCTGCACCTTTGTGTGTGTTGTAAGTTATCAGAGAGTGTGGTTGAATGCAATCATATATTGCATGTCCTGTGAAACTGAATTTCAGAGTGAGCGAAAAGAGGGCGGGACCCATCCCTTTAACCCATCCGCATTTCTCTAATATTTATCCGCATTTGTAAATGCGGACGAACAAACTCTAACCGCATTTGTAAATGCGGAAGAAGAAAATTCATCCGTATTTCCCAAATATACATCCGCATTTGTAAATGCGGATGAGTAGTTCCATCAGCATTTCCAAAATGCACATCCGCATTTGTAAATGCGGACGAACAGTTCATCAGCATTTCCCAAATGCACATCCGCATTAGTAAATGCGGATGATCAGTTTCATCAGTATTTTCTTAAATGCTTATCCGCATTAGTAAATGTGGATGAAGAAATTCCTTCAGCATTTCCACAAATGCACATCCGCATTAGTAATTGCAGATGAGGAACGTTCATCCGCATTTCCTCAAAACATATCTGCATTAGTAAATGCGGATGAAGAAATAGAAATGTGGACAAAAAAGACTTGTATTGTTTGTTCAACCATTTGAATAACAATACAAAGTACTCTCTCTCTAGAACAAATTCCCATTTAATTTATCCATAACACTAGTGCAAATATTTAGAAAACCAATTTCTAAATACTTCAAGTGTCAATATTTATTTACATGATCATATCATAAAATAAATATTGTGAGTGTTTGTCTCGCTTGTTATTGGGATCATAACGTACTAGCCACATCAATTCAATATGTGTCTTGGGCAGACCGTTCCCAACAGTTTTGTCATGACCTTTTTAATTATTAATGAAAAGTTCAAATTCCGCTACAAGAATGATGTGTTTTTAAATGTTATATCCTATATGTTTTATGTTATGAATGACCGACTATAAGCGTTCCGGTAATGGGGCCTTACTAGTTGGTATCAGAGCCAAAGTTTAAGAGAATCGGGTAAAATATTTTCAAAAAAAAAAAAAACCTAAAACTTAAACTGAGAATGGGACGAAAGGGAAGGGATGCTAGTCCTAGTAGCTGCGTGCTTGCAGGTAAAGGCTTTATGTAAGATAATATAAAAAGAAATTATGTGCGTGTGCTATGTGAATTATGTGCTCTTAGTAGATTTGGATATTGATGCAGTCTGGATAGGGAATGCTTGTGGGACGAAGAGTAAAGTACGTGGCTAATCACAACTGGCCACTGTAATTAGGGACTTACTATACTTGACATAATATGAGCTATTACGTTGAATGACCTTGTTAGTGTTTGAATCTTATAGGAAGTAGATTTTATGGCGGGGAGAAAATCTGTGAAGGCAACCCGAGGTGGTGCTCGTGGCAGGCGTACTACTAGGCCACGTGTCACTAGGAGCAAGGCTAAGGCTCTTGAGACGATTCATGAGGACACAGACATCCATAGCCACCAAGAGGGTGCAGGATCAGCTACCCTCAAGTCTATGGTAAAGGAAGCTATTGCTGAAGAGGTCTACAACGTCATGCAGAATGTGTTGCCCTCAGTGGTGACCAAAGTGTTAAGGGCTGTAAAGGAGGGTGAGAGAACTAATGATGCTATTAAGTAGGAGAAAGCAGAGGAAGAGCCATCTAGCCCAAAGGTGGTAATTCATGATGATGATAGTGAGGAGGAGAAGGAGACCGCTAAGGGGTGCACCTATGGGGCGTTTCAGAGGTGCAAACCTCCGACATTTGACGGTAACGGCAATGCTACTACTGCTCACCATTGGGTTCGAGAGATGGAGGCAGTCCTAGACATAAGTGAGTGCCGGGAGGATCAGAAGGTGAAGTTTGCCTCCCATTCTTTCATTGACTCAGCATTATGTTAGTGGGACAACATTGTCCAAGCCGAGGGAAAACAATCTATAGGAAGGATGAGGTGGTCGGATTTGAAAGAACTGGTACTGGAGGAGTATTGTCAACATCTGGAGTTGGACAAAATTGAGAAGGAGTTCCTGCATTTGGAGGATGGAAACATGACTCGTCAAGAGTATACCTCTAAGTTCAATGAACTTGCAAGACTTGTTCCTGATCTAGTAACTCTGGAGTCCAAGAAGATTAAGAGGTACATGCAGGGTTTGCCCATGGACATTAGGAAGAACATGATAGCCGCTAGACTGAGCACGTTTAGGTCTGCGGTAGATTTTGCCGGAAGATTGTATGATGAGAGGGACCCGGTGCCAATTCAGAGGAAGGTTGAAAAGAGTTGGAACAAGAACGATAATGGGAAGAGGTTCAAGAGTGACAACTATAGGATCGGGGAGAAGAAGATGAGGATTGAATATCGTCGCCTAGGATTGAGTAAGGGAAACAACAGGAGCGAATGTAAGAAGTGTGGGAAGGAAAATATGGGAGAGTGTTAGTGCGGACTGAACGTCTGCTTCAAATATGGGAAGCCTGGTCATATAGCAAGGGAGTGTGGGGTGGTGAGGTGCTACAACTATGGTGAAGAGGGCCATCTGAGCAGGTATTGCAAGAAACCGAGGGCTGAGAACTCCAGGGTGAGAAAGGGGATCGAGAAGGAGAAGAAAGGGCAGAAGGCAAAAGCCAAAGCATTTACTATGACCCTGGAGGAGGCTAGAGTGGATCCTAATGTTATGTCAGGTACTTTCCTAGTAAACCAAATTTGTGCCTCTGTGCTTTTCGATTCTGGTGCTAGTAAGAGTTTTATTTCTACTGCCTTCTGTGTTAAGTTTCCTGTTAGAAGTAGAAGTTTTGATGTAGAAACTGCCATTGGTAAGTCTACCAAGATTTCTGATCTGATTGAGGATAGTGACATAGAGTTGGAAGGCCATAGGTTCTCTGCTAAATTATTCGTGATGCCCCTAGGCGGATTCGATGTGGTTCTAGGAATGGATTGGCTAGAAGCCTATGAGGCAAATATTGTGTGTCGCAAGAACATGATTTGTTTGACCGCACCTGATGGGAGTTCGGTGATGATTTACGGTGATAGGGTCGGTACGGTTCCGAAGGTAATTTCAATGGTTGTGGCCGAGAAGTGCATGAGACGTGGATGTAGTACCTACCTGGCTTATGTTAAAGATGTGGATGCGTCAGTTATTGGGAATGGTCTGCCCAAGACACATATTGAATTGATGTGGCTAGTACGTTATGATCCAAGTCGGGTCATACCCAATAACAAGCTAGATAAACACCTCCAATATTTATTTTATGATATGATTATGTATATAAATATTGACACTTTAAGTATTTAGAAATTGGGTTTCTAAATATTTGCACTGGTGTTGTGAATAAATTATATGGATAATTTATTCTAGAGAGAGAATATTTTGTATTGTTATTCAAATGGTTGAATAACAACACAAGTCCTTTTGTCCGCATTTCTTTGTTACTCATCCGTATTTACTAATACGGATGTGTTTTTAAGGAAATGTGAATGAATGTTCCTCATCCGCATTTACAAATGCGGATGTGCATTTGTGGAAATGTTGAAGGAATTTCTTCTTCCGCATTTACTAATGCGGATGAGCATTTAAGGAAATGATGATGAAACTGATCATCCGTATTTACTAATGCGGATGTGCATTTGGGAAATGCTGGTGAATTGTTCGTCCGCATTTACAAATGCGAATGTGCATTTTTGGAAATGCTGATGAAACTACTCCTCCGCATTTACAAATGCGGATGTACATTTGGGAAATGCGAATGAAGTTTCTTCTTCGACATTTACAAATGCGGTTAGAGGTTGTTCATCCGCATTTACTAATGCGGATGAATATTAGAGAAATATGGATGGGTTAAAGGGATGGGTCCAGCTCACTTTTCTCTCACTCTGAAATTTAGTTTCATAGGACGTGCAATATATGATTGCAATCAACCACTCTCTCTGATAACTTACAACACACACAAAGGTGCAGATCGGTGTTCCTGTATCTTTTCTCTCGATCGGTCGAGGAAAACCAAGAACAGAACTCGGCTCAAGTGTAGAATATCCTAGCAACCTGGTGTTTTGTTGGAAGCTTGGGGTAGAAAAGCTTGAGGTTTCCTGCTTTGGAAGCTGCCGATCAAAGATCTTTTTCTCTGTCCCATTCGAGAGGTAGATTTCTAAACACCCTATAGTTGTTTGTAAGCATGATTTTTCATATAACGATTCATTACGGGTTTTAACAGATATATAAATTGGTTTCTATATATATAAATTGTAACAAGTTTTTCATTCATATTCCGCTGCGTTTTTCATTTTATAAGGATAAAATGACTCTGATAAACTTGTGAAAACCCCAACAATGGCATCAAGAGCCGGTTATATGGATACATGCTTCATCTGGACTGAATTCTAGGTTTCTTGCTGTTAATTCACCAACAGACCAAAAATTCAAGTTCTATGTTTTCCCTGGTTTTTCAAGATTCTACTTTACATGCATATTGTAATCTTGAAAAATTTAATCATTTGGATGATTTAGTTGTTTGGACAAGAATCATGATATTCGGTTTGTTTTTTACATTAACCGAAAATCAGCGATTCAAGGGAAAACTCTCGATTTTTTCTAAAAATTTGGATATGTATCTTGATGTTCATAACCTAGCCGCGACCTTGTGTTTGGTTGTGTTGTGATTTGCATTTGATTATTCAAAGGGTTGTAATAATTAAATATATTTGTTCTTCCTATTGGCTATGTAATTTATTTATTTTATTTGGTATGTAAAATAAATAGATTAGTTGATTTTCTCTTTTACTAGAAAATGTATATAGGATATATAATTTTGTAAAAGAAGATGCAACAAGAATGTTTTTCAGTTTGGGCCATTTTTAGGCCCAAAGGGCTTTATAGCTCTTAATTGGATTTTAAGCCCAATAACCAAAAACATATTTTGAAGGCCCAAAGGGGTTTGGTGCAGAATTTTGAAGTCTATTTGGAAGCTCAAATCGAATGTGAGAATCACAACACAAAGTGGACACTTGAAGCATTTGGATGAGGGATCAAGTGGGAGTTTACCGACACAAGTGTTACCCTTAGGATGGACCTAATAACTCACTTGTTTCGGTCAACAAGTGATGTTAAATTAGTTGGCTATGGTTGTGAACTTGTTGTTGTATGTGTTGCTTGTATGGTTTAATTTATTGTTCATGTGATATTTGGATATGCACTATTAAATAATTTCAAATCAACAACAAGCTGCAAACGGTTCCTTTGGAAACATTAACATGGATAATAAAATGGTTTTATTAAAGGTTAATGTTTTCGCAATAAAATTGGGTTTTATTAAAAGAACCTTGGAAATTGGTTTCACTCATGTACCACGCATTTAAATGCATGCAAATGTAAGGTACAAAATGTTTTCATAACTTGAATTAATGGAAACAAAATCCCTTTTAAACAAGTTTAACACCATCCTTTTATACAACACTCGAAACACTTAGGAACTATTTGTGGGATAAAGGTCACCTAACCACATTTAGGAAACTTGTGTGTTTGAGGTGGGTTTAGCATATTTGTGGGATAAAGGTCACCTAACCACCTGTATGTGTAAACTCACACGTGTGTGTAAGTAGGACGACTTGAGTTGGAAACCATGTGAATAAGGTCACCGAAGCATGGTGTACAATGGTGTTGATGGGATTAAACATGCCGACTAAATATAAATATGTTTAACCGATCCCATAAACTAGAAGTTGCAAAGGGTTGCAATTGTCAAAAGTTGACTACCTTGTTAATTTAAATAATGGGATAAAGGTCACCTAACCATTATTTGAATGTAATGTTGGATTCTAAATTTTAATTATTAATTGTCTTTGAGACATGAAAGGGTATTAATAATTAAAATGTCTTTTTATAAATGCTAAAATTGAAATTTGTTTATATTGTAGTAATAGCCGCAAATAATAACAACGGTACCTCCCTGACCGTCCATAACCTGTCACTGAGAACTATCCTGGAAAAGGATCGTCTCAACCAAAATAATTTCATGGATTGGTTTTGAAACTTGAGAATTGTTCTCAAGCAAGAAAAAAAATCATATGTGTTGGACGATCCTATTCCCGATGAACCCAATATTGATGATGTTGATGCCTACGAAGATTGGGTTAAGCACACTGAGGATTCTATGCAAGTTTCTTGCCTAATGTTAGGAACCATGATTCCTAAGCTTAAAAAGGATTTTGAACATCATGGGGCATACGATATGATTACCCAGCTGAAGGAAATGTTCCTTCAACAAGCGAGGGTAGAGCGCTTCGAAACGATTCGAGCGCTTCATGCATGTCGAATGGAAGAAGCCCAATCGGCATCAACTTATGTAATGAAGATGAAAAGCCACATTGATTGCCTTGAAAGGCTAAATTGTCCCGTCTCAAAAGTGTTGGCCATGGATTTGATCCTCAATAGTCTAACCAAGAAGTTTGAGACTTTTATCATGAATTATAACATGAATGGATGGGACAAGAGCATTGCGGAACTTCATGCAATGCTCAAAACAGACGATGCAGGGATGGGTAAAAGGGTTTTACCGGTTCTCACGATTAATAAGGGTGGAAAAAAGAAAAGGTATCACCCCGAACCCAAGGAAAATGTTGGCAAAGGCAAGGGATACATCAAAGGAAAGGGTAAGGGAAAGACTAAAGCAGGACCACCAAAACCAAGGCTTAAGAAGCCAAAGGTTACGAAGAACGATCCATGCTTTGAGTGTGGTGAGATAGGACATTGGAAGAGGAATTGTCCAATCCATCTCAAGGAGTTGTGAAACAAGAGGGATGCCGGGCAGACTTTAGGTACAACTTTCATGATCCATATTGAACTTAATGTCATTTCTTCAAACACATGGGTATTAGATACCGGATATGGAACTCATATTTGCAATTTGTTGTAGGGGTTCAATAGAAATAAGCATTTTAAGAAGGGGGATACTAGTCTGTACATGGGAAACGGAGCAAAGGTTGATGTCGAAGCCCAAGGAGACTATATTTTGAAGCTTCCAAGTGGTTTGGAAGTCATTTTGAAGAATGTTTTGTATGCTCCTAGTTTGACTAGGAATATAATTTCTGTATCCCTTCTGAAGCAATATGGTTATGTATTAAAGTTTGTAAATGATGGTATTTTTATTTTTATGGATGATATATTTTATTTTAAGGCTATGCCTTTTAATGGTATTTATGAATTGGTTCATGATGACTCATCCTTTAATAACTCGTTATACCAGTCAAGCACCAAGAAACTTAAAATGAGTTTAAGTGAATTATATCTTTGGCATTGCGTCTTGGTCACATAAACAAGAATCATATTCAAACACTTCAAAAGAATGATCTTTTGGAAGCAAATGAAGAGGGTTCATTTGATAAGTGTGAATCTTGTTTACAAGGAAAGATGACCAAGGAACCCTTTAGTGGTACTATCCAAAGGGAAAAAGATTTATTAGGAATCATACATTCTGATGTATGTGGTCCTTTTAAAGCAATGACAAGGAATAGTGAAAGATACTTCATTACCTTCATCGACGATTATAGTCATTATGGTTATGTGTACTTGTTAAGACACAAAGATGAAGCTTTTGAAATGTTCAAAATCTTCAAGAATGAAGTAGAGAATCAACTCAATAAAACAATCAAAGTTCTTTGTTCGGATAGAGGAGGTGAATACCTTAGTGATGCTTTTCAAGATCATCTTAGGAGTTGTGGGATTGTCTCACAACTTGCTCCACCCGAAACACCACAGCATAATGGTGTGTCTGAGAGGAGAAACCGAACCCTATTGGATGTGGTTCGATCTATGCTGGCTAGAAGCACCCTACCTCTGTCATTTTGGGGTTTCGTATTGCTCTCCGCGGCCCGTATTATGAATATGGCCCAACCAAGAAAGTGGATAAGACACCTTTTGAAATATGGCATGGAAGGGTTCCATCATTATCATATTTAAATGTATCGGGTTGTGAAGCTTATGTTAAGCAGAACACCTCAAACAAGTTAGAAAGATGATCCACTAAGTGTATCTTTATAGGATATCCCAAAGACTCGATGGGATATTACTTCTACAATCCAACAGAGCAAAAGGTATTTATTGCTCGAAAGGCTGAGTTCTTGGAAACTAAATTCCTTATGGAAGGAACTACCTACAGAACAGTGGAACTTGATGAGGATCGAGAACCATAAGCCGATACATGTTTGGTTGATACTAGCAATCAATAAGAGGTTGTTGATAATGATCAAGTGGTTGATCAATACACACAAAACGTTCGTAGATCTGGTAGAATTAGCTATCCACCAGAAAGATATGGATTTTTCATGAACGGATGCTATGTAGTTGACTCGTATGAACCAACTATGTACCGTGATGCAATGTCCAATTCGAATTGTGACAAGTGGCTTGAAGCCATGAACGTAGAGATGCAATCCATGTATGACAACCAAGTGTGGGAATTGGTTGTTCCTTTGCTTATCCAAACCGGTTGGACGTAAGTGGGTTTTTAAGAAGAAAACCGATATGCATGGAAACTTGGATACTTATAAAGCAAGACTTGTAGCAAAAGGTTTCACTCAGACTCAAGGGGTTGATTATGATGAGTCCTTCTCGCCTGTGGCAATACTAAAGTCAATTAGGATATTATTTGCCATAGCTGCATATTATGATTATGAGATTTGGCAAATGGTTGTCAAAACTGCTTTCCTTAATGGACATCTCGAAGAGAATGTCTAGGTTATGTCGATCCACAATATCCTAATAAAGTATGCAAGTTAAAGAAATCAATCTATGGATTGAAACAAGCATCGAGAAGTTGGAATCAACGTTTTGATGAAGAGATCAAGAAATTTGGATTCATCAAGAACGCAGATGAAGATTGTGTGTATAGACAGCTAGTGGGAGCATCATCACATTCTTGGTATATATATTGATGATATATTACTGTTTGGAAATGACATTCCAACCATGAAAGGTGTTAAAACCTGGCTTGGATGTTGTTTTTCCATCAAATATCTTGGTGAAGCCACCTATATTTTAGGAATAAAGATCTATAGGGATAGATCAAGTCGGTTGAAAGGTTTAAACCAAAGTGCATACATTGATAAAATCTTGAAAAGGTTCAAGATGGAGAACTCTAAGAAAGGTTTGGTACCTATTAAAAAAGGGACAATATTAAGTGCATCTTAATGTCCAAGCTAAAAGGATGAGCAAGAAAGGATGAAGGAAATCCCATATGCATCTGCTATAGGATCCATCATGTATGCAATGATATGCACTAGACAGGACGTGTCATGCGCTTTGAGCATGACAAGCAGATATAAGCAAAATCCAGGAAATAGCCATTGGATGGCTGTTAAAAGTATATTGAAATACCTTAGGAGGACTAAGGATATGTTTCTAATATACGGATCTAGTGAAGAGGAACTTGTTGTAAAGGGTTACATGGATGCGAGTTTCCAAACTGATCGAAATGATTCTCGATCACAATCGGGGTATGTCTTTATTATGAATGGAGGGACAGTGTCCTGGAATAGTTCAAAGAAAGATGTGGTGGCATTTTCCACTATAGAATCTGAATACATCACCGCTTCATTGGCAGCACAGGAAGCTGCATGGTTAGAAAAATTTATAGCCGATCTAGGGGTAGTCTCTACCATTCAAGATCCCCTAGAGATCTTTTGTGATAACGAGGGTGTGATTGCTCAAATCAAGGAATGCCGTGCACATCAAAAGACAAGGCACGTTGAGCGGAGATTCAACTACATAAGGGATGAAATTGAAAAAGAAAAGATATGTATTCGCAAAGTTCACAGCGACCAAAATATTGCGGATCCACTCACAACGCTCCTTGAAAGGCCAAAGCATGAGAGTCATACTTGTGCCTTAGGACTTTGATATTTGAGTGATTGGATTTGATCTATTTAGTATTTAAATATCGGAACAATTGCTATTTTAACTCATATATATATATATTGTAATACTATGAGTTATGTTCCATTTTAGCATGTTTAGATCCATGAATATGTTTATTATTCTAAATGTCCGTAGTCGGTCATATTTGTGGGAACAAATATGAAGGTATGACTATTATGAACTTGGAGTGGAGGATATTCATAGAGTATGAATATAAAGCAAGAGGTTGCTACCAAGGTTCATAGATATTTATGGGATACAAATATTGGACTAACCCGCTCTCAAATTTTACTGCATGGAATTATGTAATTGATCATAAGTAAATTTGAGTAAAGGAGAATATCATTGTATCCTTCGAACTGAGATACATATTGGGTTTCGATATTCACCAAATATTATACTTTAATCTAGTTCTTCGCTGTTCTGAAATAATGGACAGTACATAAGGCTATTTTTAGGTGTGATACAAGGTGATTATAAGAAACGTATGTAGTCAAGATGGTATTTGTTCCTCTTATTCGTTGAGAGTATGATGTCTAAGGCCTGATAAAGTTAAATCAACAGGGAACGATCATTCTGTGTCTCTGGATTTAACATGACATCTGTAACAAAAGGGTAAATGATAGATTCACCTAAATCATTTCAAGTAAGGGACTTGAAGAAGATGATGTTATTGAATGGCACTTCGTCATGCATATTAGGGGTAGTAAACCGTCGTTAGGTGGTATTTACTACTTGCATTAATCCTCTATGTATCTTGTGCAAGTGGGAGATTGTTAGGAACGGTCTATCCAAGACACATATTGAATTGATGTGGCTAGTATGTTATGATCCAAGTCAGGTCATACCCAATAACAAGCTAGACAAACACCTACAATATTTATTTTATGATATGATCACGCAAATAAATATTGACCCTTGAAGTATTTAGAAATTGGGTTTCTAAATATTTGCACTGGTGTTGTGAATAAATTATATGGATAATTTATTCTAGAGAGAGAGAGTATTTTGTTTTGTTATTCAAATGGTTGAACAACAATACAAATCCTTTTGTCCGCATTTCTTTGTTACTCATCTGCATTTACTAATGCGGATGTGTTTTTGAGGAAATGCGGATGAATGTTCCTCATCAGTATTTACAAATGCAGATGTGAATTTGTGGAAATGCTGAAGGAATTTCTTCATCCGCATTTACTAATGCTGATGAGCATTTAAGGAAATGCTAATGAAACTGATTATCCGTATTTACTAATGGGGATGTGCATTTGGGAAATGCTGGGGAACTGTTCGTTCGCATTTACAAATGCGAATGTGCATTTTTGGAAATGCTGATGAAACTACTCCTTCGCATTTACAAATGCGGATGTACATTTGGGAAATGCAGATGAATTTCTTCTTCGACATTTACAAATGTGGTTAGAGGTTGTTCATCCGCATTTACTAATGCGAATGAATATTAGAGAAATATGGATGGGTTAAAGGGATGGGTCCAGCTCACTTTTCTCTCACTCTGAAATTTAGTTTCATAGGACGTGCAATATATGATTGCAATCAACCACTCTCTCTGATAACTTACAACATACACAAAGGTGCAGATCGGTGTTCTTGTATCTTTTCTCTCGATCGGTCGAGGAAAACCAAGAACAGAACTCGGTTCAAGTGTAGAAAATCCTAGCAACCTGGTGTTTTGTTGGAAGCTTGGGGTAGAAAAGCTTGATGTTTCCTGCTTTGGAAGCTGCCGATCAAGGATCTTTTTCTCTGTCCCATTCAAGAGGTAGATTTCTAAACACCCTATGGTTGTTTGTAAGCATGATTTTTCATATAAAGATCCATTACGGGTTTTAACAGATATATAAATTGATTTATATATATATATATATATATAACTGTAACACATTTTTTCATTCATATTCCACTGCATTTTTCATTTTATAAGGATAAAATGACTCTGATAAACTTGTGAAAACCCCAACATCAGTACCACGATTGTCCGACGTACCGGTCGTGTGTGACTTCCCAGACGTATTCTCGGAGGATCTACCAGGTGTGCCACCAGACCGCGAGATCAAGTTCTAGATTGATTTGATACCTGGTGCCCAACCTGTTGCCAAGGCACTGTATCGACTAGCTCCCTCCGAGATGAAGGAATTGATGACTCAACTGCAAGAGTTGTTAGATAAGGGGTTCATCCGACCAAATATCTCTCCTGGGGGTGCTCCGGTCTTGTTTGTAAAGAAGAAGGATGGTAGCATGAGGATGTGCATCGACTACCGTGAGTTGAACAAGTTGACGGTGAAGAACCAGCACCTACTACCGAGGATTGATGACTTGTTTGATCAGCTCCAAGGTGCCAGCTGGTTCTCAAGGATAGACCTTCAATCTGGTTATCATTAGCTAAAACTTAAAGAACAGGATATCCCAAAGACCATGCTTCGATTGTGATATGGGCATTATGAATCCCTCATTATGTCTTTCACTTTAACCAACGCGCTAGCTGCTTTTATGGATTTGATGAATCGGGTGTGTCGGCCGATGTTGGATAAATTAGTGATTGTGTTTATCGATGATATCCTGATTTATTCGAAGAGTAAAGAAGAGCATGCCGAAAATATTCGATAGGTATTGGAGACGCTTAGAAGAGAGAAGCTGTATGCTAAGTTCTCCAGATGCGTGTTCTGGTTGCGGGAAGTTCAGTTTTTGGGTCATGTGGTTAATTCTGAAGGGATTATGGTGGACCCGGTAAAGGTGGAGGCGGTAATGCAATGGAAGTCTCCAAAGACGCCATTTGAGATTCGTAGTTTCTTGGGTTTGGCGGACTACTACAGAAGATTCATCCAAGACTTCTCCAAGATAGCTTCACCATTGACCAAATTGACCCGTAAGGATGTGAAGTTCGTATGGAGTCAGGAGTAGGAGATGCTTTCGAAGAGTTAAAGACAAGATTGACCAAGCTCCTGTCTTAACGTTACCCGAAGGGAGCGAAGACTTGGTGGTCTATTCAGATGCTTCATATTCAGGGTTGGGTTGCGTACTGATGCAGCGAGGGAGGGCAATAGCCTATGTGTCCCAATAGTTGAAAACCCATGAGGCTAATTACCCTACTCATGATCTGGAGTTGGCGGCTGTGGTCTTTGCATTAAAGATTTGGAGGCACTACTTGTACGGTACGAAGTGCACTATCTTCACTAACCACAAGTGCTTGAAGTACTTCTTCTAGCAAAAGGATCTCAACATGAGGCAGAGGAGATGGTTGGAGCTTATCAAGGACTATGATGTGAGATCCACTACCATCTGGGCAAGGCCAATGTGGTGGCGGATGCCCTTAGCCGAAAAGAGAGACCCGAGCCAATTCGGGTAAAGGCTTATCAGTTGGTAATGACCTCTGATGTGATGAAGCAGGTTAAGGAATTTCAGGATGAGGCATTGAAATGGGATCAAATCAACTCTGATAGGATGAAAGGCCTAGTTGTAGAGTCGGGTGAGAACACTCTCAGTGTTAGAACCCGCTTTGAGCGGATGTGGATCCTTCGTTATGGAGACCTACGGGAGCAAATCATGGATGAAGCCCATAAAACTCGATACTCAATTCATCCCAGTGCTAAAAAGATGTACCATGATATGAAGAAAGACTACTGGTGGCCGGGTATGAAGCGCGATATAGCGGATTATGTGAGTAAGTGCCTTACTTGCTTGCAAGTGAAGGTGGAACATCAGAAGCCAAACGGGAAGATCCAACCCTTGGATATACCCGAGTGGAAATGGGAGCACATTACCATGGACTTCATTACAAAGTTACCACGTACAACAAGGGTGTACGATGCCATATGGCTGATAGTTGACCGTTTGACGAAGAGTGCTCACTTTCTATCGATCCGCGAGACCTACTCATCTGAGAGGTTGGCGGATCTGTTCATCAAAGAGATTATGACTCTTCATGGTGTACCGGTGTCTATAGTGTCTGACCGTGACACTCAGTTTACATCTAAGTTTTGGAAGAGATTCTATGATGCGATGGGGACGAGGTTGCACATCAGTACGACTTACCATCCTCAGACAGGCAGTCAGTCAGAGAGAACCATTCAGATGCCTGAGGATATGCACCGAGCATGCATCATTGATTTTGGAGGAAGTTGGGATGAACACTTACTGTTTGCCGAATTCTCATACAACAACAGTTATCATGCCAGCATCGGTATGGCTCCATATGAGATGCTATACGGTAGGAAGTGTAGAACGCCTGTATGTTGGGGTGACATCGGGCAGAAGGAGATAGGGAGCATTAAGGTGATCGAGGCTACGACCGAAAAGTTGGAAAAGATCAAAGCCTTTATGAAGGCGGAAAAAGATAGACAAAAGTCGTATGCTGACAAGAGGCGTAGACCGATTGAATTCAAGGTGGGTGATAAAGTTATGCTGAAGTTTTCACCTTGGAAGGGGATCATCCGGTTTAGAAAGCGGGTTAAGCTGAGCCCGAGGTATATAGGGCCTTTCTGAATCATTGCTCTAGTAGGAGAGGTGGCCTACAAGTTCGAGCTACCCGATAAGTTAAGTGGAATTCATCCGACATTCCATGTATCTCATATGAGAAAGTGCTTAGCCGACGAGGATATGATTATGCCACTGGAGGATATTAAGGTAGATGAACGGCTCAATTATGTGGAGCAACTGGTGGCCATCATTGATAGAAAGGAGAAGAGGTTGCGGAATAAAGTTGTTCCACTGGTGTGAGTACAGTGGAGACACAGGAAGAGATCTGAGTCTATGTGGGAGGCTGAGGAGGAAATGAGGCAGCATTACCCATAACTGTTCGAGGAGTGACATGTTTCGAGGAAGAAACCTATATAAGGGGGTGGACTTGTAACACCCGGAAAATTTCAGCATGAAGAAAAAAAAAGAAAGCAAGGGAGAAAAAAGAGAATTATTGTAAAATAAGGGGTTAAAAGCGGGCAAGGGCCAAACTTGCTCGTAATAAGTTCAAAAAGGTGATAAGGCCGCCCATACTTCTCTCTCTCATGCAAGAAATCTCGGCTGAAGAAAGAAGAAGCAGTTTCACCCGGTTTTCGAGAGAGAAAGTCTTCAAAAGGTAAGATTCTATGGTGTTCTTCTCGGTTTTAGTTGGGTTTTTAGCTTCTGGACCGATCCTTAAGTGTTTCTATGTGTTTGGTTGTGTGTTTTCGTGTGTTTAAGTGCTAGAACTCCAGGTTGCTCTCTGGTTTGGAGGAGTTTTACTCAAAAGCAGTTAGAGGTGAGTTCTAGATCCCCTCTTTTAAATGTTCTCTACTTATTTGGGGCTGGTATGCGTATTAAACAGATGTTTTTGAATCAAGTTATGATTTTCCATGTATGGTATGGTTGTTTATGATGATATAGATATGTTTTTATGATTTTCATGAGGATTGTATGAATGTTTAAGATGTTCTAAGTGTTAGACTGATAGGTCTAAGCTAAGAATATGCTTAAAATGATGTATGGAGACTGGAAACTGAGTAAGTTGGTTCGCAGGTGCAATTAGTTGTCCGTTGTGGATCTCGTATGACCACTTTGGACACTTAGGAAGGTTGTCCATGTCGTCCGCTATGGACACTCCCAGTCCGCTGTGGACACTTGGACATTATTAATGTGTCCGCTGTGGACACTTAGGTATTTAGTTGTCCGCTGTAGACTTTGCATGTCCGCTTTGGGCTTGGCTGTCCGCTGTGGACCCTTGAATGTTTTAGTTGTGCGCTGTGAACACACTTAGTGTTTTACTCATATCTGTGGACTTTGGCTGTCCGCTGTGGACATTGTTCATCCGCATTTGCATTTTTTCATCCGTATTTCTGAACATTCAACCGTATTGGTTTATGTTTAATAGTTAAAGTATTTTGTTCATCCGCATTCGCCTTTGTTCTTTCGCATTTAGTATTGCTCATCCACATTTGTACTTGTTCATCCGCATTTGGTTCACCCGCACATCTTTAGACACAGAATATTTTCTGAGATTTTCATCCACATTTGCTTGTCCGCATTTGCTGAACATTTAGACGCATTGGCCTATGTTCATCCGCATTTCTTTGGGGACTTAGGATTTTCTGAAATCTTGGAAAATAGAATGTAATGTTAAGTTCAGGAATGTTTTTGTGGTTTATGTATGTTGATGTTATGTATGTTTGTGGGCTGTGGTTGATGTCTATATTACGTGTTAGTATGTGACTTTATGTGGTGTGTTAATACTCTTGTACGTAAAGAATTATTTTAATGAAAGTGAAAGATAAAGATAATGAGAAGTGGAACGTAATAAATGAATTAAAAGTCTTGCATGCATATATAAAGGGGGGTCACAACTCTTTATGGGTTGCCACCTCGATAGTGTGCCAAGTGGACACCTAAACGTCAGTCTTAGTGACTGATGGAAACATGCGATAACGGGGTCCTTGCCAGTTGCTCCCAAGACTTTAGTCGCTTTGTGCACCGAAGATGGGGCATGGTAGGATCTGGATAGAAGTGAAAGATAATAAAGTACGAAACGAACGATTATGTACGATGGTAAAGGGTAAATAAATGATTATTATCAAGATGTACCTATGATGTGTGATCACGAACGAAAGTAAAGGAATGGTTTTATTAAAAGTAAAGTATTTAATAATATAAACTAGAACTCACTCAGCAACGCTGACTTTTTATATGCATATCAGTTGGCAGGTAATTTGTTGATGCTGAGGAGGTGCAGGCATGGATGCATAAGCTACTGGGGATAATCTGAGTCTAGCATCCATATATTTTATGTAAATGAAACAACAGGATGTTTTGTCATGACTTTTTTAATTATTAATGAAAAGTTCAAATTCAGCTGCAAGAATTATGTGTTTTTAAATGTTAAATTCTATATGTTTTATGCTATGAATGACCGACTGTAAGCGTTCCGGGAATTGGGCCTTTCACATATTAACTTTATCTGCTGCCTAGCTGACTTGATCTTCAGCTTGAGTTCCTGTATTTCCTTCTTCATCTCCTTTCTTTTTCCTTTCTTTATTAGCTCATGATCAATGAAATCTTCAAGTGTCACCTTCTCCTTTGAAGATCTCATCTATTGATTTTCCTCAGTTCCATACATATTCTTCTTCAACTTGTAGTCAATATGGGTGGCAAGCTCAATTTTCTTCCTTAGGAACCTCCTAGTGTGGATCTTTATAGCTTCAAAAGTATAATTTTGAACATATAGTTATGATCTTACTTTTGAAGCGTTTGAGGTTCTTGCATAATAGTTTCTATTGTGTGTCTTCTTGCTACAGCAATGCTTTGGTGGGGGTTTTGACTTAATAGAGGGGAATGACTCAACAGTTAGGTTGTTGATTTTGGAAGATGAGTTTTCCTTCACAAACTTCACTCCCCAAACCACTTGCTCATTTACGTAGAGGCTACACTTAGGGGTGTATGTGGGAGTGTAGATCATTGGTAGTTCCATAGCATTGTACTATAATCTTGTCTTGGTTTAATATAGCTTTTGGTAGTTTTCATTACAGGCAAGCAACTTTTCAAACTTCTTAGTTTGAACATTGCATTTATCTATGTGTTAGCTATTGCCAAATCACATTATGTTGATTTCCATCTATTTAAGAGATCATTAATCTGGGTCTCCAAGTTAGTTTGTTAATGTTTTAATTGTTAAATAATGTTCTCTAGCTCTTTTAGCTTTTCTTTTTTAGATTGATCATTTTTTTAAAAATTCTTTTTAAGAAAGTTGATTAATTCCATATCATTCATGAGATCCAGATTATGATTTCTATACATATTTACTTTTTCAATACACTCAGGTATACAACAAGGTTCAGAAGTTACCTAAGGTGAAGAGGTTGAGCTTCCTGGCATTAGTGCATTATTGATAGGAGTGATATCTTCCACTTGAAAGCTTCAGTCAATCACCTCTTCTCCTTAAGCTACAGCTGCTATAGGTATTTGATTGCTAGAAGTAGAGGGGGTTTGGAAGGTTGTTGATGGTTTGTAGTTTGACGAGCTTAAGGGAAATGGATTTGATTTAGGTGATTTGCATTCATTAGCAAAATATCCCACCTGATTGTAGTTAAAACATTTTACTTTTCTCTTGTGAATGCCAAATCCTGATCTTCTTTACCATAGAAATTTTCTTCTGGTTCTTTGCTGGAACTGTTTAGCTCTGAAAGAGATCATGGCTATTTGGTAGTTGATGTCCATATCTTCAAGATCATCTGGATGAATGCATTCAAGATCTTCTTCTAAGAGTTAGAAGAAGTTGTGTAAGAGTTAATCATACCGATGCAACTAAAGTTCTCTCAGCATGCATACTGAAGTACAAAATAAGTTACTTCGAAAAATTTGACAAAAGCACTAAGAAATACTCTAAGTGTCAAATCTTCCAAAGCCAAAAGCTTCCAAATCCAAAGATGAAGTCTTACAAAGCCTTAAGACTTTTCGAAGCCAAGATGTAAGGCCCCGTTCCCGATATGCTTACAGTTGGTTAATCATTGCATAAAAAATATAAACACCTCGTTTTGTAGCGGAAATTTAACTTTTCATTAATAAATAAAAACAAGTCAAATTATCATATCGTTTCATTTACAACCCCAAAAATTGTATTAATACATTAACATATTCAAAATATGCCATACTCGAATTGTCCCCAGTAGCTTATGCATCCATGCCTGCACCTCCCTAGCATCATCAATCACCTGCCAACTGATATGCATATAAAAAGTCAGCGACGCTGAGTGAGTTCTAGTTTATATAATAAAATACTTTACTTTTAATAAAAACCTTTCCTTTACTTTCGTTCGTGATCACACATCATACGTACATCTTGATAATAATTATTTATTATCTTTCATCATCGTTCATAATCGTTCATTTCGTACTTTATTATATTTCATTTCTATCTTGATCCTGCCATATGCTATGCCCCATCATTGGTGTACGAAGCGACTACAGTCTTGGGGGCAAGTGGCAAGGATCCCATTTTGTACATTTCCATCAATCACAAAGACTGACCTTTATGTGTGCACTCAGCATACTGTCAAGGTGGAAACCCATAATGGTTTGTGAACCCCTTTTTAATATGCTTGCAAGACTTTAATTTATTCATTACGTTCCACTTTTCATTATCTTTATCTTTCACTTTCATTACAATAATACTGTACGTACATAAGCACATATCACACCACATAAAGTCACATTAAAATACATAATATGGAATCAACAATAACCCTCAAGCATACATAACATCAACAGGCATAAACCATCATAAAATATCAAGACTTTACACTAAATTCTATTTTCCAAAATTTCTATGTGCGTATAGCGCATGAACAACTTACAACAGATAGCTTAAAATTTTCTAAGTGTCCACAGCGGACATCCAAAGTCCACAGCGAACAGCCAAAGTCCACAGCACATGGCCAAAATTTGTCTAAGTGTCAATGATCAAAGTCCACAGTAGACAGTTTATAAAATTTACTAAGTGTTCACAGTGGATGAACAAAGTCCACAGCGGATGAACAAAGTCCACAACGGACAATTTATAAAATTTACTAAGTGTTCACAGCGGATGAACGAAGTCCATAGCGGATGAACAAAGTCCACAGCGGACAATCACAAAAATTCCTAAGTGTTCACAGCGAACGTGTAAAGTCCACAACGGATAGAATGCAAAATTTGTCTAAGTGTCCACAGCGTATGTGTAAAGTCCACAGCGGAGAACATGCTCAATTTTTTCTAAGTGTCCACAGAGGACGTGTAAAGTCCACAGCTGACACATGCATGATTTTTTTCTAGGTGTCCACAGCGGACGTACCAAGTCCACAATGGACACCATGCAAATCCTAAGTGTCTATAAGGGACACTTAATTATCACCAGTAGTGCTTCATACGTATTTTTCCGGTCCCCAAACATAATTCTAACTTAGTTTTATCATAGATCTAACATGTTACACACTTAAAATATACTAAACATCAACCCAATCATTACAGCAGTCACACAAACACACATACATCATAATTCAGTCGTACATACATGGAAAATACATAGTTTGAGCCGAAAACAATAGTTTAATATGCATACCAGCCCCAAACAAGCAGAAACATGTAAAAGAGGGGATCTAGAACTCACCTCTAACAGCTTTTGGGTGAAAACTCCTCAAACCCGAGAGCTACATAGAGTTCTAGCACTAAAACACACAAAAACAAGCTGCCAAACACAAAGAAAACACATAAAGATCTGTCCAGAAGTTCAAACCCACTGAAAACTGAGAAGAAAACATTATGAAACCTCACCTTCTTGAAGATCTTCCTCTTTCTCTCTCTAGAACCGGTTGAGAACTTCTTCTTTCTTTCTGTACAGCTGAAGGAGTGTGTGTGAAAAGAGATGTACGGGCTGCCAAACTTCATTTGAATCCCATAATAGGCAAGTTTACTCCTTGCACACTTTTAACCCCTTGCTTTTAAGTAATACACTTCTTCACCCTTTTCTTTTCTTTTCTCTCTTTTTTTTTGCTGAATTTTCCGGGTGTTACAAGTCCACTCCCCTTATATAGGTTTCGTCCCTGAAACCTGTCACTCCTCGAACAGCTGTGGGTAATGCTGCCTCATTTCCTCCTTAGTCTCCCATGTAGACTCGGACCCCTTCCTGTGTCTCGACTGTACTCTCACTAGTGGAACCACTTTATTCCTTAGCCTCTTCTCTTTTCTGTCAATGATGGCCACAGGCTGCTCCACAAAATTAAGCCGTTCATCTACCTCGATGTCCTTAAGTGGCACGATCATATCCTCCTCAGCTAAGCACTTCCTCAAATAAGATACATGGAACGTTGGATGAATTCCTCTTAACTCATCGGGTAGCTCCAATTGATAGGCCACCTCTCCTACTCTATCAACGATTCAGAAAGGCCCTATGTACCTCGGACTTAATTTCCCCGCTTCCTGAACCGGATGATCCCTTTACAAGGCGAGACCTTCAACATAACTCTATCACCCACTTTGAATTCAATCGGTCTACGTCTCTTATCGGCATACGACTTCTGTCTATCCTTTGCGCCTTCATAAAGGCCTTGATCTTTTCCAACTTTTCAGTCCTCGATCACCTCAATGCTCCCTAACTCTTTCTGCCCGATGTCACCCCAACATATAGGCGTTCTACACTTCCTACCGTATAGAATCTCATATGGAGGCATACCAATACTAGCAAAATAACTGTTGTTATATGAGAATTCGGCTAACGGTAAGCGTTCGTCCCAACTTCCTTCGAAATCAATGACACATGCTCGTAGCATATCCTCCAGCATCTAAATTGTCCTCTCCGACTGACCATCTGTCTGAGGATGATAAGCCGTACTGATATGTAACCTCGTCCGCATCGCATCATGAAATCTTTTCCAAAACTTAAATGTAAGCCGACTGTCACAGTCAGACACGATAGACACTGGTACACTATGACGAGTCACAATCTCTTTGATGAACAGATCCGCCAACCTCTTAGATGAATACGTCTCGCGGATCGGTAGAAAGTGAGCACTCTTCGTCAGACGATCAACTATCACCCATATGGCATCGTATCCCCTTGCTGTATGTGGTAACTTCATAATGAAGTCCGTGGTGATGTGCTCCAATTTCCACTCGGGTATATCCAAGGGTTGGATCTTCCCATATGGCTTGTGGTGCTCCGCCTTCACTTGTAAACAAGTAAGGCACTTACTCACATACTCCGACACAACACGCTTCATTCCCGACCACTAGTAATCTTTCTTCATATCATGATACATCTTTGTAGCACCATGATGAAATGAGTATTGAGTCTTGTGAGCCTCATCCATGATCTTCCCACGCAGATCCCCATAACAGGAATCAACATCCGGCCCGATCGGGTCCGGACACCAAGAGTGTTTGATCGCATGGTAATAATTCAAGGTTTAATTGATCTAAATGCTTGATTTTACATCATGATTGTGGTGGAATAGTTTCAAGTTGTTTGTGTTTTGATTTATAGTTAATTGGAGCTAAAGGAGGCTTATTTTAGAGAATAAGGAGCCAAACACGAAACTAAAAGGACTAAAGATGTAAACATCAAAAGTTGCAAAAAAGGCACAAGATTAGGCATACTGGCGTATGATACGCCGGGTATGGGAGTATAATACGTCGGTCGGCATATTGGTGGCGTATTTGTGGGCGTACTTGACAAAAATTATAGAAAGTTGGGCGTATGGATGCTGAGGGGGGCGTATGATACGCCGACCCTGGGCGTATCATACGCCGGTCTTCAACTAACACCCGGATTTTGTGGATCTTGGTGTCTACTTAAACCTATCCAACCCCAACTCAAAGTAGAACTTTTTCCAGCCGAAATCTAGCAAGTTCAAGGTGATTTTGGGTGCTTTCAAGCTTCCTATCTCCAACCAAATCATTGTTGATCATCATATAATCAAGATTAAAGAATTAATGAAGACCATGAGTGGCTAAGTTCTTCTTGATTGCTTTGGAGAGTACAATTCATGTTAAGTGAAACAATTGGTATGTTTGATTACGGTTTTTTGTAGTGAACAATGGATTAGTGAATGAAATTTTATGTTTTGATTTAGTTAAAAGGTTTACTTATAAATAAAGTTGTGTGCTTGATTATCAATTTTCGGTTTCCTTGCATCATGAGCTCATTAAGAAAAGTAGACAACGTGATATAGGTGAATTGGTTACTTTGTGAATGAACGAGTCTTAAAAGATTGTTCCTTTGTTACTACTTTAATCAAAAGCTAAAATCTTGAAGTATTGTTTCTTACAAACCCTAATTTAAAAGTATAAATTGTCGATTTTGCGGAATTGGAAACCCAAAAGTGATTGTTTCTTATTATTTAGTTAAATCTATTTCAAAGATTCTTGCTTTTTGCAATTGTGTTCATTAATTCATTCAAAGTTTCAATCTTTAATTATACAGTTTGTGTCTTTTTGTTAATCGAGTTAGAATTGTTAAACACTTTCCACATATTCCTATGGAGACGACCTTACTTACCCTTACATAATATAGGTAGCTAAGACCGATATAATAAATTGTTTTTGATCGAGTCTCGACAACCAGATCAAAATGGCACCGTTGCCGGGGAATTAGTGCGCAAAGTTTTATTTTTTGTAATTTTTTTAGTTGTATTTTCTTTCTTTTGTTTTGTTTTGTTCGGTGCTACGCGAGTTGTTTAATGTCTTGCAGGCTAATCTCAAGAAGTTAACCTCACCATGAATCAAGTCTATTATTCATGTACTGGTTGCGGAAGTATAGTTCACACACAAGATGATTTTCCTGAGTACTTGCAAAAGTGTGAGGATGCGAGAATAAAATTATATATGTTGGACGTTTATTATGATGATGTACAATCATCTTATCCGAACTATGAGGCATCTTCTCCATGTTATGAAGGATATTATCAGTCAGAGGCGAATTACAACTTTGAGCAAAATTTGTATTGCAACAATTATGAACCAGAGATGATACAAAGCTCAAGTTATAAGGAAGATCATAATGACTATCATCAAGAATACTCTTAGGCAACATACATGGATGTTAATAGGTATAATCAAGGAGATTCTGATGGATGCTCGAACCACTCAAATACTTCTCAATGTTATGATCAGAATCAATGTCAATTTCCTAAACAAGATAATGTTATCTAGAATGGTATGCTATTTCAAAATGATTTCAATCTTAGGAGGAAGAAAGTATTGCTCAATTGGAGTTGATATTGCCCGAGATCACTAAGTTGTTATCACAACATCATCTTTCAGATCAGGAACGACTTTACTACGTAACTATCAAGCATGATGCATTATTATTGAAAATATAATTAGAAGAGTCCATATCACCATCTGTAAAAGTTGAGGATGAGGCCATGGAGATTATACCACACAAATTCTCTCGTTTGTTGAAGAGCCATATGAAGTACGAGTGGTGGTTGATAGTTATGATGATAATGTGGAAGAAGAGCCGATGGATCTTCTAGAGCATGAAAATGAATATGCAGTCTCACTTGAAGACAAGAAATCTTCCAAAAAGTCAATGATAGATATAATCAAAGTTTATTCTAAGCCTCCTTATAAACTTATTATACCAATCAACAAAGTTGTGAAAGAAGGTGTGAAGATAAAGAATAGGAAAGTGGGAAAGCAAGATGCCAAGAAAAATATTATAAAGTGGATATGTAACAATTTCTTAATTTACATGCCTATAATTGGGAAGCAACTATGGAGCTGCCATGCCAATTATCGAGCATTTGTTGGGAACTCGGTAGGCAAATGCGCACTTCAACCACCTTAGTGGTGACAAGTACGGTCTGGCTGAAGACCTAAAACTTAGCACTTGTGGGAGGCAACCCGAGAACTTTGTGGGTGTGTTCACTAGAAACCCTCACGAGACTACAACTCGTCCACTTGGGTATACCCATGGGTTTAAAGGCTTGTTGCATACGTTAAATGCAATTGTGATTCCTACGAAAGTGAGTTTTAATTCTTTTATTAGTTTTTGTTTTTTTTCTTTGGTTTGATTTGTTTTGTTTTGATAGTCAATAACGAGACGCAAGCACTCAAGTGTGGGGAGGCACAAGTTGGTTGATGAAGGCTTCTAATAATGATTGTGATTAGGTCCATGTG
This sequence comes from Flaveria sonorensis, assembly GCA_025506505.1. Taxonomy (NCBI): domain Eukaryota; kingdom Viridiplantae; phylum Streptophyta; class Magnoliopsida; order Asterales; family Asteraceae; genus Flaveria; species Flaveria sonorensis. The sequence goes on from CM046434.1 coordinate 43,196,104, forward strand.
TTCTTTCCACTACTTTGGTTTTGAACAATATTCTTTTCATGCTTTCGTTGAAATAGATTGATAATATGTTAGGATATGGCATACTAGTCTCCATTCGCAATGAATTGTCTTGATTAGCAATAATAGGAATGAAATTAAGAATCTACTTCCATATGCTATGAAAATACCAATTGTGACTACCATACATTGAGGAAAATGTATCTCAAGTGTGGGGATGAGGGAAGAATTGAAAAAAAATTGAACCTTTTAAAAAAATTGAACCTTTTTGAAAAATAAATCTTCAAATAAGCTTAATTATGCATGAGACCTAAATTTTTTTCATACATTTTTAATTATCACTTGTTTGTGCATGTATAGATCCCTTGGCATGCTTGTTTTGAAATTATAGTAAGCCACTCCCATCATGAGTTCTTATAAAAAGTTAGGTAGAATTCTTAGAAGGCATAACGAACCGGATGGTAGATGACATACGTGCTTCATATTTTTTAACCTTTTTTCCACCATTTCCGTGAGAATTTGAGACTAATTGGGAAATTCATAGCATGTGTTGATTTGCTTTATATTTTTGCAAAATGAGGGAGACCATAATGTGCATTTAAGTTAGAACTCGTGTAATTGATGCGTGTCAAGTTCATGAACTAATATGTGCATAAATGTGATAGAGGCATTAGGAATGAACCATTTGCTTAAACCTTTTCTTTTGAATCCCTTACCTTGATAATCTTCCTTTAGACACCATGTTAAGCCCCAACTTGTCGTTTGAATAACCTAACACAATAAGCCTACAAAGCCTTAGTCTTTTTATGAAACTTAGGGTCATGAAGTCCAATTCATGATATGTTTAGAAGTGTTGTTTCAATAAAAGTTCAATAATAGTATGATTGGTTGTGAATATGAGAAAAAAATGAAAGAAAAAAAAGAGAAGAAAAAAGCTAAATATGAGGTCAAAATGACCAAGATATGAAGCAACAAAAATAGTATAAGAATTCTATGATATGATTGCTATTAGAGGATATAAATTGATACACATCACATCTAGCATGTTTAAATTGGATTTCATTCACCATTATCCACCCTTAAATCCCTTTCTATCTCACCTTAAACCTTAGCCTAACATTACATCCCATGAAAGACCTCTTGATTTATGTATTATATTGTGCTAATTGATGGCGATATGATTAATATTCGAGCTTATGATGAAGATGTATATTTTTGGTTTGAGAGTTCCAGATATACTAGTATATAATCACTAGTCCATAAAATAAACTGAGAGTAGTGTTCATTGTGAGGAATATGAATGCATGAATGTTTGAAACAAAAGGTGAAGTTATGCCAACTAAAGATTCTAAGTTTAAAACATAAGTGGTATTACATGTTGGGTTGTGAATCTTAAATGATGAAAGTTTAAAAGTAAGTATGCCTTGTGACCTTAACTTATACAAAGTTGTGATAACTTAGCATGTTTGATTAAATAAGGTGAATTGCGCAAGTAAGTTTGTTTGAGGACAAACAAAAGGTTAAGTGTGGGGATGTGATCACATGGTAATAATTCAAGGTTTAATTGATCTAAATGCTTGATTTTACATCATGATTATGTTGGAATAGTTTCAAGTTGTTTGTGTTTTGATTTATAGGTAATTGGAGCTAAAGGAGGCTTATTTTGGAGAATAAGGAGCCAAACACGAAACTACAAGGACTAAAGATGTAAACATCAAAGTTACAAAAAAGGCACAAGATTAGGCATACTGGCGTATGATACGCCGGGTATGGGCGTATAATACGTTGGTCGGCGTATTGGCGGCGTATTTGTGGGCGTATTTGACAAAAAATATAGAACGTTGGGCTTATGGATGGTGCGGGGGGCGTATGATACGCCGACCCTGGGTGTATCATACGCCGGTCTTCAACTAACACGCGGATTTTGTGGATCTTGATGTCTACTTAAACCTATCCAACCCCAACTTGAAGTAGAACTTTTTCCAGCCGAAATCTAGCAAGTTCAAGGTGATTTTGGGTGCTTTCAAGCTTCCCAACTCCAACCAAATAATCATTGATCATCATATAATCAAGATTAAAGATTCAATGAAGACCATGAGTGGCTAAGTTCTTCTTGATTGCTTTCGGGAGTATAATTCATGTTAAGTGAAACAATTAGTATGTTTGATTAGGGATTTTTTATTGAACAATGGATTAGTGAATGAACTTTTATGTTTTGATTTAGTTAAAAGGTTTACTTATAAATAAAGTTGTGTGCTTGATTATCAGTTTTCGGTTTCCTTGCATCGTGTGAATTGGTAACTTTGTGAATGAATGAGTCTTAAAAGATTGTTCCTTTGTTACTACTTTAATCAAAAGCTAAAATCTTGAAGTATTGTTTCTTAAAAACCCTAATTTAAAAGTATCAATAGTTGTTGAAGCTCTTGGAAGATTAACATTTTTTCCTTATGTGTTTTTTGTCATAGTATAGGGACTTATTTTGTAAATATATGTTCCTTTGTTTCTTGATAGTATAAATAGGATATTTTATGTATGTACAATCTAGACAACAGATCTAGACTAGAGACTTGAGACTTTAGTAATCTAGACTAGAGACTAGAGAGTCAGTGGACGAACTGTAACCCTTACACATTGTATCCTGTGCATTTACTATCAATGAAATCTATGAATTTTTTGATGTAATTGCATGTGTTTGATTACTTTGTGTTTGAATTGATCATTGCATTACTATATCATCACAGATTCGATCTTTTGAACCGATCAATTGGTTTTAGAGCTTTCGGTTCAGTGATCAGAGCTTATCGACATTTTGAGCTCTTTGAATCACTTGAAATCTGTGATTGATTGCAATTTGATCGATTAATTGTTGTTTTAAGTTGTGTTTCATCCATAGAAACATGATTTGAATCACAATTTGGTTTGTAATTCGTTCATATCTGAGAAATTGATCAAATTAGTGTTCAAACTTTGTTCTTCATATTCGGACTGAAATTCAATCAGAATACTGATTTGTTGTTGTTGTTTGATCAAATTGAGGATTAAAGATTGTTAATCGACCTAATTACTACCAAATTGGAAGTTTTTAGATCAATTAATCAAGTTTGAAGATTTTCATAGGATCTAAGTTCGTTGAAACTGATGAATTAGGCGCATTATGGTTGAAAACTGCTGAAAATTGTCTAAGTATCTAGGCGCATCACCACTATTTAGGCTTTTTGGTACTGTTCAGACGTTTCAGATCAGGCGTGTGACCACTGTTAAGACATTTTGAGACTGTTTGGACACTTGGTGACTTTGCAGAAACAAAGTAATTCTAGGCGCATTTAAACTACTTAGGCGCATTTGAACTGTTTGAATGTTTTACACCCAGGCGTTTAACAACTGTTTAGGCGCATTTCAACTGTTCAGGCGCATTTCAGTTGGACGTTTTTTGAATTCTACTAAGGCATTCCCATGGGCTTTTCTACTTCAAAGTCAGGTGTTTGAGAACTGTGTAGGCGTTTCACTACTGTGTAGGCGCTTGTCAACTATTCAGGAGCATCAGCTTTCAGACTTATCAGTTTACACTTAGAAATTTTTTCAGAAACTAAAATACAAAAATATTTTCATTTCATAGTTTTTAATTCAAAACTTAAAAATAAGTCTTTTTCTTAAATTCAAAAATACAAAATGGTTAAGTTTGAAGATTCTGAGAACAGGGTTCCAAAGCTAAAGAATAGAGCTGATTTCAAGAACCGGTCTTTAAGACTGAAGCATCATCTAAATTCTATTTACACTGACTTGTGGAAGTCAATAGAGAAAGGACCTCATATCCCGATTACATCTGATGGTCCTGATAGAGAATTTGTTTACACAAAAGACTCTAAAGAACCTTATCCTGAGGATGGTCTGCAAGGTGATGACTTAAGGAAAGTGAAGAATGACATGAAAGCATACTCATTGATGTGTAACGAATTACCATTAGAAGTCTTGACTAGACTTGATGGTTATCAAACTGGGTACACTATGTACAAGGCTTTGAAAATCATTTGTGAAGGTGGTAAAAAGATACAAGATCTCAAAAAGCAGAAACTCAAGAGGCAATTGGAGTTATTTGTGCATCTTTCTGGTGAAACTATTAATCAAATGATGAACAGATTTTTGCAACTAACTACTGAGATGTCAACTGCTGGTATCAAAAATGATCTAAAAGATCTAAATTACAGATTTCTCAATACTCTTCCATCTTCATGGAAACAAACAGTTACACTGTTAAAGCATACTGAAAAGTTTCCTATGGATCTAGATCTTTTGATTGCCAAGATTGAATCAGTTGAGATTAATGAGAGCTCCAGAAACAATGATAGAGCTGCTTCAATGTCTCAGTATAAGTATGTTGCATATCCAGCTAACACAGTGGAGAATGCTTTTCTGGTCAAAGATGATCTCCAGAAGAAGAGGTTGATTTGTTCGTTAGAGCTGGTTTCTTTACAGATTCTTCTTACACAAGTGCTCCTGTTTATATAACTCAACCTCAAACTCAGACTCCTCCTAAAACTCAAACTCCTAAACCTCAAACTGAAACTCCATCTTCTAACTCTGCTAAAACTAGCAAAGTTAAAGATGTTATTAATATCCTTTTACAGGATGATGAGTCTAAATCTGCTTTTACTGCTTTTATGGTAAGTTTTCAAGCTTATCAATGGAGTAATCTAACATAATTAGATTTTGTTTTGCAGGATTTGTTTGAGATGGATCCTGATGATGTGGAAGATATGTACTTGAATTAGCAGATGGTGATGATTGCTTACAGAACACAAAAACACTCTTATGTTAACAGGAACTACAAGCCAAGTGCTAACAAAACTGTTGGCTTTGACAAATCAAAATCAAGGTGTTTCAACTGTAACAGTTATGGTCATTTATCAAGAGAATGTAAAGCTCCCAGAAACAAAGGAAGAAATGGCCAAGTAGGTTCTAGCAGTCAAAGATATCATCAGGAGTCTCAGAAAACCTTCCAAAAGCCTTATCAGAGTCTTCCTATGCCAGAAATTAAAGATGAATCAAAATCATCTAAAAAGCCAAAGAAAGCTCTTGTTGTTAGCATTAAAGATGGATATGACTGGAGTGCTTATGCTGAACAATTTACAGCTGATCTAACCTTTAGTTTATCTCTTGTTGCAGATATTCAAAATGAAGATTGCTCTGAAGATAATGATCCTAAGGCTGATAATGATTCAGAAAATGATGATGAAGACTATGACTAGAGTGACAAATCTGACCCAAAAGAGTATTCAGAAGAGATTGCAATTATGGCTTAGTCTGACCAACCAAAGGTTGAGAATACATCATCTGACTCTAAGACTTCATCTTCAAGTTATCCTGAAATTCTTGTTGAAGTCAGAGAGAAAATGTGCACAAAAGCATGTTTTGATCAAGTTGAGCATTACAATTCCTATAAGATCTGTGATAAACTTAAACAAGAAGAAGTAATGCACAACAAACTGAAAAATGATTAAAAAGTCTCTGATGAAAAGATCTTATCTTTACAAACCTCATGGAATAAAACTCTAAAAGAACTTGAACTTGTGAAGAAACAACTTGAGGAGATGACTAAAAATTTAGAAGAAGAAAAATAGCTCATGCTACAACTCAGGTGGATCTAGCTAAAGTTAAAAGTCCTAAAACTATTGTAGAACAGCTGGTAAGTAAGAGGAAATATAAAAAAAACAGGTCTAGGATTCACACATGAACCAATGCCTGAATCTATCACAAACACTTTGCCAAAAAACTTTAACACACATGATCACTCACCTGAAAACAAAGCTAAGCTAAAAGCCTTTCAAAACAAGAAAAAGAATTGTGAAACTGATGAAGAGAAAACAAATGTTGAAATATTTAAGGAACAAGATTCTGAAAAGATTAAAAATGGTCATCCAGTGAAAGTTAAATCTTACAAACCACAACCAAAGAATAAGAAAATGTTTGTTCCCACAGAGCATGTTGTTAAAGAAATCATTGTTAAGAATGACAAACAAAACTCAAAGAATAAAAAGAAAGCAAAACTAGATGAAGTAACATCTGAAGATTCATTTTCTTATGGATTAAACAATCCATATTTCAATAAATGGAAGAAAGAACAAAAAGATAAAGAAAATGTAAAAGAGTCTTCTACTAAAGATGTTCAATCCCAAAGCAAACAAAAATCATCAAGATCAAGAAATCAAAGAAGGAGAAGGAAAAATGCTAAATCTAACTCCTCTCAAAACAATTAAACTCAAAGAACAAATCAAACTAATCAGTTTAAACCAATAAAGTTTGTATCTGCGGGTACTTTTGACAAGAACAAAATTCCAGAAATCAAATCTAATTCAAAGAACAAATCTAACTCTGATATGAAAACAGGTTCAGTTCCTAAATCTTCCACTGTCAGCAAAAGATTTGTATCTAAAGAGTCAAGAAATGGTGTTAATGAGCAAAAGTCAAAACCCAAATTTCAAAAGAACAATCTTTTAAATCAAAAACAACAGATTAACTTTTCAACTCCTAAACCAAAACAAGGATCAAATGTGGCTTCCACATCTAAAGTTAATCAATAGTTGTTTAAATTTCAACAAAGGAACTGTGAAATATGTGATATTTACAATCATAAGACTGAAGAATGTTTCTTTAACAGGTACTGTCATATATGTGATATGAGAAACTATTCAACAACTGATTGTTATTTCAACAAATATTGTACCTATTGTGATGAAATAACTCACAAAACTGAGAATTTCTACTTCAGAAAGAACTTGCCGGGGAATGGATATGTTAATCCAAAGTTAAGGAATGGATATGTCAATCCACAATTTCAAAGAAATCAAAGTGTTGGTTTTCAAAGATTGAGAAAACAACTTTCCTTAGGCTTGAGATCTTTTCAAAGAAATGATTCTATTTATGATAATTCTTATGCTGTAAAACCAAGGCAGTATAATCAAGGAAAATTCGTTCCACGATCTATGAGAATGAATAGTGGGAAGTTTGGTAAACAAAATTTTTCTAAAAATGTCTTGTCTGATGGTTTGAACTATCTTGATGATGATCTTGAAAAACATTACAATGTTTTAAGGACAAACAAATCAAAGATAATAAAATTTTTATAAGAAATAGAATTGGTAAATTTGTCAATAATAAGCCTGATTTGAATAAGCTTCATTTTAAACAATTTACCATTGTTGATAAATTTGGCAAGCCCAAGACCATTTCGGCTTGGGTTGATAACTTAACTTAAATGTCTTTGAAATGCAGGTACGCCAAAGAAGACCTCTTACCACGTGGTATGTTGATAGTGGGTGTAGCCGGCATATGACAGGCAACCATGCCTTGTTGCAAGATTTTAAGTTAAAAGATGGTACACATGTTGCATTTGGAGGTGACGCAGGTGGAAAAAATAACAAGAGAAGGAATAGTGTCCAATGGGATTATAGCTTTGATAAAGTCAACTACTATTCATAGTTGAACTTTAATCTTTTAAGTGTTTCCCAAATTTGTGACAAATCGTACTCTATTCTATTTGATGATTCCTTTTGTTATATTTTGAAGCCAGGATTTCAGATTAGCAAATAATGGGTAGTTGTTAAAGCTGTTCGTGATCAAGATGTATACAAGTTAGATATGACTCAAGTAGATCCATCTACAGAAACAACATGCCTAATTGCTCAAGCATCAAATGTTGAAAGCCAGTTATGGCATACACGTCTCGGGCATTCCAATTTCAAGAACATGAGCAAGCTTGTAGCAGGAAATCATGTAGTAGGTCTTCCAACAAAGAAGTTTGCTACAACAGATTACTGCTCAGCGTGTTTAAAAGGAAAGCAACACAGAGCGTCTTATAAGTCCAAGCTGATAAACTCAAATTCCAAGCCTCTCCAGATGTTGCACATGGACCTATTCGGACCAACAAATATATGTAGAGTATTGGAAAGAAAGCTTACTGTTTAGTTATCATTAATGACTTTACAAGATTTTCATGGGTTTTCTTTTTGCATGCTAAATCTGAAACAACTGAATTATTAAAAGAATTCATCATTAAAGTAGAAAATCAATTAGAACAAAAGGTGAAAATAATTAAAATTGATAATGGAACGGAATTAAAAATGCTAATATTGACATGTTTTGTGCAGAAAAAGGTATTGCTCGTCAGTACAGTGCTCCTAGAACTCCATAACAAAATGGAGTTGCTGAAAGGAAAAATAGAACTTTGATTGGAATAACACAGTCTATGTTAGCATATGCAAAGATTCCAATTACTTTCTGGGTTGAAGCCATATCCACTGCATGTTTTGTATAAAATCAAAAATTGCTTGTGAAAGATAAATAGAAAACTCTTTATGAGTTGATGTTTGGCAGGAAACCTAATATAGATCTTTTTTCTGGTTATCTAGTTTTGATTTTAAACTCAAGTGACCAGCTAGGAAAATTTGATGCAAAATCTGATGAAGGATTTTTCATTGGATATTCGTTGGTTTCAAAATCTTTTAGAGTTTATAACTCTAGGATGAATGTTATCCTTGAAACTTTCAACGTTAAATTTCTTGAAAACTCTTTTCAATCAGTTGCAAATGGTCCAGCTTGGTTATTTGATTTAGATTCTTTGTCAAACTCTTTTAATTCTAACTTGTTTGAATCTACTGGTCAGAACAAGAAATAAGAAGGAGATCTCGGTTCATTCAGCGATGATTCTAATTCTGATGATATGGATGACTCAAGCCCAGATTATCCATTTTTCTCTTTTGTGAAAGATCCTATATTCAGTCTGAAGCTTATGATCAACCTCAACAAGCTCAAGAGCATCCCGTTTCAGAAAATCCAAATGTTTCACAACCTATTCCTAATGATGGTCTTGAAATTGTGCTACCTGAGTCTGGAACGTCATCGGTTTTTAATGATGTAGTTGTTACTGATAATCTTGATTACTTTGTCAACTCACCGGCTCAAGTTCCTAATTTCAATCCACATACTTCGAACTTATTGCATCAGCATTCCAACTTGAACCAATCTAATCTAGATGTTCATGTTCAAGTAAATAAGATTCCAACATCTCGTGTTCACAAGAACCATCCTACATCTCAGATTATCGATCCATTGAACGAGAGAACAACAACCTATGCTTATACTCATCTTTTCTATCTCAAATTGTTCCTAAAAACATCACTTAAGCGTTAAAGGACAATAGTTGGATTGAAGTAATGCAAGAAGAGTTATTGCAATTTCGTAAACAAGAAGTGGGGAAGCTTGTGGATTTACCTGAAGGAGAAAATGCCAAAGGCACAAAATGGTTGTTCCAAAACAAAACAGACGATCGGGGAATTGTTGTTCGCAACAAAGCGAGACTTGTTACCCAAGGTTACACCCAAGAAGAAGGAATAGATTATGATAAAGTATTTGCTCCAGTTGCAAGACTTGAATCAATTCGTGTCTTCCTGGCCTATGCATCATTCATGAAATTCAAGGTGTATCAAATGGACGTTAAAGGTGCTTTCTTATATGGACCAATCACCGATGATCTATATGTCAAGCAACCTCCAGGTTTCGAAGATTCAGAATTTCCTCATCGTGTGTACAAGCGTAGCAAAGCATTGTATGGTCCCATCAAGCTCCTAGAATATGGTATGAAACGTTATCACAAAATTTGATCCAACATGGATACACGCGAGGGAAAATTGATCCTACATGTTTATTAAGAAGGATGCTGATGATCTCTTATGTGTTCAAGTGTATTTCATGATATCATATTTGGTTCTACAAGTCCAAAATTGTGCAATGAATTTGAAGAAATCATGAAGCCTCATTTCTAAATGAGTTCTATGGGAGAAATAAATTTTTTCCTTGGTCTTCAAGTGAAGCAGTCTGCAGATGGAATTTTTATCAATCAAGAGAAATTCATTGAAAAACTCTTGAAGAAATTTAAACTGCAAGATTGTAAATCCATAAGAACTCCAACTATCGTAAATACCAAGATTGAACCTGATCCGAAAGGAAAATCAGTTGACCAAAGTCTATACAGATCTATGATCGGATCTTTGATGTATCTTACTACATCTAGACCTGATATAATGTATGCTGTTTATGTCTGTGCCAGGTATCAATCTGACCTGAAGGAATCCCATCTAATCGCTGTTAAATGAATATTCAGGTATCTCAAAGGAAAACCAACTTTAAGGTTATGGTATCCTTATAAAGGAAACTTCGAGTTAAATGGATATACAGATAGTGATTGTGGGGGATGTTGCCAAGATCGTAAATCTACGACGGGTGGTTGTTAGTTTTTAGGTCCCAGATTAGTCTCGTGGCAATGTAAGAAACAAACAAATGTCTTTGTTTCAACCGAAGAAGCTGAGTACATAGCTGCTTCAATAGGATGTTCTCAAATACTTTGGTTACAAAACCAACTGCTGGATTACAGGTTCAAATTTTTTAAAACTCCTATTTACATTAATAACACTACTGCTATGTTTACTACAGCTAATCCTATCCAGCACTCAAAAACAAAACATATCGAAATTCGATATCATTTTCTCTGAGATAACTCTGAAAAAGGTTTAATCATTTTGATTCAAATCACCACTGAAAAACAGTTAGGTGACCTATTTACAAAAGCGTTTTTACCAGGTCGATTTGAATTTTTAGTCGAGTCAATTGGACTTATTAATCATGTTTAAAAACTAGTTTTGAGTTTAATTCAGTTGTTTGATTCATTAAAAAAATGATAAGAACCCTCCCTTAGCTTAATCTTGAATATAGAGAAACTATCAAAGTTAACTGCCTGATTGTATATATTGTGTGTGTATGTTCAATATAAAATGAAAAAGCAAATACAAAAATAGAAAATTGCAAAATCAAAAGAGAAAAATATAAGTCAAAAACACAAAAATAGAGTTTTTCTTGTTAGTTAATTGTTTAGGACTGAATCTGTCTTTGCAATTTGTGAGAAATGATAGATACATTAGTTTTGATTAGTTGCATACTTTACTCGCTACTAAAGTCTGACATTATACTAAAAAAGTAAATTCTTATGATCAAACTAAATCAATCATTCATTCATGTTTGTCCATTTTAGTACCAATGAGTAGTGTTGACTTCTCAGACTGATTGCTTGTTAAGTCATAAACTCACACCTAGTGGTGATATGAATAACCATTGAGCTCTAATAATTTAAAGTATCTATTCACTTCTCTGTTATGAGTCATCATAGACCTGAAGTGATGAGATATCCTCTGTTGTACGTCATTACAGACCTGGATATTCTCACTTGATGCAAAAGATGCCAATGTGCACAATCTAAACATGAGATCTGGTTATAAGTATATGTCAGGTTAACAAGTTGAAAAAAGTGATTTCTTGCATATCTTGATAAGGGTTGAACTCTCTAAGTCTAAGTGTGACTTACATAATGTCATATCTAATGGTTCCTTAATCAATCCAAGAATTGAAAAAGTAAGTGAGCTGAATATCTTGCCAAAAGCACTCATTTTCTATCCTTAGATCTCGTGTCTCCTTTACTGCAGAAGTGCTGACCTGGAACATACTTGATCAGGATTTAATCACTGTCTATGACTATCCATCATTTTATTTTATTTTAATTTGCTGAACTTATCTGATATGATCTCACTGCAGGCATGTGATTCAATTGTATATAGTAGATTTTTATTCTGCTTATTTTTTATTTTTGCATGATTTTCTATGTGCAGACATGTTGATAATGATTAGTTTTCTCTTCTTGCAAGGTCAAAGAAACTTCTAAGTTTGTAAAACTTAAAAGTTTAGGGGGAGTAAAAATGAAAAAGAGAAAATAATTGAATTTCACAAAAGTGAAAAATAAAAAATAAAGTCTTTGGATGAAAGGTTAAAGCTGCAATTTCAAGCATATGTGTGTTTGATATGATGTAAAAACAAACCTGAAAAGAATTCAAATTCAGTGGAAAAGCTTCTTGCAAACAAAATGAGATTATTTGTTTTGTAAAAATTAAATAGAGACTAAAATCGCGGGAAATTAATTTTGAAAATTTAAAATAAAAATAAAGGTCAAAAATTAAAAATAAATAAATAAAAGTTTGAATGTCAAAAATATTAAAATTGAGGGTCATTAATGTAAATTTTAGGTGATAGTCAAACAATTTTGACTAAGTGTTGAAAAATTGAGTGTGAACAGTACTAATGTGTTTAAATAGTATTCAGATGGATGATGAGAAAAGTTCAAGTGTCAAGACTCATGAAAAGATTCCCATGTGCCTGAACAGTACTCATATGTTCAGATCAGGAGTATGGTGAATTTTTAGAAATTTGCACAAGTGTTGGGTGTCTCAGTCTATACTCATGCGCCTAAACAATACCAAAACTTCCAAGGGTTGGACATTTGAAGGGATAAATACCAAGTATTAGGCGTTTCATCTAGTCTCATATGCCTGAACAGTGCTCAAGCGCCTAAACAGTGCTTATGCGACTGAACAGTCTTCATGCGTCTAAACCCCATGCGCATAAACAGTGCTCATGCGCCTAAAAAATTTACACTTGTATATATACAACACTTGTGTAGTTTTCATTCACCCAGTCAAAATCTTAAACACACTGATTCACTTACTAGAACACCAATACACTTATTCATTAAACATTCAATTGTTATCAGTTAATCTTTGTGATATATAGGTATCACAAGAGAATTTGATTGTCGAGGAGTCTTCACTTGAAGTTATAAAAGATGTTGCTGATTCACCTATTCATGTGCCAGATGAAGGTGAAAGATCAACAAAAATGCTACTGTCCTTTCTGAGATCTTGAATGCTAAGCAGATAATAGAATCTTTGAAAGAAGTTCAAGTCTGCATTCAAGAAGGCTTTGTGAGAGTTAGAACTCTACAAAGAGAAGCTCGTGTTCAAGATTAAAGATGAGACAAAAGAGTTCAATGTGGACTGAAGACAATGTAAATCTTAGGGGGAGTATTGTTGAAGCTCTTAGAAGATTAACATTTTGTCTTTATGTGTTTTTTGTCATTGTATAGGGACTTATTTTGTAAATATATGTTCCTTTGTTTCTTGATAGTATAAATAGGATATTTTATGTATATGCAATCTAGACAATAGATCTAGACTAGAGACTTGAGATCTAGACCAGAGACTTGAGACTTTAGTAATCTTGACTAGAGACTAGAGACTAGAGAGTCAGTGGACGAACTGTAACCCTTACACATTGTATCCTGTGCATTTGATATCAATGAAATCTATGAATTTTTTGATGTAATTTCATGTGTTTGATTACTTTGTGTTTGAATTGATCATTGCGTTACTATATCATCACAGATTCGATCCTTTTGAACCGATCAATTGTGGATCTTACGGAATTGGAAACCCGGAAGTGATTGTTTCTTATTATTTAGTTAAATCAGTTTCAAAGATTCTTGCTATTCGCAATTATGTTCATTAATTCTTTCAAAGTTTCAATCTTTACTTATAAAGTTTGTGTCTTTTAGTTAATCGAGTTAGAAATGTTAAACACTTTTCACATATTCCTAGTGGAGACGACCTTACTTACCATTACACAATAAAGGTAGCTAAGACCGATATAATAAATTGTTTTTGATCAAGTCTCGACAACCAGATCAGTGTTCTCCCCTAACTCGGCGACTAGACCATTCATCCTTTTGGAGTTAATCTGATCATCTTTCAGTGCTTCATCCTGAAATTCCTTAATATGCTTCATGACATCAGAGGTCATAACCAACTTATAAGCTTTCACCCGAATCGGCTCGGGTCTCTCTTTTTGGCTAAGGGCATCCGTCACCATATTGGCCTTGCCCGGATGGTAATGGATCTCACAATCATAGTCTTTGATCAATTGTAACCATCTCCTTTGCCTCAATTGAGATCCTTCTGCTCGAAGAAGTACTTCAAACTTTTGTGATCAGTGAAGATGGTGCACTTCGTCCCGTACAGGTAGTGACTCCAAATCTTCAATGTAAAGACCACAAACGCCAACTCCAAGTCATGAGTAGAGTAGTTAGCCTCACGGATCTTCAACTGTCGGGACGCATAGGGTATAACTTTTCCCCTTTGCATTAGCACGCAACCCAATTCCAAATAAGAAGCATCCGAATAGACCACCAAGTCTTCATTCCCTTCGGGTAACGTCAAGACAGGAGCTTGAGTCAATCTTGTCTTTAACTCTTCAAAAGCATTCTCCTGCTCTTGACCCCATACGAACTTCACATCTTTACGAGTCAACTTGGTCAATGGTGAATTTATCTTGGCGAAGTCTTGGACGAATCTTCTGTAGTAGCCCGCCAAACCCAAGAAACTACGAATATCAGATGGCGTCTTTGGATACTTCCATTTCATCACCGCCTCAACTTCCACCGGGTCCACCATGATCCCTTCAGGATTAACCACATGACCTAGAAACGGAACTTCGCGTAACCAGAATGCACACTTGGAGAACATAGCATACAGCTTCTCCCTTCTAAGCTTATCCGGAACTTCTTGAAGGTGACAGACATGCTCTTCTTCGCTCTTCGAATAAATCAGGATATCATTGATAAACACAATCACTGATTTATCTAACATAGGTTGACACACCCGATTCATTAGATCCATAAAAGCAGCTGGCGCGTTGGTTAAACCAAAAGACATCACAAGAAACTCATAGTGTCCGTAACGCGTACGAAAAGATGTCTTAGGAATATCCTGCTCCTTCACCTTTAGTTGGTGGTAACCAGATCAGAGATCTATCCTTGAGAACCAACTGGCACCTTGGAGCTGATCAAACAAGTCATAAATCCTCAGTAACGGATACTGATTCTTCATTGTCAACTCATTCAGTTCACGGTAGTTGATGCACATCCTCATGCTACCGTCCTTCTTTTTCACAAACAAGGTCGGAGCACCCCACGGAGAGATACTCGGTCAAATGGACCCTTATCTAACCGCTCTTGCAGCTGAGTAATCAATTCCTTTATCTCGGGGGGAGCTAGACAATACGGCGCCTTAGCAACAGGTTGGGCATCAGGCATCAGATCAATCTGGAACTCGATCTCGCAGTCCGGTGGCACACCTGATAAATCTTCCGGGAATACGTTTGGGAAGTCACACGTGACTGGTACGTCCGTCAATCGTGGTACTGAGAAATCCACATCATTCACGTAGGCTAGATAGGCACCACTTCCACGTCTCACACACATCTCTACTACAATTATCGAAATTACTTTCGGGATCGTACTAACCCTATCAACGTAGATCGTCACCGAACTCCCATCAGGCACGGTCAGTCAAATCATCTTCTTACGACACAAGATGTTTGCCTCATAGGCCGCTAACCAATCCATCCCTAGGACTATATCAAATCTGCCTAAGGGCATCACAAACAACCTAGCAGAGAACCTATGGCCTCTCAACCCTATGCCTCAGTCTTCTACCATATCAGAAATCCTGGTCGACTTACCTAAGGCAGTTTAAATCTTCATACTCCTAGCAGGCAACTTATCACAGGAGGTAGCAGAAATAAAACTCCAAGCACCGGAATCAAAAAGCATAGAAGCACAAGTTTGGTTTACTAGAAACGTACCTGACACCGCGTCGGGGTCCATCCTAGCCTCCTCCCAAGTCATAGCGAATGTCCTGGCCTTCGCCCTTCGCCCTCCTTCTCAGTCCACTTCTTTGCCCTGGAGCTCTCAGCCCTCAGCTTCTTGCAGTTCCTGCTCATATGCCCCTTCTCGCCACAGTTGTAACATTTCACCACACGAAGATCCCTTGCCATGTGGCCCTCCCTTCCACACTTAAAGCAGAGATTCGATCCCCACCAACATTCTCCTGCATGCCCGTTCCCGCACTTCTCACACAGAGATTCGATCCCCACCTACATTCTCCTGCAGCCACCTTGCGACGCTCTACCTTCGCCCTTTTTCCCTTGGGAGGGAACCTGCCACTACCAGCACGTTTTCCACTCCAGTTCTCCCCTCTGCTCTCATCTTCCCTTACGGCCCTAATGACCCCAGTCACCACGGATGGCAAAATCATGTGCATGACTTGATGAATCCCTTCAACTATAGCCTCCTTCACTAAGGCCGTCAGATTAATGCTCTCATCCCCACCTACATGGTGATGAAGGTCGGGCTCTTCAGAAGCCGTTTCAAAAGTCCTAGCCCTATTCCTCGTGACACGTGGTCCAGCACCACGTCCACCATGACCATCACCTCTAGTAGCCTTTGAAGATCTACCACCAGGCATCTCTAAGCACTATAGGATTCAAACACCAACACGGTCATTCAAGGTAATAGCTCAGATTATGTCAAGTATAGTAAGTCCCTAATTATAGTGGTCAGTTGTGATTAGCCACTTACTTTACTCTTCATCCCCCAAGCATTCCTTATCCAGACTACATCAGTATCCAAATCTACTTAGATCACATAATTCACATAGCACACGCACATAATTCCTTTTTCCATTAAATTAAATAAAATGTTTACATGACACATTTACCTGCAGGCATTTAGCTACTAGGACTGGCATCCCTTTCCCTTTCTTGTCGTATTCTTAGTTTAAGTTTAGGTTTTTGAAAATATTTTACCCAATTCTCTTAAACTTTGGCTCTGATACCAACTTGTAAGGTCACGTCCTCGAGACGCTTACAGTTGGTCAATCATCGTATAAATAATATAAAACAACTAGCTTTGCAGCGAAAATTTAACTTTTCATTAATAAATAAAAACATGTCAAATTATCATATCATTTCGTTTACTACCCCAAAACATGTATTAATACATTAACATATTCAAAATATGGATGCCAGACTCGAATTGTCTCTAGTAGCTTATGCATCCATGCCGCACCTCTCCCGCATCATCAATCACCTGCCAACTAATATGCATATAAAAAGTCTGCGACGCTAAGTGAGTTCTAGTTTATATAATAAAATACTTTACTTTTAATAAAAACCTTTCATTTACTTTCATTCATGATCACACATCATACGTACATCTTGATAATAATCATTTATTATCTTTCAACATCGTTCATAATCGTTCATTTCGTACTTTATTATCTTTCACTTCTATCTAGATCCTGCCATATGCTATGCCCCACCATTGGTGCATGAAGTGACTACAATCTTGGGGGCAAGTGACAAGGATCCCGTTTTGTACGTTTCCATCAATCACAAAGACTGACCTTTATGTGTGTACTCAGCACACTATCGAGGTGGCAACCCATAATGGGTTGTGAACCCCTTTTTAATATGCTTGCAAGACTTTAATTTATTCATTATGTTCCACTTTTCATTATCGTTATCTTTCACAATCATCACAATAATACTTTACATACATAAGCACATATCACACCACGTAAAATCACATTATAATACATAATATGGAATCAACAAAAGCCCTCAAGCATACATAACATCAACAGGCATAAACCGTCATAAAACATCAAGACTTGACACTAAATTCTATTTCTCAAAATTTCAAAAAATTTCTAAGTGTCTACAGCGCATGAACAACTTACAGCCGATAACTTAAAATTTTCTAAGTGTCCATAGCGGACAGCCAAAGTCCACAGCGCATGGCCAAAATTTGTCTAAGTGTCCATAGCGGATGAACAAAGTCCACAGCGGACAGTTTATAAAATTTACTAAGATGAACAAAGTCCAGAGCGGACAGTTTAAAAAATTTACTAAGTGTTCACATTGGATGAACAAATTCCACAGCGGTTGAACAAAGTTCATTGCGGACAGTTTATAAAATTTACTAAGTGTACACAGCGGCTGAAAAAAATCCACAGATGACAATCATAAAAATTCCTAAGTGTTCACAGCGGACGTGTAAAGTCCACAGCAGACAGAATGCAAAATTTGTCTAAGTGTCCATAGCGGATGTGTAAAGTCCACAGCGAACAACATGCTCAATTTTTTCTAAGTGTCCACAGTGGACGTGTAAAGTCCACAACGGACACATACATGATTTTTTTCTTAGTGTCCACAGAGGACACCATGCAAATCCTAAGTGTCCGTAGTGGACACTTAATTATCACAAGTAATGCATCATACATATTTTTCCAGTCCCCAAACATCATTCCAACTTATTCTTAGCATAGATCTAATATGTTACACACTTAAAACATACTAAACATCAACCCAATCATCACAGCAGTCACACAAACACACATACATCATAATTCAGTAGTACATACATGAAAAATACATAGTTTGAGCATAAAATAATAGTTCAATATGCATACCAGCCCCAAACAAGCAAAAACATGTAAAAGAAGGGATCTAGAACTCACCTCTAATAGCTTTTATGTGAAAACTCCTTAAACCCGAGAGCTACCTGGAGTTCTAGCACTAAAATACACAAAAACAAGCTGCCAAACAAAAGAAAACGCATAGAGATCAGTACAGAAGTTCAAACCCACTGAAAACCGAGAAGAAAACACTAAGAAACCTCACCTTCTTAAAGATCTTCCTCTATCTCTCTCTAGAACCGGTTGAGAACTTCTTCTTTCTTTTTGTGCAGCCGAAGGAGTGTGTGTGAAAAGAGAAGTACGGGCTGCCATACTTCTTTTGAATCCCATAATAGGCAAGTTTGCCTCTTGCACACTTTTAACCCCTTGCTTTTAAGTAATACACTTCTTCTCCCTTTTCTTTTCTTTTCTCTATTTTTTTTGCTGAATTTTCCGGATGTTACACAAGAGACTGATTTCTTCTAAAGACAGAGAGACATGCTTTCTCTGACATGCTTTTAACAAAAGCTAACATCTCTGAAGACTCACCAACTTATAAAAGTTGGTGATATTTTCATACTTTTTTTAACTGTAGATTAAGGTCTTAGAGTCTGTAACTTTTTACTTTGTACTTTCATCCTTTTTGTAATAGATAAGGATGTGAGCTATGACATGTCATAGTCACTAGTCAAAAGGCAATCAACCTTTTGACTTTAACTTGATCTTGTTGTCTAGATTAATGTTCCAGCTGGCCTACAAAGTATGGCCGGCTGTAGGATGTCCATAAAGTATCTCAGGTACCAGTCCTTAGGACTAAGCCTAGTAACAATTTTAAAACACTTGAGAGCAATATACATCATTCTTGAAAACCACTTACTTGTGTTCTTTACTTTTGTTTATTGTTTTATTTAGCCGGTTCCCTATTTGATCTGTTAAGTGTTTTAGTCTTTCCAACCATTGTGAAACAGTTGCGTTACCACCCTTCACCGGTGTTGCAATTGGTATCAGAGCATTTTTGGCTCTTGATTGTAAGATCTTACCATCTTAAATCCCTTCAGTTTCAAAAAAGACTTACCAGCAGAAATGGCAGCTCTTACTAACGCTGGCATGGAAACTGGTACCATGACAAAATCTCCACTGATCACTCATAATGACTTTGATACTTGGTGCCGAAGAACGGAAGGCTTCATTAATTCTCAATACAGCAGGATATGGAGATCTATTGTCTTAAGACCTCACATCCCAAGCACCCCATTAGCTACTACTTGTGGTGGGATGATTCCAATGGAAGTGGCTGACTATTTTGAAAAAGATTGGAAGAAGATTGACATAGATAAGAAGACCATGATCGCTCTCCAAACTGCTCTTCTCAACTCGATATACAGAGGCTTCAAGAAGTACAAAACTGCTAAACAGCTCTGGGATGTACTGAAGCTTATGTATGAGGGGTCTGATGAAGCTAAAGAAAACAAGAATTACCTCATGAAGCAGTAGTTTGAGAACTTCAACTATAAATCAGGTGAAACTATGACTCAACAATACTTTAGGTTTGTTGAGATTGTAGATACTTTGATGGATGTTGGAGTAAAACTTAAGAATAGGGACATTGTGAGAAAGTTCATGTTCTCTCTTCACAAAAAATGGACTCACTACTGTGTGGCCATTAAAAGAACTGAAAACCTCTCCACCCTTACTCTCACAGAGCTGTATGGTATCCTTAGTGGTTACCAGATGGAGATGAACATGTAAAAACCATCCAGCAGCTCTTCCAACAATCAAAAGAGTTCAGCCCCCTATGTGGTTGAAAGGGATAGTAGAGAACCACAACCTCATCTTATCAGCTTCCCTGACAATTCACAAAAGGGCCCTTTCATCACCTTCTCTAAGACACCAAGGGAGTGCTACATCTAAGGAAGCCCATTCCAAGAGACAAGCTCATCTCAAGCCTTTGTGTCTGCTGATGAAAGTTGCGACAGCATTCTCTTCACTCTGTATGACTTGGATTGTATCCATCCAAATGACCTGGAGTATATGGAGATAGTACAGCAAATGGCTCTTCTCACTCATAGAGCCAAGAAGTTCTACATGAGAACCGAAAGAAAGTTTCATAGCAATGTAACCAGTGGAAAGTTTGGACTGGATAAAAGCAAAGTGAAGTGTTAAAATTGTAACCAGATGGGACACTTTACTAGAGAGTGCAAGGCACCAAGGACTAATGGTGGCCAAGCACAATCCAGACCAAGCTACACTGATGTAGTTCCCAGAACTAAGAAGCCAAGCCAACCAAAACAACAAGCTGCTATTGTTTTTTAAGAGGGAGGCTTTGACTAGAGCTTTCAGGTAGAGGATGTTTCTCCAAATCAAGCACTAATGGCTGACCATGAAGAAGCCAAGGTATTAGAACATCTTTGTACACCTAAATGCATTGCTAAAGTAAACATGTATAGATCCTATAACTTGGAAGTGAGATCTAACCTTGAGTCTTTGAATATTTTAAAAGTTGATTTCAAAAGAGCTGAAAATGACTATAAACTTAAATAGAAGATTTAGAGAAAACAATTTCAACTCCTAAGCACGAGCATACAAATTATAGAACTCAAATCAAAGATCTCATTACCAAGTTAACTGAATGCCAGCCTAAGCTTATGATCAGCAAAGCCAGAGTAGAAAAGTGTGTTCTTGAAGAGGAAACCTTCAAGAAGATAATATCCTTATCCATGCATACAAAGATTTGTTATCAAAACAGGCAGGGACTGGGTTCAAGTGAGATAGCTCTTTCACACACATTACTATTTGTAGGATCTCCAAGGTGTGGACATAGTCAAGATGAGTTGCCCCTCATTGTCCCTATCTAGGAAGAGGATGAAGATGAAGAGGAGATAGTGAAGGATGAACCAGAAGTGAGTGAGGAGGTTCATCCTAAGAAGGGTCACTATTCTCCTGGAGAGAAGAAGGAACCAAGGATGGCCAAGTCAGCTAGGAAGAATTTGGTTATGGCAGCCAAGAGAAGATCAAAGAAATCCCAAGAGATCAAGCCCACTTTCAATTCCAAGCAAAAACAAGTCTTTATTTCTACTGGGTTTGAAGGGTTGAAGACTGAAGACTTTACTATGGACTATAGTACCAGGAGTCCTAGTTCAAGTTCAAACCATCCTGATCAAGGGGAGAAGAAGGTTGAACAAATGTGCACCACTGTTGCACAGCCTGAACCATCTAGTTCTAAGAGCAAGCTTCACCCTCAGAAGCCTACTGCATCATCTATGAAGATGAAGAAGGAAGTGGAAAGAGATCAAGCTCAGCCTCCTCCTTAAAAGAAGACTCTCAGAAGTATGCGTGTTGTATGCATCATGTGTGGTGATACTACTCACTTTGCTAAGGATTGCATCTACAACCCAAGAGTATCATCCACATGACTAAGAAGAAAACTTCTGAGAAGAAGAAGAAAATAACTTTAGAAGGAAAATCACTTTTCTTTGGAATCTCCAAGGTGAAAAAGAAGAAGATAGGTGGAAAACTGCCTTCGGAATAAAATTTGGTCTCGAAAGAAAAGAATGCTTCCAAAGTACTGAAGTCTGCTATAGTGGATGCAAAAGCTTTCGAAGGTTCAGTCTCCAAAACTTCCAAAGTCATCAAAACTTCCAAAGTCTTGAAGGCCAAGTCTAATCTTTCAAAGATGGTGTGGAAAATGAAGGAAGGCCATGTGATTGAAAATTCTTCATCAACAACAGCAGATGATCCTTAAAGATTGCATATAGGATCCATAACTGTTGAACTATCTTCAGTTCACTTTGATAAGCCTAAGACCAACAAGGCTTGGGTTTCCAAATGTAACTAACCATCTCTTTTCTTGCAGGAACAGTTGAAGACCAAAAGAAATGTATGCATCATTGATAGCGGTTGATCCAGGCACATGACCAGCAATGGGTCTTTGCTTTAGAACTTTGAGAAAATTGATAGAGGGCCAGTTTCTTTTGGAGGAGAATTAGGTGGTTACATCACATGAAGGGGTAGAGTCATAAATGGTAAGCTTAGCATTGAGAAGGTAAACTATGTTAAAGAGCTTGGGTAAAATCTCTTGAGTGTATCCTAATTTTATGACCAGAGACATAACATGCTCTTCCCTGAGCATGAGTGCATTGTTCTCAAGCCTGGGGTGGTCATTTCTCGAGAGCATATCCTGCTAGCAGCCCCTAGGAAAGGGACAATGTAAAAGATGGATTTACAGGAAACCTCCCTATCAGGAGAAGTTTCTTGCTTTCTATCTAAAGCCAATTGTAATGAGTCTTTCCTTTGGCATAAAATAATATGCCATGTAAACTTTAAGAACATGAATAAATTAATTAAAGATGATTTGGCAACCTAAATGCCAATGAAAGAGTTTACAAGTGATGACCATTGTGTTGTATATCTGAAAGGAAAGCAACACAAAGTGTTTCACAACCAAAAAGAAAAGAACTCCATCACTACTCCCCTACACTTATTACATATGGATCTCTTTAGCCCCACCAATGTAATGAGTTTAAGAAGAACTTTATATTGCCTTGTTATCATAGATGACTTCACAAGATATTCTTAGGTCTTCGTTCTTAGAACTAAGGATGAGACCGCTGAAATCTTAAAGAATTTCATTCTAAAAATTGAGAATCAATGTGATCACAAGGTCAAAATCATAAGATGTGATCAAGGTACTGAATTCAAGAACCAATCCTTGATATATTTTGTGATAAAAAAGGTATTACAAGACAATATAGTGCTTCTAGAACTCCTCAACAGAATGGTGTTGCTAAAAGGAGAAATAGGACACTTATTGAGGCTGCAAGGACCATGCTCTTTGACTATAAACTGCCTATTACCTTCTGGGCAGAGGCAGTTAACACTGCCTGCTATGTGCAGAATAGAGTTTTAGTATTCAAACTCATGGTAAGACTCCTTGTGAACTATGGTAGAAAAGGAGACCTTTCTTTGGTTTCCGCAGATCATTTGGATGTCCATGCACCATCTTGAATACCAAAGATCATATAGCCAAATTTGCTGAGAAATCAGATGATGGACACTTCATTGGATACTCTTCCCAAGCTAAGGCTTATAGGGTAAACAATCTCAGAACTAGAGTAGTTGATCAGTCAGCCAATGTGACCTTCAATGAGCGCACTCCCAGTGTGAAAGGTTCAAATCCTGATTGGCTATTTGATCTTGATTTAGTTACCAACTGTTTTAACAAATCATGTGAAGATGTTTCAGGATCTACAGGTAACATATCAGCAAGAGATCCTGATCCAAGATTTGAGCTGAGAAGACCAAGTGATAGAATCCCTTCAGCTCTAGTGGTAACTAACCCTTCAAGTGGAAATCCTGTCAGCATAACCATGACAAATTCTTTAGCTGATACATCTGAGGTGCCTACCAATTCTAGCAATGAAGGGATTTCCAATGTGGGAAGAGATGGAGATGGTGAAAGTGATCAAGAATTTCATGATGCTTACAACCTCTCCACTGAAGACAACATCAATGATGTCACACACTCATTGGATCAGGTTACACTTGATAATTGTGTTGATGTGATAGGTGATACTCAATCACCAGATCTAAATTTCTCTAATTTAGATCTATTAAACTAACTTGCTATGATTCCTCAATAGAGAATCCACAAGTCATATCCCACCATAAACATCATTGGAGATGGTGAGACTGGGGTGAGAACAAGAGGACAAACCCATGATAAAAATGTTTGTTTGCACTCTTGTTTCTTGTCCCAGATTGAGTCAAACAAAGTTGATGAGGCTCTAAAAGATGAAAGTTGGGTTGAAGCAATATAAGAGGAGCTGTTTCAATTCAAAATACAAAAGGTTTGGAACCTATGCCATCTTCCTCATGGGAAGACACCAATAGGTACCAAGTGCGTTTTTAGGAATAAGAAGGATGATAGAGGACTTGTCATCAAGAACAAGACAATACTACTTTTTCAAGGGTACACTCAAGAAGAAGGGATTGACTACACAGATGTTTTTGCTCCTATGGCAAGACTTGAAGCTATTAGGATATTCCTTTCTTTTCCTGTATCTAAGGTTTCAAGGTCTACCAACTTGGTGTCAAGTGTCCATTTCTATATGGGGTGATACATGAGGAAGTGTATGTCAAGCAACCACCTGGCTTTGTAGACTTAGATCATCCTGATTATGTCTACAAGCTTAACAAAGCTCTTTACAGGCTGCATCAAGCTCCAAGGAAGTGGTATGAGATACTGTCACAGTACCTTGTCTAACATGGCTATAAGAGAGGTACTATTGATAACACACTCTTCATCAAAGTAATAGGGAATGACTTGATGGTGGTTCAAGTTTATATGGATGACATTATCTTTGGGTCAACTAATCCAAAGCTCTGCAAAGAGTTTGAGAAGCTGATGAAGAATAGATTTGAAATGAGTGCTATGGGGGAACTCAATTTCTTTCTAGGAATTCAAATGAAGCAGGTTGACAATGGCATCTTCATAAACCAATCAAAGTATGTTCAAGATATACTAACCAGATTTCATCTAACTGAGTGTAAGGTTGCTAAGACACCCATAGCCAGAAACCACTCCCTAAGACCTGATCTTAAGGGGGAGTGTGTTAATGAACACTTTTACAGGGCTATGATTGGATCTTTTATGTACCTCACAGCAAGCAGGCCTGATATCATGTTTGCCACATGCATATGTGCAGGATATCAAGCCAACCCAAAGATGTCACACCTAATCACTGTCAATAGGATCCGTAGATATCTCAAAGGTGCTCCAAATCTAGGCCTTTGGTAACCAAAGAATTCAGACTTCAATCTGTATGCTTATACAGATAGTGATTATAGTGGTTGCAACATGACTGCAAAGTCCACATCTTGGGGTGTCAGTTCCTGGGTGGAAGGATAGTCACTTGGCAATGCAAGAAGCAATTCTGTGTGTCTGTATCAATTGCTGAAGCTGAATACATTATTGCTGCCAACTGCTGTGCTCAAGTGCTTTGGATTCAGAATCAGATGCTAGACTATGGGCTTAATTTCAAAGAGACTCCCATCCATATAGACAACAACAGTGCCATCTCTATTACAGAGAATCCTGTGTAGCACTCAAGGACCAAACACATCAATATCAGGTATCATCTGATTAGAGATAATTTTGAAAAGGGGTTGATAAAACTAATCAAAGTTAACACAAATGAATAATATGCTGATTTGTTCATAAAAGCTTTTGATAAACAAAGATTTAAGTATCTTGTATCAGCTATTGGGATGATCAACTTTGAATAGATTTTTCTTAATAACTTAATCAATATTATTTCTTAAAACTATGTGTCCTAGGTTGTCTATTAGATCACTTCATAAGCCCAGTTCTCTTTGGAAGAAAAACGAACTTTTAAAATGATATCTCTTAGAATGATGAAAATTTACCATCGGAAGAAGCAAAAGTTGCCTTCGGAAGAAAATTTATGTTTTAAATCGTTTAAACAGCTTATTTGAGATTTACCTTCGGAAGAAATTCTTAAAGTATCTTCTGAAGCTTAAATTTTAGTATAAGTACTTAAATGCATTTTAGGAACAAATTTCTTCCGAAAACAATTTAGTCTCGAAAGACTCATTTATTTCTTCCGAAGCCAAAATTTTCAAAACTCTTTGAAATATCTTCCGAAGCAAAATTGCCTTCGGAAGCTTTGATTGCAAAGCTTCCGAAACCAAAATTGCCTTCAGAAGCTTTTTCTACATCCAAGAAAACTAACTTTTTGGGTGCCTTTTTCAGAAGTAGGACCCACTTGCGGATTTCAAAGTTTATCTTTTTGTCATAACTTTGTCTCAAATCCACAGCATATATCTTTCCAAACGGTTCTATTTCATCTCACTTCTCTCATTGTTCCTTAACCTAAAATTACCCCCAAATTTCATCTTCTTCTTCCTTCCTTCACTACAAAGCTTCTTCAAATAGCCAATCTTGATCGTCGTAACGACCCTGATTTCACCATGCACCTACACAGGCAACACAATCAAGTTGCCCTGTTAAACTCTGAGAAGGATCCAAGCTTCTCAGACGTGTGTAGGTATCTTTCTTTGTCTCACTACTTCACCTCCCTTACAATCGATCCTCCTCTCTATGAGGATCAGTTGCTTGAGTTCTGGCGGACCTGTCAAGAGGTCACCATGGACGGGGAGAAGGCACTGTCTGCCATAGTACAGGGGAGGATGGTTTTCATCACACCAGCCATTATAAACACCCATTTGTAGCTGGATGATGAAGCAGGTGAGCTGTCCTTTCCAAAAGATACTGACAACCAATCCTTTGCGCAGATGGGCTACGAAGGTGACTTTTTGGTCAAGACCTTCAGGAAGGGGAAGGTCTCATTCTGATGGAAATACCTCCTCCATGTCATCATACATAGCTTATCCAACAAATATGGAGGATGGGACCAGATTCCAGAAGACCTCTCCTTCATTGTCCATGGGATGGTTCAAGGGGTTAAATTCAGGTATTCTTAGTTTGTATTTACAAATTTACTAGCGAATTTGGATTCCTTAGAATATTACATGTTCCCCCGGTATTTCAACACATTCTCAACTGTGAATTGGGACCAGAATTGAGGGAACAGGTAATGTTCTTAAACTTGCACACATGAGGCCCGACATTTTCAAGACACTAAAAAAGCCAACTGTTAGGTTCTCAGGGTAGAAACAGCCCTTGTCCCGAAAATGTTTGAGCTCATTGCTCAGGGTGACATCCTAGCAGCCCCAGCTAGTGATGAACCAACACCCTCTACTTCTCACCCACCTCAAATACAACCTACTATCAAAATCACCTACCAAAGAAAATCCAAGTGAACCCCTACACTTGCTACTAAGCATGTGTAGGCCCCCATATCATAACCCATACAGGAGGAAGTGGAATCTCGAGCTCCCACTTCCCCTGAGGAGCAGACCACTCCCATCTTTCAAACAATCAGTGCTGAGGTTCCTCATGCTCAGCCTGATGAGCTCACAACTCCACAAACAGCCTTAAGCCATCACTCTGAGTCTCAACACTCTAGTGATCAACCTTCAGGGGAAAGCTACCATCCCCAACCTCTTGATCTCAACCGCCCATACCCAGCCTTGACTTCTACTCTGATGAAGATTTGGATTTTAGTGAGTATCATGACTCTCCCCTCTCTACCCACACTCAAGGGGAGATGAGTACTCCTGCTTCACCCATGTCTAGCCCACATCAAACACCCCAAACTGAGGTGGATCTTCCTGTGATTGTCCAGGAGACCCATATGGAAGAGGCTCTCACTGTTGCCAGTGATTACATCTTTAAGACCTCAACCACGACAACCCAGCCTCTTGACATTGTCATGGGGCAGGGGAAATCCAGCAGCGAAGAACCCCATGCTGGTGGTGAGGGAGTGGACCTTGGTTCACCTCCTTCATCCCCCAATGATTCTTCCACTGAAGATTTGGGGAGTCTGAAACTCAGGGTGCACCAACTCGATGACATCTACACCCAACTGGTTTCATAGATAGCTCACCTTGAATCACAGGTGACTATCTTGCAAAGGAGGGTCCATGACCAGCAACTTGAGATCACCGATCTCAAGGGCCAGTTAGCTGAGAGACCCATAGGACAAACTCATCCAGGTCCACAAGAACTTGTGGATGTTATGGATCACTTCCCCAGCTCACCTATGCATGAGGGTGATGCTACCAAAAAGGGGGAGGAAGTTCTGACAGCCACAAAACCTGGGAGTTCTTCCTTAACTATGGACATACAGGACTCACCATCCTATCTTGCAGTTGTCCATGCTCAGCAACCTCCTCTAGACAGTGATCTGAAACTACTCATTCAACAACTATTTGAGGAAGGAGTACCAAGAGCAATGTCTGCCCCATCTGAGAACCCAATTAGGGGTTGGGGTATGACAGTGATAGGAAAGCTCTTGTACTCTCTAGAGCTCAGGGTCAACTAGAAATCTTAAACATTTCAAACCTGAGTTTCTTTGAGGGTATAAATCTAGTAGATCTGGCACTTGTCAACCCAAGCAATAACAGACAAGCTGTCAGACTAGCCAATCAAATTCAAGAATGGGTGCTGGCAGAATTCGAAAGGAGAACAGCATCATACAGATAGAGGCTAGCAGTTGAAGCCTTCGGTCAATTGGATTTTGAGGTAGACCCCAAGATTAGCTTTGAAGAGAAAGCCTTGACTGAAGGCCAAGAGGCTGAGACTGTGAACCTTGAGACAAGATCTCCTCCAGCACCCCATACCCTCAGTGAGGCACCAGCTGGTGATGGTGCTTCACAACCTCTCTCTGGCCAGAGCTTGACTACTGAATCAAGCAATGAAGGCCAAAGCTCTCCTCAAGCTGAGTCATCAAGATCTATAATTGACAAAGGCAAAAGGAAGATGACTCCTGAAGAGATTGAAGAAGGAAAAAGAGAGAGGAAGAGGAAGCTGAGGGGAGAGAATTCAAGTGGTTCCCCAGGATTCATGCAAGCTGCAATTCTGGCTGCCCCTGTACCAAACACTCAAGAAGATGAATTAAGGGCAGCCAGCCTCAACTATCTGGGGACCAAGAACTTCAACATAAATGAACTCATCTCTCTCCCCTTAGAGGAGTTAAATGATCTGGCTGACATTGAATTGTCAAAGGAGAGGAAGGAAGCAGAGGATGCAGCCTTAACCCTCAAACACAAGGAAGAAATGAGGAGAAAAAGGCTTTACAAGAACATTCATGTCCTCTCCCCAGTTCAAGAAAGTCCAGAGTCAAAGACTGTGGCTACTGAACAACCTCAGATAGTTGACAAAGAAGAAAGATTAATAATGATCAACTACCTGAGTGCCACAGGTCTCTATCAGGCACCTGCACTCCTTCCCTTGCCTTATGATTATATATTATTTGAATACAATAAGCAGCTGGAAGAGCAAGCCAATAAAAAAGGCAAGCTGCAAAGATTAGGCAAAGGGAAGAAGCTGCAAAATCAAGAGCCATCATCCAGAAAAGTCAGAAAAAGTCTACAGATAGGCAGAGGATGATGAGCTTCTTGAAGCTGTATGGGTTCTCTGAAAGGAGGCTTGGTCCCATGTCTCTATCCATAATGGATGAGCACATAAAGGTGATCAAGCAGAAGATAAAAAGGGGAGAGCTTGTGGACCTTCATTCATCATCAAGTCAAGCTCAACCTAAAGTTGAGGTAAAGGTGGAACCTACAGAGACAACACCACCTGCACCTAAAGCTGCACAACAACCAACATCATCTTCTAACTTATAGCAGGGTTCTCCTCCCTCTCCTTCTGAAACTGGGAAAGAGGAGATCCCAACTGAGAGGGAATCCACTAAAGAACTTGGTACTGAAGACAAACCCTCTCAGTTAAAATCATCAGGGAGGAGAAAAAGGATGGTCAGAAGAAGATCATCTTCAAAGAAGAAAAGAAGAAAGGCATCCTCCTCCCAACTTTAAGGTGAGTCAGAACATCCTGAGGAAGTGCATGAAGAGGACTCTCAACCAACTCCTATCATAGTAGAGCCTCTCTCTGTTGGAAGACAAATTATGTCCTGGACATTTGCTAAAGATCCAGACAGATGGTATGTCACTAGAGATCAGGGAGAACAACATGTCTACTTCACAAGTGACATGCTTAAACTCCCTCTGCATGATCTCTATAGCATGAGAAGGTACTTCATGAGTCTAAAGAATCCAGATCTGCTGATGAAGAAAGGAATTCTGAAGATCCTCATATGGACTATCCTAGTCTGAAGAACCTCTCTGTTTGGTAGCATTAGCCTAGGGGGAGTTTGTAGGAACCTCTGAAGTTAAGAGGCTGATGCATGTCTTCCAACATGCACTTCGGAACAAAGGTTAACCAAAGCACACTCAAGAAAATCTCCGAAGCCACAGAAAAAATTGCTCTTCCAAACTTGTAAAATATTCTAAGTGTTCTTCCAAAGCCAAAGACTCAAGAAGGTAAAGATGAAGTCTTCCAAGCTCTCAAGACAAAGTCTTCTGAAAGACAAGACTGATTTCTTCTGAAGAGAGAGAAGATACATTTTCCATCAACTTTATCATAAAGCAACCTACTTTCCGCTGCATGCTCTGGTAGTTCACCTGCTATCACTAGTTGGTGAAACTTCCATACTTTATGATAAAGTAGATAAGGTATTCGCCTGCAAGTTTCTATTTTTGTTCCTTCTTGGCTTTTTGTAATAGAAAATTCAATGAGCTATGGCATGTCATAGTCACTAGTCAAAAGGCAATCTGCCTTTCGACTTTAGGCTGATCTTGTTGTCTAGATTAGTCACTTCCACTGTCTTTTTTCATATTGACGGTTGTAGATGTAGTATAAGTAGTCTTCGGTTCTTGTATTCAAAATATACTTGTACAACACTTGTAATAGAACTAGAGAAGCAATATACAACTTCCTTGAAAACTTTATCTTGTGTTCTTGTTCTTGTTTTACTTGTGTTTATCTTGTATCTTCAGTAAAGGTTCACAGTTCCCTATTTGAATTGTTAAGTGATCTTAAGATCTCCCTAAGTGTGTTAACTAAGTGCAAGCTTAAGTACCCTTTAACGGTCCTGCAAGTTTCAACCGACATTTTAGGATTGAATTTGGAACCCATTAAGTTCTCTTTGATTCAACTTGTGAATTTGTTAGTTAAATGATTTAATTGTGTTTAAAATTTGTTTTAATATTTATGACTTTGGTTTCTTGTTATCATTGTTGATTTGGTTCTTAGAATTATGTTTTGCATTACTGGATTGGTGATTGTATGATTAGAGTCCATTAAACTCTGATATACAATTATCACTTGAATCTTATTACATATAAGGTCTGACTACCCATTAGGTCAAGTTGTCAAACTCGAATTTTGGAGTTGGTTACCTTTCTCTTATATTGTTTAAAGGTAATTTTTAATTTAGTTAAATATTAAAAATTACTAAAACCAATTAGTTCTCAAAGTTAGTTAAGTTTAGGTTAGTTAATCACTTAATTATGTTTAGTATAGTTATCAAACAAAACGTGTAATACTGACAACATGCTCCTTGGGGATTTGATACGTGACTTACCCTAGCTACCTAGTTAATTAAATTTTTACATGACCCAAACACAAGTCATTAGAAAGCTAGCACAATCCTCATGATCAACGAACAAGCTAAGAGCCAGCTTATGTTATGTGAGGTATATTCCTAGTCAATGATTTGCTTGATTCTATTTTGTTTGATTTTAGTACAAGAAAATGTTTTGTTGCTTCGACATTCTAAAAACTTCCTAATAGTGATAGGAAAGATATATAATAGACCTTTGAAGTAGAGATTAGTATCGGTAAGACTACTAGGATAACAAAGACAGTAGATGACTATAACATAGAGTTAGAAGGTCATAGGTTTCCTACTAGGTTGTATATTAAGCCCTTAGGAGTATTGACATAGTCTTGGGTATGGATTGGTTAGTCGCATACGGGGCTAATATAGTATGTTGTGGAAAGATGACTAATTTGACAGGGTGTGATGGTAGTTCAGTTAAGGTATACGTTGAAACTGCTAAAAGTAACAGATAACAGTTGACAAATGTCACATCTCTGGTTGGGTACAACCCGAGAGTATGAACCTGATCAGTTGGTATCATGATATAGTCCCCATTTATATTAGCAGTGTATTTAAAATAACAATGGAAGTCTTTTGTAATGCTTTGTAAAGTATCTATTTCATTGGCTGATTTTCCATTCTTGTTTGTCTCAGTTGTTCTATTCTTAATTTGAGGTAGTCAATTCTTGTGTTTGATTGAATAATCAAATCCTCTCTTAGGAGTTATTTCAACACTAGGGGTTGAGTTTAAAGTTATTTATATATTTATAAAAAATCCTTAACAATTCATACAATATAAACTTATAGGTGAATAAAATACAGTCAAGAGCATCAAGTCTTACATTCCAATCTTCATATGTTATTGTAAGTGTTCCCATGATTCTAGGTTTATAAACCTTATTTGAAATTACCATGTGCATATCATTTTTCTTAAAATAGTTTTGAAAGATAAAAAGTCAACATAACGTTAGTGAATCATGTCACCATACCGTTATGATAAAATCAAAATAGAACGTCCCATATCAATAGTATAGTTTACCCACGAGATGGAGGTCTAGCACTAAGAAGCTATAGTTCATGTATATGGTAGAGGTCTAATATTTCATGGGCTATAGTTTACCCATAGATGGAGATATAGCATTATGATGATATAGTTCATGTGTGTGGTAGAGGTTTAGCCTTTCACGGGCTATAGTTTATCCATGTAATGGAGGTCTAACATTATGTTACTATAGTTCATGCATGTGGTAGAGTTCTAGCTATGTAAATGATTATACTGGTATACTTTGAAGTAAATGGGATTATTATATGTTGATGTATAATTAAATATAAGTTATGATTATATGATTATGTATATTATTTATACTTATACATATACATATGCTATGTGCTTTATGGTAAGATTGAGCTATGGTGATTAATGGATTGTGTTTAATGTGATACTTATCTATGTTATGTGCCAGATGAGTAGTTTGGACTATGTTATTTGTATGTTATAGGATTAAATGTTTTTATTAAAGGTATACTGTATATATGTTATTAAATGTTTTCCAAAACCTAGAGCTCACCCAACTTTGCTGAGTTTTAGTTTACATGTTAAATTGACACAAGTATTAAATGTTAACGTACTCACTTGGCATATATTAGCAGGCTACCCCGCATCATGACTTGGCATTCTCAATTTGAATATTTTATGAAACAAAATTGTATAACTATGATTTATGTTCACTTGGAATTATGGTTTGAATATTTCCGCTGCAAATGACTTATGGTTTTAAGTGCATTGAACTATGTTGCCTTGTTGTCGACGAACTAAGATGTTTCCTAGCATGGGGCCTTTCACTTAGGAATGTTGACGTCTTAATCACATGTCTAGTGTTAAGTCCTAGTTAGGTATGACCAAATATAATTATATGGATTAACACTTGATACCATTAACCACTTTTAATAATAGTTAGTCAAACTTAAGGTTAACTAGACTATATGGCTAATAGTCTTTAGTTAGGTTGTACTAATCACCCTAGGAGATTGCATCTCTTCCAAGAGTACTTATTGTGGTTTTCCTCATATTATCGACAATGCCCATGATAGGCTAAGTATACCAAATGTAAGTAGAAAGAAAATCTGAAATTCATGAGTTATACCTAGTAATTAAATTATAAGAAAGAAAAAGACATAATTGAGTGAATTAATATGAAATTTGAGCTTTCTATTTATATTAGGCTAGTTCGACCTTAAGCATAGATGTGCGTCGTGCAGGATCTGTGTTTGTCTCACAACATAAGATTATGTCACAAACTTAAAGTCACTCAGGTTTGATGAAACAAAATCTCTACTAAGTTCACAAGTAATATAATAAGTTAATAAGAACACAAGAACACAAGAGTAGTTTTCAAGATAATTGTATATATTACTTTTTAACTCAGTATTACAAGACTCTTACAAGCATAGTTACTCAAGTTACAATGAGAAACTATATATACTACTATCTATAGCCGGTTATACTTAGAAAACCAGTTGGAATCTACAACTAGACAAATATTACATTGCTAGAAGTAAAGTATCTAAGATAAAATAATATCCTAGATAAGGTAGTCATGACAGGTCCATGACTTACCTTTTGTCACCAACTAAAAATGGCAAATGTACTAACTAATAATAGATGAACAGTGGATTAAACTTTGGTCAACTACATTAGCGTAGGAAAGCACCATGTAGTATATCAGAGTTTGCAGCTGACTGTCAGACAAAACATACTTATGTCCACTGGTTCATAGTTGGTTCTTTCGAAGCTAAATGGCTTCAGAAGAATAAGTTCTTCCGAGGCCATTTATACTTTGGAAGAATCAACTTCTTTCGAGTTTTCTGCAAGTCTTCAGGACTTTATTCTTCGGAAGACTTTGTCTTTAGGATCTTCTAAGTTGTATACTTCGGAAGGAGAACTACTTAGTCTCAGAAGACTAAGTTCTCTCTTCGAATGTTCTTCATACTTTAAGCTTCGGATGATCTTTGACTTGTCTTCGGAAGAGCAGCTTTGTCTTTGGAAGACCACTTCAATTGTACATCAAAATCTTCTAAGTGTTGTTTTGGTTGCACCAGCCTCATATGATCCAACAAACTCTCCCTAGGCTGATGCTACCAAAACTTCACTTCCTTCTACTCCTCAAAGCCTTCAACACCAGGGAAAACAAATATTTGTCTGTCTCTTTGTTCTTCCCTAATGTAGTGGTGAGGAGCTTGTACAAGTCATCCGTAGATAATAGATCTAATCTGTTGCTTTGGATGACATGTAACCTTTGCTGTGTCCCTCTGAAGAGAGTTAGTTGATAGGAATTGTAGTTATATTCCCATCTAACTATAGGTTCTGGAGTTTGATGTTCAACCATCTATAGGAATGTTCTTCCTTTTCTGATTGCTCCTTCTTCTTCTTCCTTTGCTCTCTTTTTCAACTCTTCTTCAGTCTTGGCTTTCTTTGTAAGCTCTTTAACATAAAGACTTCTTAGATGATTCCTAATATGAGCAGCTATCTGAGAGTTGGAGGGATTGGAGAATGGTCTCTCTGCTGATTCGGTAATGTCAAATCTGCTAGAGTGTAGCAGAGCTGATGTATCAAGTCTGTTCACTTGACCATTCCCCTTTGCACAACAAAGGCATACGTAGCTTCATCGAACCTCCACTGGCCAATTTGGCTTCTAGGATTGAGGGGATTAGTTGGTAGCTTGTCCCCTTTTCTTGTGTCCAGCTGAGTCACCAGTCTCCTTCTTAACTTCTTTTCTTCTTCTTTGAGTGTATCAGAATTGGTGGCTAGAAGTTGGAGAGCTTGGTCCAGTGTTCCCCTTGGTAGATCAAGGAATGCATCTTTATGAGAGAACAGGAAGAGCCATCAATATACTTTAGTTTTATTGACTCTTCTTCATAAGAGATATCGCTCAGGGTTGTGCAGTTGATGAGATTTTTCTTCAGTTCCTTGAATTCTTCTAAGGACAGGGGCTTAGAAGGTTCAGAAGATGGTTTAGGTTGATTTTGGGTTCGAGGTTGTGTTTTGGGTTTAAGGATAAGTGGTGGTGGTGGTGGTTGTTGAGAAGCAGTGGGTGAAAGTGTAGGTATGGCTGATCGTGTGGGCTTAGGAGTGTAAGGTTCAGTGGTTGGTTCAGTTTTAATGTAGAAGGGAAAAGGTGTGGGCATTGGTTGTGGTTTTGGTGCTGGTCTAGGTTTGGGAGTTGGTTTGAGTGCCATCCTCTGAACACTTTACCTTTGGGACCTTGGTCAACACCTAATGGTTCTTCTGTAATAGCAGTTGAGCCAATGATATGGCTATCCCTTTTGGCTTCTCAGGGGAGTGTTGAGACTCACCTTGAGGGCTTAAGGCTTCGGTAGTGGGCTCGTCAGGTTGAGACTGAGGAGACTCAACACTGACATTGAGGTCAATAGTGGAGGATGGTTGGACCTCTGGCTGAGTGCCAACCCTAAATTCCACTCTATCCTTTTTGGTTTGAACAGAGGGGACCTGACTAATCAGAGTAGATTGATCAAGGGTTCGTTTGGGGCGTATTTTGTAGGTAATCTTGATTAGGTGGGAAGAAGTAATTGGCATTATAGTGGTGGTGTCTGGTGTGGGTTCATCAACTGCTGGGCTTGCAGGGATGTCACCAGGATCCATTGGCTCAAGCATACTTGGAAGAAGACCAGTGAGTCTTCAAGTGAAGTTGGTGGACACTTTCTTCAGAGTTTGGAAGATGCCAGGCCTCATGTGAGGGACCAGTAGAATATTTTCACATTGTAGTTTGTCCTGGTCCAGCTGATAGTTGATTATGTGCTGAATGAAATGGGGATACATATAGAATGGATTCCGGATAAGATTACCTCATAGTTTGTTTAGCACAAATCTTGAGTCGTTGAAGTGTAGGCATTTTACCAACCCGTGGACTAGGCAGCCCAAATCATATAGGATTTGATCCCATCCCATGGACTTGTTAGATAGGCATTGCAGGACAATGTGCAGCAATAACTTCCTATTATAAGAGAAATTAAACTTGTAGACTGTAGACTTGCTTACATAGCCGCCATATCTCATCTGAGTGTAATTATCTTCCAACTCAGACTTGGGGAATTCAGTAGGGGCACCCTCATCATGGAGCTCTAGATGTTCCCTGATGGTAGTTTTACGTATAATGATCTCCTGTTCGCAGACCCTTGATCGAATAATCCTTTCATCATTTTGGTTTCACAGCGACCATTGGCCCAGAAATCGGCTAGATGGTTTGAGAAGATGGTAGGGTTTACGGTAAGGGCTGTGAAATATGTGGATTCTAACAGAAATTGGACAATGGGGCCAAGATCGACATCCTTTGAAGAATCAAGGATGGCGACTTGGTTATGTTGGGGATTCAAGGCCATTGTTCAGAGAGTACTGTTTGATTGGGGAAATTAAGAGTGAGTGAAGAAGAAGATGGAAATTTTGGGATGGAAATTTTGGGCTCTAGTAGTTGTAAAGAAAGTAGAGAAAGAGAGTCAGAAGTTTTTAAATGGGGGGGGGGGGGGGTGAAAAGCTAAACCGATAAGGTGAGAAGATGGGTGAAATGGCGGTTTAGATTTTTATTTGATTCGGGCGGTAAGGTAAACCATTTAAAATATTCCGACAATCATCAATAAAATCTTACTTTTACAGAGTGGGGCCCAAAGATTTCCATTACACAGTAAAAGTTTTCTTCCGAGGGTAAAATTGCTTCCGAGAGAAAACACTTGTTTTTCTCAATATTGTCTTCCGAAGCAAATTTTACTTCCGAAAGCAAACCATGTCTCAGTGACCAGTTTGCTTCCGAGAGTACAGTCTTCTTCTGAGAAAAGAAGTTAGTAAGCTTAGGAAGTAGATTTGATATATGATCAAATGCTCTTCTGAGGCTAAAAACTCTTCAGAAGAGAATATTTATGCAGAGGAATTTGCCTTCAAAAGATAGATAAAGATCTCTTCCAAAGGTAAATTTCTCTTCGGAAGAATTCACACGTAGAAATTTGAAGAAAGCCTTTATGTAACAGGGCTTAGATTGTATTTAGACAACATAGCCAAAACACATTTAAAAAAGTTTTTCAAAGGAGAAAGACTAGTCAATATTAATCATCCCTATAGCTGTCATTAAATATTTAAATCTTTGTTCATCAAAGGCTTTGATGAACAAATCATTATATTGTTCATCTGAATTGACTTTGACTAGTTTGATTAGATTTTTCTCATGAATATCTCGAATGAAATGGTACCTGATGTCAATGTGTTTAGTCTTGGAGTGCTTGACCGGATTTTCTATGATAGAAATGACACTTTTGTTGTCTATGTGGATAGGAGTCTCCATGAAGTTGAAACCATAGTCCAACATCTGATTTTGAATCTATAGTAGTTGAGCGCAGCAGCTCGCAGCAGCAATGTATTCAGCTTCAGCAGTTGATGTAGAGACACATGATTGCTTCTTGCATTACCAGGAGATGATCCTTCTACCAAGAAATTGACGTCTTCCGGATGTGGATTTCTTGTTGATGCTGCAGCCACCTTAATCATTGTCAGTGTAACCATAGAGATTTAAATCCTTATTCTTAGGATACCAAAGACCTAGTTTGGGAGCTCCTTTGAGGTATCTAAGAATTCTCTGGCAGCAATTAGGTGGGACACCTTTGGAGAAGCCTGATATCTTGCACAGATGCATGTTGCAAACATGATATCAGGTCTACTTGTAGTGAGATACATCAGAGATCCAATAATCACCCTATACTGATGTTGATCAGTATCCTCTGCCTGGGAATCAGGACAAAGATTATGATTTCTGGGTATAGGTGTCTTGGCTGGCTTACAATCTTTCATCTCGAATCTTTCTAAGATGTCCTTAATATACTTGGATTGATTAATGAAGAGCCCTTCTTCCATCTGCTTCACTTGAATTCCAAGGAAGAAGTCCATCTTTCCCATAGAACTCATCTCAAACTTCTTCCTCATGATGCTTTCAAAGTCCTTGCACATTTGGTCATTAGAGGAACCAAATATGATGTCATTAACATAGACTTGTACAAGTAGCATGTCCTTCCCAGACTTCCTTATGAATAATGTCTTATCTATGGTGCCTCTGGTAAATGCATTGTTGAGAAGAAATTAAGATAGTGTCTCATACCACAGCCTAGGTGCCTGATGCAACTCATAAAGAGCTTTATCAAGTTTACACGCATAGTTGGGGTGCTGTGGGTCTTTAAATCTAGGTGGCTGACACACATAGACTTCTCTATCGATATCCCCATACAAAAATGCACATTTGACATCAAGCTGATAGACTGTGAAGTTCTTGGATGTTACAAAAGCAAGGAAGATTTGCACAGCCTCAAGTCTTACAACAGGTGCAAAGACATCAGTGTAATCTATGCCTTCCTCCTATGTGTATCCTTGAACAACAAGTCTTGCTTTGTTCTTGATGGTTAAACCTTTATCGTCTCTTTTGTTTCTGAACAACCACTTAGTGCCAATAAGGACTTGGCCTGGTGGCAATGGACACAAGTTCCATACCTTTTGCCTCTTCAACTGAAGCAACTCCTCTTGCATTGCTTCAACCCAATTGTTTTCCTTGAGGGCTTCTTCCACTTTCTTTGGTTCCATTTGAGAAAGAAAGCATGAGTACAAGCAGACATTCCCATTGTGGGTCTAACTTCTTGTTCTCACACCTTCTGAGACATCCCTAATGATGTTTTCAGCTGGATGAGTGTTGTGTATCATGAGCCTAGGAATCACATCTAGTTGCATAGATAGATCCAAGTTTGAGAAGTTTTTCTTAAGATTTGAACACCTTCACTAGCCGATGTCTCACACTCATTCAATAAGGACTGATTGAATGAATAAGTGACAGCATCAATGGTGTTTTGCTGAGAAGTAGCATCAATAGTTGTTTGTTCCTCCAGATTACTGTCTTCATCAGCTTAATGTTGAGTACTTGAGTTGTCAGTTGTTGAGTTGTGAGGCTCAATTAGCTGACAACTTGTTGAAGCTCCATTATTTCCTGAGATATTCATGCTTTCAGTTGTTCCAGTAATGGGAGCTTGATCTTTAGTTCTTCTTGGAGAATTGGGAATAGGTCTGGGTAACTCAAACAATTGATCTGCATAGGGGTCACTTTGAGTTACTGTTCCAGCTAAAACATTCTCATAAAATGGTTTAGAATAGTTGGGAAATAAATCTAAAGTGAAGATATGATCAGGACCATTGCCTTTAACACAAAGAGTGTGCTCATTTACAACAATGTTGGATGATTCCTCAAATTGTTGATTTTTGATATTATATACTCTATAAGAAATAGAAGTTGAGGAATATCCAACAAAGATAGCATCATCCAACTTTTCAGTAAATTTTGCTAAATTGTCTCTTGTGTTAAGTATGGTACACTTGCTGCCAAAGGACCTAAGAAAGCCAATGAATGGTGGCCTCTTGTTCCATAACTCATAAGGGGTCTTTCCATGGGGCTTAACAATGAGAACCCTGTTCTGCACATAGCATGCAGTGCCTTTGCCTAGAAAGTTAGAGGCAACTTTGAATCATCCAACATAGTTCTTTCAGCCTCAATAAGTGTCGTGTTCCTCCTCTCAGCAACACCATTCTGTTGAGGAGTTCTAGGAGCACTATATTGTCTGGCAATCCCTTTTGAGTAACAGAATGAGTCAAGAACTTGATTCTTAAACTCAGTCCCTTGATCACTTCTAATGATTTTTACCTTGTGATCCTTTTGATTTTCAATTTTAAGAATAAGAGATTTTAAAGTTTCAGCCATTTCATCTTTAGTCCTTAAAAATAAAACCCAAGTAAATCTTGTGAAATCATCAACAATCACAAGGAAATATGATTTCCTTCCAATGCTCATTATACTTGTGGGACCAAAAAGATCCATCTGCAAAAAGTCTAATGGATGGCGATACAGTTAACTTCTTTGGATTTGTAAGAAACTTTGTGTTGCTTATCTTTCAGACAAGCAACACAGTTGTCTTTACATAAATACTCCTTTTTAGACAGACCTTGTACCAAATTATTTTTAACCAATTTATTAATGGTTTAAAATTAACATGGCATATTCTTATATGCCAAAGAGTTGACTCATCACCATTTGCCTTGGAAAGAAATCATGATACTTCACCTAGTAGAGAAGCATTGTTCATATCCAGCTTGTACATATCCCTTATCCTGGGAGATCTAAGAAGCACCAATTCCTGAAGAATTGTCACTCCGGGTTGAGGATGATGCACTCATGGTTTGTAAAAAGCATTTGGGGCTTTTTATCACAGATAAGTGAAACACTTAAGAGATTATGTTCAAGCTATTTCACAAAGTTTACTTTGTCAAATTTTAACTTACCATTGGATACACTACCTCTACTAGAAATATATCCTCCGGCTTCACCTCCAAACTAAACAGGACCTCCATCAAAGTGTTCAAACTATTTGAAGAGAGATTTGTTCCCTATCATGTGCCTGGAGCATACACTGTCCATAATCCAAACATTTCCATTCTTGTCATGTGGATGTCCCTGCACATAAGGTGAAATGATTAGTTATTATTAGAAACCCAAGCCTTGTTGGTCTTGGGTTCTTCCAATGCAGATGATTTAATTGAACCAAAATGTATGCATAGGGGTTTAATTATGGTTTGAGAAGAAGAGGGTTGGGCTGCAACATCTTTTTGATCTTCCATTCCATCCTATAGTTGATCAATGTAGATGAGCCTAAAGAGCCTTGAACAGCATGACTCTTCCGAGGCTTCATTCTTGTAGATGAGCCTAAAGAGGCTTGAGCAGCATGACTTGCTTCCGAGGCTTCTTTCTTCTCGGAAAAAGTTATCACCACCTTTTCTTCTGAAGTAGTCTTTTTCTTGAAAGGTTTCAAAGGATTCTTTTTGTTCCTTTGTTTGTTCTTTAGCTTGTCTTCCGAAGCTATTTTCCTTTCGGAAGAATGAGTTTCTTCCAAAAGCAACTTGGCTTCGGAAACAAGCTTTCCTTTCCTTAATACTTGGACCATGTGGTAAGTTCCAAATGTGAAACCATCCTTGACTCCTTCTTTCTTAACATTGGTTGCATAATGTGTGCTTGCTGGATTGTAGTAACAATCTTAAGCCATGTAGTTATGCAGACCACAAATTATGCACTCAATGTTATTCTTGATGGGGCATGTGGGTTGTAGTTTCTTGCACTTGTTTTCTTCTTCAACAGCCTTCCCCTTCAACTTTTGATCCTTCATCTAGATAGGAGTGCTGGTACTACACTTTTTTCCAGAATCAGGCTTTCCAACCACTTGGAATCCAACTGAGATAAATACGCCCTTTTGCCTTGGGTCTATCTTCATCTTAGTCTCAGCCGCCTTCTTGGTAGTTTTTCTTGCTGCCCTGATTTTGTTCTTTCTGGCTTTGGTGGTTAAGGGTTATCAGCTATGGGGATGGGGTTTTCTACTTTATCCTTCCTATGGTGGTCTCCATCATTACATCATTCTTTTGCTCTTTGGGTAGTGGGTCAGCAGTTGGAACCTCTTGCTCATCAGTACCACATCTTGGCTGTCTAACAGACACAAAGGAGTGTGGTGGAACAATTTCATTGGTTCCCAACCCACTTTTGTTTTGATAGCACACTTTTGAGCGGGAGGATGATGCAATGATGGTGTTGAAGTTATGCTCTTCAATGGCATACTTCTTTGCTTTAGCCTCAGCTATTACTAGCTGGGTTTGAGTCTCAGTCAACTTGGATATTAGATCTTTTATCTGAGCCCTGTAGTTTGAATGTTCATGTTTTAAAGAGGATAGTTTTCTCCAACTCTTCTATTTTGAGTTTATAGTCAGATTTTGCTCTCTTAAAATTAGATTTTAGGATATTTAAAGACTCAATATCAGATCTAATTTACATGCCATAGTCCTGATACATATAACCTTTGCAATACAGACTGGGGTACAGAGGTATTCATATACCTTACTGTCTTCAGTTCCAGCCATGAGAGCTTGAGCAGGTGTGACATCTTGCACCATGAAGCTCCAATCAACTTCTTGAGAAACAACTGTAGTTGTTGCTTAGTGGATTTGGTTGCAACTTTAGGGCTAGCAAGACTTTAGGAGGCTTGAGTTGCTCTAGAATTGGATCTAGGAGCTTTGCATTCCCTTGCAAAGTAACCAAGCTGGTTGCAGTTGTAGCATTTGGCCTTTGTCTTGTCAAACCAAATTTGTTGTTGGTTGGGTGCTGAGGGAATTGCCTTCCAGTTCTTTTGAAGAAATTCTTTGCTCTGTAGGTCAGGATAGCTATTTATTGGACAATATCCATGTATTCAACATCTTCTGGGCTAAAACATTCTAGATCATCAAAACAAAATTGAAAATCTCCAGAGTGCTCACTCCCTGAAACAAAAGCGCAACTATCCTGGAAAGAATTTTGTTGAGTCTGTTGAGACCTAGGTGTCTTAAGGAATGTAATGTATGGCACAGAAGAAGATGATGGTTGTTAGGGGTAGTTCAGGTACAACTAGGGCTGGTGAGTTCTTGAACCTTCAGCAACTTGTAGAGCATTGCTAACAGGAAGGTTTGAGGGTCTGTTCATCAGATGGCTTTTCTAAGTTTCCATATCCATACGGTATCCATCAAGGATTCCATATAGCTCAGTCATGGTGAGGTGTTGAGATTCTCAGTTCTCTTGATTGAGACACAATAGAAAGTCCACTCATGAGGAAGTGCACTCATGAATTTTCTTACTATGTCTCTCTTCTCAAGAACCACTCCCATAGACTGAAGAGAGGTGATCAAGTCCATGTACATGCAATATTGTCGGCTCAAGGTCTCACTAACAATAAATGTGAAGTTATCTAACTTCTACTTCAGCACATCTTTCTTGGACTCCTTGGATTCAGCACAACCTAAGTACATCAGCTTCAAAGCATCAAAGAATTCTTTGACTGGCTCGCATTGTTTAAAGCCTAACATTATGGAGTTTGGTATAGCCATAAGCAAAACAATCATGGCTTTGTAGTCAATTTCCATCTTCTTAAAGTCTTTTGAGTGAAGTGAGTGAGTATGAAGAAAGCAAGGGTGATTTAGGATGGTAAGATCTCACAATCAAGAGCCTAAAAAGCTCTGATTCCAATTGCAGGATTGGTGTTTGTCTCATAACATAGGATTATCTCACAAACTCACTTAAAGTCACTCAGGTTTGATGATACAGAATCTCTACTAAGTTCACAAGTAATATAATAAGTTAATAAACACAAGAACACAAGAGTGGTTTCAAGATACTTGTATATATACTTCTCAACTCAGTATTACAAGACTCTTACAAGCATAGTTACTTAAGTTACAATGAGAAACTATATATACTACTATCTACAGCCAGTTATACTTAAAAACCAACTGGAATCTACAACTAGACAAATATTACATTTCTAGAAGTAAAGTATCTAAGATAAAATAATATCCTACATAAGGTAGTCATGACAGGTCCATGACTTACCTTTTGTCACCAACTAAAAGTGGCAACTGTACTAACTAATAATGGGTGACCAGTGGATTAAAGTATGGTCAACTACATGGGCATGGGAAAGTGCCATGCAGTATATCTGAGTTTGCAGCTGACTGTCAGACAGACAATACTTATGTCCACTGGTTCATAGTTGGTTCTTCCGAAGCTAAATGGCTTCGAAAGAATAAGTTCTTCCTAGGCCATTTATAATTTGGAAGAATCAACTTCTTCCGAGTCTTCTACAAGTCTTCAGGACTTTATTCTTTGGAAGACTTTGTCTTTAGGATATTCTAAGTTGTATACTTCGGAAGAAGAACTACTTAGTCTCGAAAGAATGAGTTCTCTCTTCAAAAGTTCTTCATACTTTAAGCTTCGGAAGATCTTTGACTTGTCTTTGGAAGAGCAGCTTTGTCTTTGCAAGACCACTTCAATTGTACATCCAAATCTTCTAAGTGTTGTTTTGGTTGCACCAGCCTCATATGATGCAACACGCCGCCTTAGGCGCACGTACATGACAGCCCCCCAAAAAACAACACCCGTGTAGTAGTTCTAGTAGGGTTTCAAGATTAGTAGGATCATGATGTGCATATCAAACACGCAAATGCTTATGACAAGCACACATGTGCTTAACCAAACATGCCCATGCAAAATACACTAAGTGTCCATAGCGGACACTATATGTCCACAGCGGACACTGTGCATGACTTTTGTAAGTGTCCACAGCGGACATCATGCATACATATGCAATGCATCAAACGTACTTCCAGTCCCCAAACATCATTCTAACAAAAACTAAGCATTTAAAACTAAGCATATATCTAACATGTTACACAC
Organism: Flaveria sonorensis; assembly: GCA_025506505.1. Taxonomy (NCBI): domain Eukaryota; kingdom Viridiplantae; phylum Streptophyta; class Magnoliopsida; order Asterales; family Asteraceae; genus Flaveria; species Flaveria sonorensis. The sequence continues at coordinate 43,240,741 of CM046434.1, forward strand.
ACGTAAAACATACTAAACATCATACAGCATCTTAGAAATCATCTAAAAACATATATCAACAGCAGACAGTCGTACGTCATGTTAAAATTCATAGTTTGGTTTAGAAACCTTCTGTCTATATGCATAACAGCCCCAAACACATAGAAAACTAGTAAAAGAGGGGATCTAGAACTCACCTTATACTGCTTTCGAGTAGAACATCTCAAACCCGAGAACCCACTTGAAGTTCCAGCACCTTAAAAACTCACCTTCAAGCAAATCTTCCTCCTTCTCTCTCTAGAAACCGATGACAGCTTCTTCTTCTCTTCTTGTAGCCAAAAGCAGATGTGGGGAATTGGGGGTGTGGGCGGCCATCCCCTGCTTTTTGAACCCACTAGTGGCAAGTTTGCCACTTGCACACTTTAACCCCGTTTACTTTTGAAAAATATTATCTTTCCCCTTTTTCTCTACTTTTCCTTTCCTTTTTATAAATTTCCGGGTGTTACAAGTCCACCCCCCTTAAATGGGTTTCATCCCCGAAACCTGTCACTCCTTAAAGAGGTCTGGGTAGTGCCATCTCATTACTTCCTCTAACTCCCAAGTGGCCTCCAAATCTTCAATGCAGAGACCACCACCGCCACCTTAGAGAAGCTTTGGAAATTTACCCTATAGTACTCACCAAACCCAAGAAACTACGTATCTCGAATGGCGTCTTTAGAGACTTCCATTGCATCCCCACCTTAACCTTTGTTAGGTCTACCATAATCCCTTTAGGATTAACCACATGACCCAAAAGTTGAACCTCGTATAACTAGAACGCACACTTGGAGAACTTGGCGTACATCTTCTCCCTTTGGAGTGTATCCAGCACTTCCCGGATGTGACCGACGTGTTCTTCTTTTCTCTATAAAATAATCAAAAAATCTTCAATGAACACAGTCACTGACTTATCTAACATAGGTCGGTACACCCGATTCATCAGATCCATAAAGCAGCTGGCGTGTTGTTTAAACCAAAGGACATCACGAGGAACTCGTAGTGTCCATAACACGTATGAAAAGCTGTTTTAGGAATATCCCGCTCCTCCACCTCAATTGATGATAACCAGATCAGAGATATATCCTCGAGAACCAACTGACACCTTGAAGCTGATCAAACAAGTCATCAATCCTCAATAATGGATACCGGTTCTTCACCGCTAACTTGTTCAACTCAAGGTAGTCGATACACATCCTCATGCTATTGTCCTCCTTCTTCATAAATAAGACCAGAGCACCCCATGGAGAGATGCTCGATCGACTGAACCCCTTATCTAATAACTCTTACAGCTAAGTCATCAATTCCTTCATCTCGGAGGAAACTAAATGATACGGCGCCTTAGCAACAGGTTGGGCATCAGGGCATCAGATGGATCTGGAACTCGGTCTCACGATCAGGTGGAACACCTGATAGATCCTACGGGAACACGTCTGAGAAGTCACACGCGACCGGTACATCCGTCAATCATGGTACTGACGCATCCACATCCTTCACGTAGGCTAGATAAGCACCACTTCCACGTCTCGTACACTTCTCTGCCACAACCATCCAAATTAATTTCGAGATCGTACTAACTCTATCGCCATAAATCATCACCGAACTCCCATCAGACGCGATTAATTGAATCATCTTCTTACGACACAAGATGTCTGCCTCATAGGCTGCTAGCCAATTCCTCCCAAGGACTACATCAAATACGCCTAGGGGCATCACGAACAACCTAGCAGAGAACCTATGGCCTTTCAACTCTATGCCACAGTCTTCTACCATATCAGAAATCCTGATTGACTTACCAATGATAGTTTCTACATCGAAGGGCTCATCAATCTTCCTACTCCTAGAGGGCAACTTATCACAGAAGGTAGCAAAAATAAAATTCCTACTAGCACCAGAATAAAAGGTACAGAAGCACAAGTCTAGTTTACTAGGAATGTACCTGGCATCGTGTCGGAGTCCACCCTATCCTCCTCCCAAGTCAGACCGAATGCCCTGGCCTTCGCCCTCTGCCCTCCTTCTTAGTCCCCTTCTTCACCCCGGAGCTCTCAGCTCTCGACTACTTGCAGTCGCTGCTCATGTGCCCAGCCTCGCCACAGTTGTAACATTTCACCACACGACAATCCCTTGCTCTGTGGCCCTCCTTCCCACACTGAACGCAGGCATTCGATCCCCACTTACACTCCCCCATGTGGTCTCTCCCACACTTCTTGCATGCCTTCTCCCTCTCTGTTATCACCTTCCAATCATCCACTCTTGTCTTCTTACCTCCAGCCCCGAAACCACTATCGTTATACGGCTTCTGTGAATCCAAGGATCGCAATTAGGAATTATCAATGTTAGATTGGTTTCGAATTAATGATCGCGGAATTACCATTAATCGTTGTTTAATTGATTAATTAATAAATATCGATGCCAGAGAAAATAAACAATAAATGCTCAAACGATATCAATAATATGCAAAGAATAATGTTTTGAATCAAACGTAATTCATTAAAATTGATTAATGATTACAATGAATCAAATAATAATTGCTAACAAAAATTCTGTGTTTATGATTTTTGGTGTGTTGATGTGAAGGCTGCTAGGGTTTGTGTTGATCGTGTGAAACGATGTGATGGTATTTTTGTCGCCGTCTCCTCCTCTACCTTATGATGTGAAACCTAGGACTCATATTTATAGACACGCGTGTTTCTATTAAGGAAACAGCGAATCTCTTGGAGTCTGTTATTGACTTGTTGACTTATTGACTTGAAACACTTGTATGATATACGTGTCTGGTTCTTCCGCAGCTACTTTGTTCTTCCACAGCTACTTTGTTCTTCCACAGCTACTTTGTTCTTCCGCAGCTACTTTGTTCTTCCTTAGCTACTTTGTTCTTCCGTAGCTACTTTGTTCTTCCGCAGCTACTTTGTTCATGTGTGGTGTTTGTTCATGAGAATACCCATATTCATCCGTAGAAGATCTTCTAATGAATGTCTTGTAAGAAAGATATCTACGGAAGAACAAAAATGTTCATCCGTAGATGTTTCTTACACTTAGTCAATTTCAGAAATTGACCAAGTATAATGTTTGTACCTGTAATCATACACATAAATCAACACACATATGGGTTAACCTATATACATAATGAATTACAAATAATCATTACATGAATTGATTAAAGTTCTAAGCCTATACAAAATGATCTAGACCTATTATTCCTAGATCTAACAATACTCCCCCTTAGGCTTAGACACATGTAATCAGGTCTTCAAAGCTGAAAGCTCTTTGACTCTTGACATCAATTTCTTGTTGAAATATGACACTGCATCCTTTTGATCATCGTACTTGTACTTGATCTCCATTCTGCATATCTTTTGTAGTGTCTCAAAGCTCAATCCCAAAATGTCTTCTTCTGTTGTGAGAGTTTCCACAACACTCTGATTATTGACAATTTCCAGCTCATCTTGTTCTGACATCCTCAGTTCAGATACTTCCTTGATGTTAGCTCCTCTTAACAGTTCAGCCTCATATCTTCTTCTTTTGTATGCTTTTGCATGCAGTTTGTCAATGACTTGTATGATATGCAAATACAGGCATAGGTCATTTTGAGCTTGATCATCTTTGAGTTTTGGGAAGAACTTATCATATAGGTATGAAATGTAGCTTGGATGCAGAAGTTTAATTTCAATTGGATCAAAAAATCTTATACTCCTTGCTTTCTTTTTTTCTTTATTTCTCATCAGCACCAGTTCTTTAGTCTTCTCCACATATCCCCACTCAGTTATGGGAAGAGTGTATTGATTTCCTTCAATGACTTTTATGGCTGCTGTTTTTCTGTTAGAGTATCCAACCGTCCTTATGAATTCATCATCAACCAGTGTAGAAGAGTTGGATTTTGATCTTCTCTCCTATTGGTATCTTTTCTTGTGTTCCCCATCTTCCCTTCTTGCTTCCTTGAGTACATCATCCTTAAATTTTGTTTTCAACTTTCCAACCAATACAGAGAAATATCTTCCTCTTGGGCTTATTGGGTAGTTCGAGATGATCAAACTTTGATGGATGTGATGACTTGGATGATTCTGATGAACATGATGATAACTCTGCGGATCAACTGAACATTGGTAAGAATGTTTCATTTGAAACAATCATTCCCAAAGTACTTGAGCAAACAAAGTTGCCATATCCTCCTAAGCAAAGAAACATGTTGAAGACTATTTGCAAGAGAATAACTCAGCTAAATGAAGGTCTTCAAGTACTTCATCATCAACAAAAACCTTCAACTGAAGTGATTGAGAAGTGTACATCTACTGAAGTACACAAATCTTTCTTAGAAACTGAAAAGAAGTGAGTATCAGCAGAACTTCTCCAGAAGAAGAAACATTCTTCAGTAGCAGATCTGTGGAAAAACAAATCTACTGAATCAGTAGATGATCTGCGGAAGGCAAAGGAAACGACCAAAAAGAAAACAACTCAAAAAGGTGTGAGCTCAAAGCAACAAACTTCAGCTGATAAACATGAACCTTTTGACATCATGTCAGGAAAAGGAAAGGAGTCAGCTTCAGTAAAGTTTGAGAAGGAGTTAAAGACTCAAAAACAGCAAAAGAAAAAGAAATTAATTGAGTCTGATAATGAGTCAGAAGAAAAGTATTGCAAATGGTGTGATATGAAAAATCACAACACTAAAGACTGTCACTTCAGCAGCTATTGCTCCATCTGCAATATGAACAATCACATGACTTTAGACTGTTACTTCAACAAACATTGTGCTATTTGTACTAAAAATAACCATTCCACTCAGGAATGTTATTTTAACAAAAAAGAACAAGACAAAGAGCACAAAGAAGAAACAACCTGAGAAGGATGAATCAGAATCTCAATCAAGTGAAGATCAAAAAGATTCAAGATTAAAGAAACAACATAAACAAAAACAAAAGGTGATAAAACCACAAGAGAAACCATCAGTTGATAGTGAACCTTTGAAGAAAAGACAACCTGAATAGAAATCAAAGACTCCTTAACAATCAAAGACACCACACAAAAAGGTGGATTTGAACAATAAGAAGTCAAATTCTAAAGATACTTTCTTTGACAATTTTGAAAAAGGAACTCATGTTTCACATTCAAAATCAAAGGATGATGAAACTTTCAACAATCAAGGATCATCATCAAAGTCAAAAAAGCAAACAAAGAAAGAGAAGATCCTTGAGGAAGAGTTTGAACAATCAAAACAAAATTCCACAAGTTCATCATCAACAGAATCATCCTCACCACAAACAACACACATGAATCAATTGAATCTAAAATTAATACTGAATCTTCAAGACTCATTCATGAGGAAGTTAAAATTTTAGACTCCACAGGATCACCCAAGATCATTAAGACTTGGGTTTCCAAATCTAATTGATTTCTTTAATTGTGCAGGAACAACCTTAGAGAGCTGACAACAAGTGGTATGTTGACAGTGGTTGTTCCAGACATATGACAGGAAACTGTTCTCTTCTCCATGACTTCAAACATAAAAATGCTTCTTATGTGGAATTTGGTGGGGATAAGAAGGGAGGTAAAATAGTTGGTGAAGGAATGGTAACTAATGGTGTGCTCAAATTTGAGAAAGTAAATTATTGTGAAAATTTGCAATATAATTTATTGAGTGCGTCTCAAATTTGTGATCAAAATTATACCACATTATTTGATAACACTAATTGTTACATTCTTAAGCCAGGTTTTGAAGTTCCAGAAGATTGGATCCTTTTTAAAGCATCAAGAAAAGGAAACACATATGTTTTGGATATGAATAATACAGCACTCACAAACAATGAAACATGCCTTCTATCTAAGTCATCAGAAGATGAATCTCAGTTGTTGCATAGAAGGCTTGTTCATTCCAACTTGAAGAACATGAATAAATTGGTGAAAAATGACTTAGTCATTGGATTGCCAAAGAAAGAATTTCTTGTTCAAACCATTGTCCTTCATGTTATAAAGGAAAACAATATAGAGTGTCACATAAATCCAAAACAATAAATACAAACACTATACCACTCAAATTGCTTCACATGGATCTTTTTGGTCCAACTAATGTGATGAGCATTGGAAAAAGGCAATATTGTTTAGTGGTTGTGGATGACTTCACTAGATTCACATGGGTCTTTTTCTTAAAACAAAAGAGTGAAACATCAAAAACATTAATGGAGTTTATCACAAAGACTGAGAATCAACTTGATTTAAAAGTTAAAATTTTTAGGAGTGACAATGGGACTGAATTTGTTAATACTGTCTTAGATTCATTTTGCAGGAATAAAGGCATAGCAAGGCAATTTAGTGCACCAAGAACTCCACAACAAAATGGAGTTGCTGAAAGAAGAAACAGAACTCTCATTAAAGCAGCAAGAACAATGCTAGCTGATTCACAATTGCCAATCACCTTCTGGGCTGAAGCAGTGAACACAGCATGTAATGTTCAAAACAGGACTTTAATTGTCAAAGAACACAATAAAACACCTTATGAGCTTTTATTTAAAAGAAAACCTTACATAGGATATCTTAGAGATTTTGGGTGTCATGTATCTGTTTTAAACACAAAAGAACAATTAGGAAAATTTTCAGAGAAAGCCTATGATGGTTTCTTCGTTGGATATTCTTCAACATCTAAATCATATAGGATCTACATTCCACAACAAAACATTGTGGAAGAAACTCCTAATGTGTCTTTTGATGAATCCTTATTTCCTAAATCTGTAAAAGGATCATCCTGGTTGTTTGATATATATACACTCACAAACTCATTTAACTCTGGTTATTTGAATGCTGTAGGTACTGAGGATACATGCTATCCATTTGTTCCTCCAAACATGAATGAAGTGTCATTATCTGCTGATCCTCCAAATAATGTCAATAATGCAGTACAAGACCAAGCAAATGGATCTACATCCTCAGATGCAAACACTTCATCAACAGCTGACTCTGCATCCGCAGATGAGTGTCCTACATCCGGAGATGTGATTATTGGATCAGCTGATGTTCTATTCACATCAGTAGATATTCCACATATTGGAGATGGTCCATTGCATTACAAAGAATCATTGTCAGCAAGTCAACAAAATACATTCGTAGATGTTCCTGTAACTCCTGCGGATGGCACTCACAATGCAGCTGATGTACAAAACAAAAATCATTCAGCTTCCAATGATGATCAATTTGATTACTTCATAAATTCATCATCTTATCTGGATATATTTGAATCAATGCAAATGACTAACTTAGAATCATCTATTCTAGTTGAGTCCATTCCAACAACAAGAATTCATAAGACTCATCCAATAAACAACATCATTAGAGATTTCAATGAAAGAACCATAAGAAGCCAAGGGGGAGCTGCACATATCTGTCTTTTCACTTGTTTTCTTTCACAAATGGTTCCTACAAACATTACACCTGCACTAAAAGATAATAGCTGGATTGAAGCCATGCAAGAACTTCAACAATTCAGAAAGCAAAAGGTCTGGAATTTAGTTGATCTTCCTGAAGGCCAACATCCAATTGGCACAAGGTGGTTATTCAAAAATAAACTAGATGACAGAGGTATCATTGTGAGAAACAAAGCTAGGCTGATTGCTCAAGGATATACTCAAGAAGAAGGGATAGACTATGATGAAGTTTTTGCACCAGTTGCAAGAATTGAAGCCATTAGAGTATTCCTAGCCTATGCATCATATAAGAAGTTCACCGTTTATCAAATGGATGTGAAGTGTGCCTTTTTATATTGGAAAATTGATGAATAATATGTAGCTCAACCTTCGGGTTTTGAAGATCCTGATTACCCACATAAAGTATACAAGCTTGATAAAGCTTTGTATGGTCTTCATCAGGCACCAAGAAAGTGGTATGAAACATTATCATCTTTCTTGTTCAAGCATGGATACAAAAGGGGAACTATTGATCAGACTCTCTTTCTCAAACATGAACATCAAGACCTCTTAGTTGTTCAAATATATGTAGATGACATTATATTTGGATCAACAAACAAGAGACTGTGTGAAAGCTTTGAAGAGTTGATGAAATCTCAGTTTCAAATGAGCTCAATGGGAGAATTAACTTTCTTTCTTGGACTACAAGTTCTTCAGAAAACAGATGGCATATTCATCAATCAAGAAAAGTATATTCATCAAATATTAAAGAAGTACAATCTTGTTAATACATCTTCATGCAAAACACCTGCTTCAACAATTGACAATATTGTACCTGAGCCTACAGGAAAATCTATTGATCAAAGATTATATAGATCAATGATAGGATCTCTTATGTATTTAACTGCCAGCGACCTGACATAATGTTTGTTGTATGTGTGTGTGCTAGGTACCAAGCAGATCCAAAAGAGTCCCATCTGAATGCTGTGAAGAGGATTTTCTGATATCTCAAAGGGAAACCAGCCCTTGGTCTATGGTATCCAAAAGATGGAGACTTCTCTCTCTACTCTTATTCAGACAGTGATTATGGAGGATGAAACAACAATAGAAAATCCAAAACTGGTCGATGTCAATTTTTAGGACCAAGACTTGTTTTATGGCAGTGCAAAAAGGAAACAAATGTATCTGTATCCACAGCTGAGGCTGAGTTCATAGCTGCTTCAGCTGGTTGCTCTCAAGTCCTTTGGTTGCAAAACCAAATACTTGATTATGGTTACAATTTCCTTCAAACTCCAATTTATATTGACAATTCAGCTACTATGTTTATCACTGCTAATCCAGTTCAACATAGTAAAACAAAGCATATTGAAATCAGATATCATTTTCTAAGAGATTGCTCAGAAAAAGGTTTAATCAAGTTAGTCAAAGTGGATACAACAAATCAGCTTGCTGATCTATTCATTAAGCCCTTTGATTCAGTTAGATTTAATTTTCTAATTGAGTCTTTGGGTATTATTAACTTTATGGTCAACTCACCTAAGGGTTTAGTGTTTCTAAAATCAATTGATGTTTCAACCTTCTTGATGCATCTTCATTGTGTTGGGTTCTTGATACCATGGTTGAGGAAGTGGTAGAGAAGAATGTGGTTCAAATTGTAACAAATAATGCATCCACTTACAAACTAGCAGAATAAATGAATGAAAAGAAGAGAAAACATCTTTATTGGGCTCCATGTGCGAAGCATTACATATATCTTATGTAGGTGGATATCGGGAAGGAAAAACCCAATGTCAAAAATTCCTTAAAGAATGCAATGTTTACCAATGGATATATATACAACTTTGTTTGTCTAGTCAACTTGATGGGAAGGTTCACAAAGCAAAGGAACTTACATAGACCCACATCTACAAAAATTTTAACATCCATTATCACTCTCTTCCAATTTCACAAACAAAAAGATAACTTGAGACTAATGATTATTTCTCAAGAATGGAGAGATAGCAAGTGGTCAAAGTATCTAAAAGGTAAAACTATTGAAAGTATATATTTACAAGAAACCTTTTGGAGGATTATTTTGTATAATCTCAAGTTGACTGGTCCTCTTGTTAGTGTCCTTAAATTAGTTGATGGGGAAAGAAAGCCGATGATGGGTTACATTTATGCGGCCACAGAAAGTTCCAAAATGGCTATTAAAAAAGTTTTATTGAGAAGAAGGAATTCTATGACTTAACTTTTGAGATTGTAGAGAAAGGTGGTATTTTCAACTTCATCATCTATTACACGCCGCAAGACATTACTTAAACCCGTTGATCTTCTATGATGATGCAAAACTTATTACGCCCACACAAGTCCCTTTTATTAACCTTCATAAAACGTTTACATAAAACTTTTACCTGCAGGCATGTAGCTACTAGGACTGGCATCCCTTTCCCTTTCATCCCATACTCAGTTTAAGTTTAGGTTCTTTGAAAATATTTTACCCAATTCTCTAAAACTTTGGCTCTGATACCAACTTGTAAGGCCCCGTTCCCGGGACACTTATAGTTGGTCAATCATTGCATAAAACTTTTAAAGCACATCATTCGTAGCAGAAATTTAAACTTTTCATTAACAATTGAAAACATGTCAATACATCATATCTTTAGATTACATCATCAAAAATCATATTAATACAATATCATCTCAAAATATGGATGCCAGACTCAAAACATTCCCAGTAGCTTATGCATCCATGCCTGCACCTCCTCAGCATCAAACGGTTACCTGTCACTATTATACATACAAAAGTCAGCGACGCTGAGTGAGTTCTAGTTTAATAATAAAATACTTTGCGTTACGTTAAAACATATCATTTACTTTCGTTCGTGATCACACATCATACGTACAACTAGATAATAATTATTATCTTTCATCATCGTTCATCATTCGTTCTTTCTTTCATTAATATCTTCCACCCTTATCTAGATCCTGCCATACGCTATACCCCCATGTCAAGCAAAAGCCGATACTGTGCCGGGGTTTATAAGTAAACCCCTACGTCAAGCAAAAGCCGACACAGTACCGGGGTAGGCGACAAGGATCTTCCTAAAACTCATACGCTATACCCCCATGTCAAGTAAAAGCCGATACTATGCCGGGGTTTGTAAGTAAAGCCCCACATTAAGCAAAAGCCGACACAACACCGGGGTAAGCGACAAGGACACCATCATTCATTACTTCCATTTTCGTTATTCGTTATCTTTCACTTTTATTACGTAATACTTTACTTACATACATAAGTATAACATACCATGTAAAGTCACATCATATACATAGCATGGAACAACATCATCATCATAATAGCACACAATGCACACACATCATAAACAAGCATAAGCCACCATAAGACATCATTTCTTAACACTTAAGCTCTACTACCCAAATTTCAGAAAAATCCTAAGTGTTCACAGCGCATGAGTAGCATATACATCGGATGGCAAAAAGTACTAAGTATCCAAAGCGAACAGCCAAGGTCTACAGCGGACAGCCAAGGTCCACAGCGGACAACCAAGGTCCACAGCGAATGAGTAAAACACTAACTGTGTTCACAGCGGATGAACATAGTCCAATGCAGATGGTCATAGTCCAATGCAGATGAATAACATCCACAGCGGATAACTAAAGTGTACAGTGGATGAATAAAGTCCACAGCGGACGTACAAGTCCACAGCGGACAGTAAATCTTTCTAAGTGTTCACAGTGGACAGTGTCCACAGCGAATGACCAACATCCACAGCGGACACATAGTCATACTATAGTGTCCACAGCGGATGACCAACATCCACATCGAATAACTTATTCATGTCAAAGTGTCCACAGCGGACACTATAAGTCCACAACGGACACCATGCATGACTTTTCTAAGTGTCCACAGCGGACATCGTGCGTACATTTGCAATGCATCAAACGTACTTCCGGTCCCCAAACATCATTCTAACTTAAACTAAGCGTAGATCTAACATGTTACGCATGCGTAAAACATACTAAACATCATACAACAACTTAGAAATCATCTAAAAACATACATCGATAGCACACAGTCGCACATCATCTCAAAATTCATAGATTTGTTTAGAAAACTTCTGTCCAGTATGCATAACAGCCATAAACACATAGAAAACAAGTAAAGGAGAGGATCTAGAACTCACCTTGAACAACTTTAGAGTAGAACACCTCAAACCCGAGAACCCACTTGAAGTTCCAACACCTAAAACCCATGAAAACGAGCACTAAACACTAGAATCTCGATCTAGAAGCTCAAACCCAGCAGAAAACAGGGAAGAAACACTTGAAAACTATACCTTTCTTGAAGATCTTCTACTTTCTCAATCTAAAAACTGGTTGAGGGCTTCTCTCACTCTCTAGAACCGAAGGTTGCAGGAGAGAAAATAGGTTATGGGCGGCTATACCTCTTTTAAACCCCATTATGTGTAAGTTTGGCCCTTGCACGCTTTTAACCCCTTGCTTTAAAAATAACTTCCCGTTTGATCCTTTACTTTTCTTTTCTTTTTTTTTTTTGAAATTTCCAGGTGTTACAAGGATTCTTTGGTCAAAGTAAGTCATTTTTGTCCAAATCCTGGTTTGGAATTCAGAAGCAGGAATAGAGCTCATGCATAGCTCAATATTTCATTGAGCCTGACATGTCAGGTTACTACACTGTGGTACCTTCAGCTTTGAGGTCAAAAAATTCACCTTCTCTAGTTGATAGTGCAATGACGAAGATGGTGAGAAGGCCGGGAACATGAGACACTACGCAGAAGACTACGCAGCTACCGACCCGAAGGAATACCTACTAGTACACCACATATACCATATGAGAACTAGGTGCTCTAGGATGAACTAGAAGCTCCAAATCACATCGTCATTTCTCCGATGACACCCACCTTAGGGCGGAGGGTGGTGACGATGGAAGAGGAGGTTGGTGACTGGGTGTGATTTGATTAGATCAGATATAGTGATTGTTACTATTGAATCATTATAGCAGAATTACAATAATCATGAATCAAATTTAAGAAAATGATGATACCAATAAACTTCTCTTTGTATATTGAACTTCTCTTTGTATATTGACAACTTGCTCAACATAAAAAGTATGAAAATAATGGTTGCTAGGTTTATAAAAAAGAATATGCTAACTTTTTATTTATAGGCCTGACACATGGCCTGTACTATTGACTATACTACCCTAACTAATTCTATTACATCATAAAAATATAAGTCAAAAAGTATAAATAATAGTTTTTTCATTCACTAAGTCTTCACCCACATTGACGTTGTTCAACCGCATTGACTGGTCGGTTGAACAAAGCGTTATCTGCATTGAAGGACTTCACAATCGTATTGGTTGTTGTTCGACCATATTCACTCAATGCGGATGACCAAATACTTAGTCACATCATTAATTCTTCTTTCGCATTGGTGAGTCACCCGTATTGAATCACCATCCACATTGTCATACTTGTACTCTCTTTCTTTATATGCATCAATGTTGAACTTCACCTGTATTAGTTCAACACTTGGGTAATTATCTTTATCCATATTGTCCCAACACTTATAATATGTTTGCCAAAAACAGAAAAACACACCAACCATTACTTGAATGGACATGCATGATCCTTTTAGGGACCAACAGCTGGCGACGGGGAGTTAGGGACTAGGGGCATCGTGCTCCTAATAGTCCGGATAAGTCAATTTCGATGAACTTTGACTACACTGATACGCCAATGCGAATGAGAGGTCCAAACCTTCGGACTAGTCGATGACAACAGCCATAGGATGGACAAGAATGCCTCGATCCTTATAGGAGTATGGGAGGTTTCAGTAACAGGAGAAGGCCAAAATTCATGAGGCCTTAAGGTGAATTTACTATGACAATTATTGGCCATCTTATTCATACCAGCTGTACTAGTCACCACCGATGTACCCACCTCCACGTGTTTTTTACTAGCCACCACTAGTAGGTTATGCATCGACTCCTTGTCCTACCTATTCATATCTACCTATATATGCACCTTATCATCCTTACCAGTCTGTAGCTCCATACCCTTCGTTCCATTGTATATGGAACCGACCTGAAATTCTTTTGGCGTTGGATCATCTAGCCATCATGATGTTGATATGTCCTGATGATCAGTTAGTGTTTGTGTGGATGATAGCCGCATTACGTGGGGTTGACCTGAGGATCACGGGTGCATGCTTTAGACTGATTGGGGTATGGGGTTGTAGGTTTGGGTAGAAGATTCTATATTTGAGATTGCCACGGTTGATTAGGGAACTAGATTTAGAAATCATAGTTGGAATATAATGAACATGTGATGTATTAGAACATGATCTATTTTATTAAACATGTACTATGATTCAGCAATATATATATAATCATTATTTATGTTCGAGATGGTTGTGCCTCAATTGATTGCCTAACATGATGGTTATTATGAACTAGGGTTAAGATTATGACTTTGATAGCATCATTTGCATGACATTAAAATGTACAACTTTTGGGATATGATATCCATTCATATGATGTTCCTATAGAATGGCTAAAGCACAAGCATATCAAGGTTGCCGAGACAACCAACGAAGATCCATCAACAAGAACCACGGGAAAAACTCACGCCAACTTTAGCATGGGCCCCACTCTTTCTATTGAGGTTTTGAAATGTTCGCCTCCTGCTTCCTAGGATCAAAGGAAGGCTAAGCTTGTGGTCGATCTACAACAAATGGTATATGTACGGATAGCCATCACACCCTCAATTTCCACGGACGATGTTTTACCATCAAGCGTGTGACAAACCAGGACCGAAGTCATTAGCTACACGAAACAACACAATTTGAACAAAAGTTTTTGTCACACCCTCAAAATCCGCGAGCGGGCTTTTACCGCGAGGCGCGTGACATACCAGGATCTCAGTCATTAGTTACCAAGAACGACTCTATATGATAAATAAACAAAACCAGAGTTAACGTTTAAAATACTGCGGAAGCATTTTTAAAACAGAAAACCCAAAACAAGTAGTATGTAAAGAGAATGCGCAAAACATACGCGCCCCAAACACAAATGTTTAATATGAAAATAATCCCAAATTTGTAAACAAACAAATGTAGACAACTCAACGATGCTGGTGTGCGTGCTCCTAGGCAACTGGCAACCTTAACCTGAGAATAGCATACTAAACAAGTCAACACATGGTTGGTGAGTTCAAGAGTTTGCGTTAAAATATAAACCAATCAACAGTTTCCAGAGCATAAGTAGTGTATTGCAATAGATAGCTAGTCTATTAACATAAAAATATTAATCATAGTGATTCCGCGATCGAAGCTGACTGTGTTACGTTTGTTGCCTCCCGTCACGACTTACCAGGTCGTGACGAATATATGTTAGGACAAAATTGCACCCGTTTGACCTCGAGTCGCACAGGTGGGGCTCGTCAGACCCAGTAGTACTACCCAAAATTTCCCCGCTATTCAATATTAACAATCCGAAAGTGTGAGGACTTTTCCATGGTAAACAACACTATATCAATATTATACACACTCATATATAAAAGCGTTTGTGATCAACAGTATGCTATCTCCCCCAAAAGAGATTATGTAAAAGGAGTGGGGCAAGAACTCACCTGGTATGTAAAGATAATTACTAAAGAGAACTGGTGATAGGTGCAAAGACAACCCTTCAAAGGTTACCTAGAATACAAGAGTACATAAGTACGTGTACACAGAATCAACATGAAACCCTAAGTGCTCTACAAACCAAAGAACTCAAGGTTTAAGAAAGACAAGACACATTTGACCCAGTTGACCCGTTTGACCCGTTGGTGACATTATAGGTGATAACTCGTTAATACTAACACAACAGCATGTCATACATGTTCACATATAACTTGATTACATATAGCACTTCATTAACCACATATACTACCTAGATCATCATGCAACTAGATATCACACAAGTCATGCGAATCACAACAGGCCAAAACAGGTAACAAACCAAATCAACATCCCTATAACCTAAACAACACATTTCATCACCTTAGAAATCATCCATGAACACACTAGGATGATCCTAATATCCCAAACATGCTCAAATCATCCAATTCAAGGATTTGCACAATTAAAGTTTCCCTTTTGGGAAAGTTCATCCCAACTTCATCAAACTCACACAACATTCATGAATTCATCAATTATATACCAATTCAAGTCCATGACAACATCTAAACATGATCAACAACACCTAATCATCATGATTCATCAACTTTCATACCCAAAAGTTACTATCTTTAGTAAGGTATGAACTACAACATGCATTCTTGAATTCCTAACATTCATATCAACCATCTAGCATCTAATCATCATCACAAACACATCCATAACATTCATACATCAACCAATCATCAATTCATGCAAAATAAAGTTACTATTATTAGTAACCTATGAACAATGCTCTGATACCATTCTGTAACACCCGGCCTCTCACACCACCAATATTGTCCGCTTTACCCACGAGTAGCTCACAGATTTGCTTTTGGTTGCCCGGGTGAAAACTTCCCAGGGAGGTCACCCATCCCTGGATTGCTGCCATCTGAGCACGCTTAACTGTGGAGTTCTCCTCTCATCCACAGCCAATACGCCCAAAACGCGTTGGTGATATTAGAGACCAGACATTACTTATGAACCAGGAATCTCTCCTGTCCACGGCCGATGTGGGTTATATGTAGGGTGTCACAATCACCCCCCCCTTTGGACTCATCGTCCTCGATGAGCCCGAGAAGTCACCATCCTCGGTGAGGTATGTCCCACATCCCGAACGACACAGGAGTGGCTCTGATACCAATCTGTCACACCCTCAAAATCCGCAAGCGGGGTTTTACCGCGAGGCGCGTAACATACCAGGATCTCAGTCATTAGTTACCAAGAACGACTCTATATGATAAGTAAACAAAACCAGAGTTAACGTTTAAAATACTGCGGAAGCGTTTTTAAAACAGAAAACCCAAAACAAGTAGTATGTAAAGAGAATGCGCAAAACATACGCGCCCCAAACACAAATGTTTAATATGAAAATAATCCCAAATTTGTAAACAAACAAATGTAGACAACTCAACGATACTGGTGTGCGTGCTCCTAGGCAACTGGCAACCTTAACCTGAGAATAGCATACTAAACAAGTTAACACATGGTTGGTGAGTTCAAGAGTTTGCGTTAAAATATAAACCAATCAACAGTTTCAATAGCATAAGTAGTGTATTGCAATAGATAGCTAGTCTATTAACATAAAAATATTAATCATAGTGATTCCGCGATCGAAGCTGACTGTGTTACGTTTGTTGCCTCCCGTCACGACTTACCAGGTCGTGACGAATATATGTTAGGACAAAATTGCACCCGTTTGACCTCGAGTCGCACAGGTGGGGCTCGTCAGACCCAGTAGTACTACCCAAAATTTCCCCGCTATTCAATATTAACAATCCGAAAGTGTGAGGACTTTTCCATGGTAAAAAGCACTATATCAATATTATACACACTCATATATAAAAGCGTTTGTGATCAACAGTATGCTATCTCCCCCAAAAGAGATTATGTAAAAGGAGTGGGGCAAGAACTCACCTGGTATGTAAAGATAATTACTAAAGAGAACTGGTGATAGGTGCAAAGACAACCCTTCAAAGGTTACCTAGAATACAAGAGTACATAAGTACGTGTACACAGAATCAACATGAAACCCTAAGTGCTCTACAAACCAAAGAACTCAAGGTTTAAGAAAGACAAGACACATTTGACCCAGTTGACCCGTTTGACCCGTTGGTGACATTATAGGTGATAACTCGTTAATACTAACATTTCACATATAACTTGATTACATATAGCACTTCATTAACCACATATACTACCTAGATCATCATGCAACTAGATATCACACAAGTCATGCGAATCACAACAGGCCAAAACAGGTAACAAACCAAATCAACATCCCTATAACCTAAACAACACATTTCATCACCTTAGAAATCATCCATGAACACACTAGCATGATCCTAATATCCCAAACATGCTCAAATCATCCAATTCAAGGATTTGCACAATTAAAGTTTCCCTTTTGGGAAAGTTCATCCCAACTTCATCAAACTCACACAACATTCATGAATTCATCAATTATATACCAATTCAAGTCTATGACAACATCTAAACATGATCAACAACACCTAATCATCATGATTCATCAACTTTCATACCCAAAAGTTACTATCTTTAGTAAGGTATGAACTACAACATGCATTCTTGAATTCCTAACATTCATATCAACCATCTAGCATCTAATCATCATCACAAACACATCCATAACATTCATACATAAACCAATCATCAATTCATGCAAAATAAAGTTACTATTATTAGTAACCTATGAACAATGTATCAAAATCATAGCTTTCTTGCATAATCGACGTTAACTAGCATATATACAATCCAACTAACATAATAACACTAACCAACATCAACAAATCGATCCCCAATTGCAAGTTTCGAATTAGGGTTTCGGCCCTAATGTAATTTCCATAAAAACTTGTAAAAATCCAACCTTTATTGCATACTTGACGTTAATTAACATGTAATCTATCTAGTAAACACATTAACAACAACAAACAAGCATCAATCGACCATCAATTGTAGAATTCGCATGGAACTTTCAGCCAATCATGAACAATCATCAAATCATATAAAAATCTAACCTTTAAATGTGTAATAGTTTGCAATTGAAGGTTCTAACTTGTTGTATGCCTTGAAATCGATCCAAATTCGAATGTGAATGCTTGTTCTTGGTTGAATTCGCGATGGTGAGGGTGAGGGAGTGCAAGTCGCGGCCGAAAGGGTGATTAGGGTTAGGATTTTTTTTGATTTTGTAACTTAATTAATCATATTTACCCTTTTAACCCTTATAATTTGTATTTTATAAAAATTAGGCTTTTTGAATAGTTTTTAAATAGTTTTTAACTACTAAACACAATTATTATTAATCACAAATAACAATCATGCATAATTCCCATTTATCACAAAACACACGAAATAAATATGCACGTTTTCACGTTACGCGATAAAATTACAGTTAACATTTAAATCACATAAGCATAACTTAATAATCACATTGTTAACTTAATTATCAATTTAACATTACTGATTATTGTTAAGTCACCAACGTTCAACGACAACTAGTGTGTGTGCACGACACGTGTATGCAAGACTTAACGGAACAAACGGAGTTTGGTAACGGAAAATTACCGGATGTCACAGTTTTGAACTCAATTTAACCCATTAACAAAACCATTGTTAATCAAATGTCATTGTTTGAAAAGCAGAAGCAAATTCATAAATCAAACCCAAAGATAGTAATGCACTAGAACACGGCCCTAAAAACGAGAGTTTAAATATTGAAAACATAAATGATTATTTCAAAGTATTGCATTGCCTGAAACCCAATGAGATGCTCCTATCCGTGCATTTTCCTTTGTTGACCTAAGAAAGTATGATAAAATGTCAACATAGGGTTGGTGAGTTCACAGGTTTATAAAACATGCAAATTAGTTTACTAAACAGATAAAGTAAACAAAGTAAATCAATGTAGATAGCTAGTCTGCAATTCATGTTACTAAAGTGTATGAAGTTTCCGACCGAAGCTAACAATGTATATATATGAATGTCTCTGCTATGTTTACCAACCATGGTAATAGTAATTAGGTCAATTTTGCACTCGTTCGACCTCTAGACGTGCTAGCATGACTAGCCCATGTGGGGTTTGTCAAACCCAGTACTACTACTAAGAAATTACTTCGCTAGTAATCACTAAATTAATGGTCCGAAAGTGAGGACTTAATTAGTAACAACACTACTAAACATATGATATCTAGAAAGGAAATTTAAAATATGTTCTCTCCCCAAAAGAGTACAATAGAGAA
Organism: Flaveria sonorensis; assembly: GCA_025506505.1. Classification (NCBI taxonomy): domain Eukaryota; kingdom Viridiplantae; phylum Streptophyta; class Magnoliopsida; order Asterales; family Asteraceae; genus Flaveria; species Flaveria sonorensis. The sequence goes on from CM046434.1 coordinate 43,260,128, forward strand.
AGGGGACTGTAAAACTCACCTTGGGTACACTGCTACAATGACAGCAATTAACAGATTCTTAAGTTTACCAACAACCTGAATATATATACATACACACACATATATATATATATACATATATATACATATACATATATATATATATATATATATATATATATATATATATGTATATATATATATATATATATATATATATATATTCTAATTAGAATTTAACCCAAACTCAATGAATAGTTCGTACGGTTTCGCGACCCTGACTAGACTTAACACTCGAATAACCCCATGCATGCATAATAAGAGTTACATACCACATACCCATATACAAATACATATCATGCACTAAACACACTTATAAATAAACATCCATGCACAACCCATGCATATTTAAGCCCACTGCCATATTATAGTATATATACATATTAGCATCACACACACACACACAAACACACACACACACACATATATATATATATACATATATATATATATATATATATATATATATATATATATATATATATATATATATTTATACATCCACCATAATTACCTTCATGAACATCCATACAATTTTGCTTACATATACACCACCTATATATGTGTATATATAGAGAGAAAGGTTACGGTACAAAGTATTTTTTTTCGTACGAAGCGTATGAAGTTATCATACAAGAATGAATGTTACAGGTGAATTTATAACGCAATTGTAAGAATTTCTCACGCTGAGATGGAATTATCACGCAAAGTTGGAATTATTACGCAAGAAGGTATTCTTGCGTGATAATTTCATCTTTGAGTGATAATTCCACGCGAATCTAATTCATCTTTCGTAATTATTACTTTGTTCTTGCATGATTGTTATTGTTCTTGCATGATAATTCCACCCCAAAACTTCGTACGCTTTGCACACAAAAGACACTATGTATATAACCACACACACACACACACACACACACACACACACACACATATATATATATATATATATATATATATATCCAAATATACACACCATAACTCATGTATCGCATACACCATATACCAACATACATGTGATACCCATGCATTAACCCACACCATGCATGATCACACATGCACACGGTCACTCTCCATGCATGCTAACCTCCATACCCATGCGGTTACACACCATCACACACATACTTGGTCTCGCGCCAACATATACACACATACTATATATACAAGCACCATATACACACATGCATACAACCCGAAACCATATCTAACAGGAAAAAACAAAAGACTAAATCTTACCAAGGGAGATAGTTGGCGAAGAGAGAATCGGCGAGGGAGGGAGAGAGAGATTGCGGGTAGGGTTCGCAGATGGGCTGAGATAGGGTTAGGTTTTGGTCATGATGGAATGTTGAGTAGGAGAGGGAGTCGAGAGATCAAGAGAGTTAGAGTTGTAAAATAGGGGAGGGGGGTGGTTAGGGATATTTAATTAGGTTAACAATTTCTTTAATTGGTATATAGCCCCCACCCCACCCCCAAGCTCCATAAAATATAACTTCAACCCAAAGATTAAATGGTTAACCCCACTTATGTATATAAAGGTTAAATAACTCGATAATTTAATCCGATTAATTATGGAGGAATGTTTAAAATAACTGAAATTGAGTTAATGAGGTTAACTTGAAAGTACAGGGTGCCAAAATAGTCGCCGCCATGCCTGCCATTATGGACGGAGTCACTAAAGAAATACAAGGCAAAGACTAACCAACTAACAGCAAGAAAAAGACTTCAAAGGCTGAGAGATCGTTAAAATCATCATTCAAGCAATCTAATAATACTGGATATGAGAATAGGTGCTTAAGCTCTAAAGCATCCGGAAAAGTCAACAAGCCTAAGGATTCCAACTCAAAGGGTTGTACATACTTAAACTATGTGGCATGCAAACCTGAGATGTTTAGGGGCGACAAGATTGCCATTAATGGTCTTTGGTGGATTGAGGAGATTAGGACCACTTTGGATGTTAGTGGTTGCAAGGAAGAGGACAAGGTGAAGTTTCCAGCTCAGTAATTCAAGGGGAATGCCCATACTTTGTAAAAAAACTATCATTTAAACTTAAGGTCATACTAGGTTATTCAGCATGGGATTGAGGAACATACACGTGATGCCCATGCATTAACCCTCACCATGCATAATCACACAAACACACACTCACTCTCCAAGCATGCTAACCCGCACACAAATGCACTTATACACCATCACACACACACATGGTCTCATACCAACATACACAGACATATTAAATATACAAGCACCATATACACGCATCCATACACGTGATACACATGGTCTCTCAATAAACTATATAATTTTATTCAATATGATTATATAAAAGAATGTATGAATTTATGAAAGTTAAATTTAGAACTCACCAGTGGAAGCTGACTCATTTTTGTATGCGTTCCAAGAAATTAAGTTTGTTAATTCTAGTGGCATGGAAAAGAAAAAGTTTATATCATGGGATGGGATCTCGACAACGAAGAAGCTTTTGGCATAGGTTATTTATGATGTAAATAAGAATAAAAGATCATATGATAAGTATGATGTTTAATATTATTTAGACTTCCATTGTGTTTTTGTAAGTATATGTTCAAGAAAGTCTTGAGTGAACCCAATTTTCGTCTCTCCCAGAGGAACTAGAATCGGGGTGTGACAAGTTGGTATCAGAGATGAAGTTTTAGAGATTAAGGTGCTAATATCTAGTATCTAAACTTAAACTAAGATTTTGGGGATGAGTAGATATGCCAAAGGTTTGTCTAATAGAGCGATAGCAGTTTAGAAAGGATGTAGAAATGCAATTTGACATATGATATGAGATAACTAGAACATTTGTGTAAAGTAAATGATTAATCACACTTGGCCAATGTTGTTAATGATTTACTTTTACCACATGATTTTGGATTATGACTTATCATATGAGTATTGAATTCTTACGTGGTGACTATAGGTATAAATAAGTAGAAAGAACTCTTAAAGTGATGGCAGGAAGAGGACGAGGTAAAGGTAAAGAGACAGAAGGTAGAAGCAACATTGCTACTTATTCGTCTGCAAGTAGAAGCATGGGTGGATTTATTTTGACCCTCGATGAGTTTAGAGAAGCTATTGCTGTAGAGGTTGATAGAGCAATGCAAACCGCACTACCTGCGATGATAGTTGGGATGAAAAAAGCAAACGAGAACTCTAGACAACATGAAGATGATTTAGATCATGGGAGATTTGATGACAATGGCATAAGAAATGAAACAAAACACACTAGTGAAACTAACAAGGGTGCTAGAAGAACAAAAGGAGCGATCAAAAGTAAGATTAAAGGTTTTAATTATAAGACATTTATCACGTGCAAACCTCCAGATTTCACTGAAGAAAAAGATGTGGTAGAAACAATGAAGTGGATTAGAGAAATGAAGGTTGTTTTAAAAACCAGCAAGTGTGCTGAAAAATACAAAGTAAGGTATGGCGAGCACTCATTTAATCTGAAGCTCTCTTTTGATGGGTGATGCGTGTAAAAGGTGTACGTATTTTTTGATAAGGATTTTTGACACAGCTTCAGTTTTAAATGGTTTTTACTTATACTAAACTACACACACAAAAAGGTAATTGTACCTGTCGTGTGGTAATATAGTGTTGGTAAGAACCGAGTATCAATCCGTGGACACATCGAGCCTACTCAACAATCTTTATAATTGACAATCAGATTGGGTTTTGTTTTGGGAAAATGATAACTTGCTTTGATGTAACCAAATTTCTAGAGTTTAAAAACAATAATTTTAACTAAAATAAAAGAAAAATTGAGACTTTTGGGTTTTTAAAACAGGAAATTAAGGGTATCATCCTAATTAGATTACACTTATGTAACTGTGATGAATATCATGGTGTGATTAAAGATATAAGTTTATGTAGTTATGTTAATGTTTATAAAAGTGAGCCAATGTGGATTTCTCGTCTGCCAGCTCTGTAGCGACAAGGACACCAACATCGAGTGACTTACAATGTTGATCAATCCAAGCAACTAGTAATGTAGGTAGATCTCGTGTAACCTTTCAATGTACGATTCGTGAAAACATAACTTAATGTTAGAAAGAGAGTTGATCAAGTTTTTTTTAACGTACCATTAATTTTAGATAACCATAACAATTACTGTAGATTTCTCAGACTAATAAAAAGGAAAATGATTAGAATGTGATTTCTCTAGTTCATTAGCCATAGATTTGTTATGAAGACTAGTTTCCTGAATAAAAGCTAGTTCATACGTTTTTCAACCTTGTATGACATTCACAGTTACAAACCATAAGTTTATAACCTCTCATTCAAATATAGATGCTACCCATCAAAAGCTTACCCAAGAATACCATAACATTAACATAATATAATTCGAACCATTAGTTCATAACAAATTACAAAGGTTTCATCCAATTAGGATGGAAATAAGAGTTTAGCTCATAATGAGCTTGAACATAACAACAAACAATATAGAAGATAGATATGAAATCATCGGTGAAATGGAACAATAAAACCGGTGATCTATAACGGATGATGTTTAGACAATTCTGAGCTTCTTCCAAGTGTTGTATGCACCTCCCGAGCCTCCTAAGGGTCTTTAAGACTTGATTCCTGAGAGAATTTAGCAGGGTAACCCTTCCACCAAAAGCTTCCTGCAAATGATGGACTTAGGCCTCTATTTATAGGCTTTCTCGAGTGTTGAAGCATGGCCCCATGGCTAAAAGGCACTACCCCGTGCTAGTACAATGCTTACGAAAGTTGGTCGGTTCGTACGTTCAGAGTGTGTCAAGCACGACCCTTTGACTCATGGGGCACGACCCCGTGATTGGTGTGGGGCACGACCCTATGATCCCTTTTGGGGGACAATACTTTTTGTCATTCCAGATGTCCAGTCACAGTGGTGTGCCAATTTAAGCAGGAGGGCGTGTTTCATGCAAGTCATGGGGGCATGCTTAATGAGGCATGACCCCATGCTTGGACTTCAAAGCTCGGTTTTCTTCAAATTCTTGCTAAGTATGCTTCTTTTGTCTATCTTGCCCTTTTGAACACCTGAAAACACAGTTTAACATTTTGAAGTTCATTTTCATCATTTTAAGAAAGATACTAAGGAATAATTAATGTGCTTTTGATAGGTTTTCTATGTATAATTTAGAGCATATCAAACATCCCCACACTTGAACTTTGCTTGTGCTCAAGCAAAATCACTTGAAATGATAATACACCAAAAACCAAATAAATCAAATGATAAATATGTGTTTCAGGAAATACGAAAGTGAACTTATTCTAAAGAAATGTAAACATTTTAGTCATATGTTACTAGCAAGCAATAGATTAGTTGGTAAGGATTATTAACATGTAAAAATCCACACTTCTCACAAGGTGCACTTTCCTAGTATGAATACGTGTAAAATCATATGCTTGTTAAGGGATCAAATCTCCACCTATTTAGATATTCACTTGCATAAATCATTAGGTCTTTGATGGGTTGTAACTTGGCTCGGGCTCAGGTATGGATTTTTTGGAAAAAGTGGCTAACGCTAAAGACGACAGTCTTGGCTTATTTTTCAAACATAAACTACTAGGAAAGGAGTAAAAGGTTCCCTATACAATACTTCAAGCTAGAAGTGATATGCTAACTTGAAGACTCATTTAAGATCAGATTGTCAAGACTGTACTTTGCTTTCAAAAACCCTACTTCGTCTTTTACCCCGAGATATATGAAGCTCTCCTTTCGTAAGGATTGTTCGGCTTGAAGCCTAATAGAACCTAATCGGATAAGCTTCGTATATCATTGGGATTCAGTTTGGCTCTTTTTGCATTTCCATCGTGGGACCAATTCCCACAGTTCGGGCATTTTTCGTATCTTTTTTCCCGCCTCTTTATAGCGTTTTCGAAATTCACAAAATGGCGGAGCTCGCTGCTTTTTTTGCCATTTCTTTCTTGCATCGAACGTAAGTTTGAGAATTTGTTCGATAATTTCTGGGGGAAGTCCCGGTTTTGATTGGTGAAGTTAACAAAGCAGATTAAAATCAAAAGAATGTATTTTAGTTCTTTTAGGTCTACCCATAAAAGACCAAAATTTTCTTCTCTTTTTTTACCATATATGAGCCAAAAACGTGTCTTTAACGAAAAACGCATTTTGTTGAAGGATTTTTGGTTAAGTGGCTCAGTGGTTCGGGTGAATGAGAATCAAAAACGTTTAAGCTCAATGAGGCTGACTAGGGTTAATGTTCAGGTAGGGATAGTTAAAAGAAAAATGGTTGTGGCTTGAATGGTTAGGTTTCCTAATACCTAAATCATTTCTATGCATACTAATTAAGGTCTTGAAATGTATACCCAAAGCAAGTTCAAATCACACGTATTATAAGGTACCCTCAATTAAATCCAGAATGAAAGTAAAATTGCATAAATGCAAATTCTGTTTAAGGCTAAAAAATAAACTCACATACGGATAGAATTGGGTAAATTTTACATGTTTAAATATTTTTACTAATTCATTGCTTTTAAGGATATCAAGTTTATTTGAATCTCAATTATTTACTTATTTATTTCCCGAATGTATATTTATAACTTGGTTTATCAAAAAAAAATTAAATTTTTTGTGTTTTTTCAAAAAAATTAAAGGTTAAGTGATTTTTATAAAATTTCAATTTGAACCATTTTTTGCAATGTGTTAAGTGTGTAAAATATCTCGTATAAACCCCCTCCCCATACTTAAAATTCACATTGTCCTCAATGTGATTAACAATTTAAAACAAAGAATGGTAACGAGATAACTCCCCTAAAATGATGAATTAAACACTTGTGCTCGGTACCCATAGTCGCCTTTAATTGTAAGAATCCTCGAGATCACTTGAAATGTCATCAGTTTATTGAAAGTATTAAAATCCTAAGCACACAAAATAAAATAAAATGACATAAATTAAAAGGATAGAGTGGCACCAAAAAGTCGTGCCCCAGCCCCCGAAAGTGATATGGTTTTCAAGGGATTTGTGGCGGGATATCCCCCCACTCGTGATACATCTGGTTCCTAATGTATGTGACATTGTATCTCAAATCGTCGACTCGGGAATGCAAATATTCGACTTGGTTGAATCCTTCTTTTGTGTATTTAAAGGATCACCGAGCATGGTTGCTTGTGGTTTGGATAGCCTCATAAAGGTCTAACATACTTGGGAATTCACTGGTGTGCGAACTTGAAGCCCCGACATCTTTATGTTGTGCTGGCATATTGAGGTTCATGATGATTTTCTTGGGTCCGTTAGATCCCAGATTTGTCCCTTTTTGTCCATAAACCGCGACTGTCCATTTGGTAGGTTTATGATCATGTACATGCTTGTGCAGATGCTTAAGTCCAATAATCCTAGCATCACTCCTTCAGTTCCCTTCATGTTACATCCATAGCTCTCGTACAAGTTCAGAATCCAGCTTCCTCCAAACATAGGTGTTGGAGCATCTAAAGTTGCATTCCTGGAAAACAAAATTACAGAACAAATATCCAAAATTGCATGGCAGATGATTCACCATAAAATATAAAATAAACAAGTCTCTTAAACTAATAACTTCGTCTCTTTGACCACGTGCAGTTATCAAATGGCTAAGGAGACTGTGCACATATCGTAGCAGCTGGTTCCATATCTGACTACTTTTGGTTTTACTTGAGTTAAACCCCACCCCCCCATTCTATTTTTTCCCAAAATGCCTTTCGTATAGCACCACTTTCCGCATCTTTAATTTCCTCATCCAGAAAGGTGTGGTATGCTGGCATTCCTGATATCGCCTCTTCTTCCATTTCTTGTTCCGTATAGATTCCTAGATAAACTTCGAACAAGGCAATGGATGTTTTTCGCCAACTTCCACCAAGTCTAAATGAAATTTCTAATCATCCTACAGGTCAGAGTCTTTCATGCTAAATCTAAAAGATGCCTAAAATTCAAGAGTTAGTTCATAAACAGAAGGACTGTTTTGTGAAAACAAATGTTTCCACTAAACATTCAATAAATCATTGTATCTTTCTAATTGTCCAACAACTGCCAAGGTGTCTTCATCAGCTTGCAAATATGATTTTTTAGCTCTTTGTGACAGTCTTTGTAACTTGTCATGACACCACCTTTCATAGATCCCATCAAATTGTAGATAATAACGATTCATGTTCCTGAAATTATAACCAAATACTTTAAACTATACAAAATGAATTTCTGTAACATTCTTATTATGTTAGTAAACAGGCACGAGTTTGATGAGATATTATTGGATCATATGAGGCTGGTGCAACCAAAACAACATTTAGAACAATTTTGTGTACAAGTTGAAGAAGTCTTCCGAAGACAAAACTACTCTTTCGCAGCTATGTCAAAGATCTTTCGAAGCATTCACACTTAGAAGATCCAAGACAAAGTCTTCCAAAGAATAAAGTCATAATGACCTGTAGAAGATTCAGAAGAAGTTGTTTCTTCCAAAGTATAAATGGCCTCGGAAGAACTTATTCTTTCGAAGCCATTTAGCTTCGGAAGAATCAACTATGAACCAGTGGACATAAGTATGGTCTATCTGACAGACTCTGATACACTGCATGGTGCTTTTCCTAACCCATGTAGTTGACCATACTTTAATCCACTATTCACCTTTTCAACTTAGTATAGATGCCATCTTTAGTTGGTCACAAAAGGTAAGTCATGGACCTGTCATGACTACCTTATCTAGGATATTATTTTATCTTTGATAGTTTACTTCTAGCAATGTAGTATTTGTCTAGTTGTAGATTCCAGCTGGTTTTCCAAGTATAACCAACTGTAGATAGTAGTATATATAGTTTCATATTATAACTTAAGTAGCACAAGCTTAAAAGTCTTGTAATACGGAGTTGAGAAGTAATATATACAAGTATCTTGAAAACCATTCTCTTGTTCATTAACTTCATATATTATTATCAATTTTAGTTTGAGATTCTGTGTTTTGTCGATCAAGTGAGACTTAGTGAGTTCGGTGTTTAGAGTCAAAATCGATCCTGCAATTGGTATCAGAGCTTCCAGGCTCTTGATTATAAGATCTAACCATCCCAAATCACCCTTGCTTCTTCACACTCACTCACTTCACTTTAATGGATTTTAACCAAAAATTCTCTGAGTCTGAAATGGGAACCATGACCAAGGCTCCTATCATCACTCTTGATGATTTTAGAACTTGGTGTAAATGTATTGAAGGGTTCATCAAGTATCAAGATAGCCACATGTGGAAATCTGTCACTCATGGTCCTTACCTTCCTAAGGTAGCATCCTTAGCGGGTAACGGTGCCATGATAGAGAAGGCCGTTGAAGATTACTCTAATAAAGACTTCAAGAAAATAAACATTGATTGCAAAGCAATGACTGTTTGCATACAGCCATACCAAACTCCATAATGGTTGGCTTTCAGCAATATGAGTCAGCCAAAGAACTCTTTGATGCTTTGAAGCTGATGTACTCAGGTTCCACTAAATCCAAGGAATCCAAGAAGGATGTACTGAAGCAGAAGTTTGAAAACTTCACATATATCGTTGGTGAGACCTTGAGCCAACAATACTTTAGGTACATGAAATTGATCACCTCTCTTCAGTCTATGGGAGTGGATCTTCAGAAGATTATAAGGAAATTCATGAGTGCACTTCCTTATGAATGGACTTTCTATTGTGTTTCTATCAAAAGAACTGAGAATCTTAACACCCTCACCATGACTAAACACTACGGAATCCTTGATGGATACCGTATGGAGATGGAGACTCAAAAGAGCCAACAGATGAACCGACCCTCAAATCCTGCAGTCAGCAATGCTCTACATGTTGCTGAAGGATCAAGACAACCTCAGTTGTACCTGAACTATCCCCAACAGCCATCATCTTCCTCTGGGCCATACATCACTTTCCTTTAGACACCTAGGTCTCAACTGGCTCAACACACTCCTTTTCAGGATAGTTGTGCCTTTGTCTCAGGAAGTGAACACTCTGGAGATTTTCAATTCTGCTTTGATGATCTAGAGTGCTTTAGCCCAGATGACATTGAGTACATGGACATTGTCCAACAGATGGCTCTCTCACTAACACAGGAAAGAAGTTCTTCAAAAGAACAGGAATGCAGTTCCTTCAGAATCCAACCAACAACAAATTTGGATTTGATAAAAGCAAAGCCAAGTGTTACAACTGTAACCAGCTTGGTTACTTTGCTATGGAATGTAAAGTTCTAAGATCCAATCCTGGAGCAACTCAAGCCTCCCAACATCCTACCACCTCAAGGGCTGCACCAAAACCTACTGAGCAGCAAACTACGGTTGTTGCTCAAGAGGTTGACTGGAGTTTCATGGTGCAAGATGTCACTCCTGCTCAAGCTCTCGTGGCTGGAACTGAAGACAGCAAGGTATATGAAAACCTCTATACTCCAACTTGTATTGCTAAGGTTAAACTTTATTAGGATTACAACATGGAAATTAAATCCGATATTGAGTCCTTAAACATCCTAAAATCTGAATCAAGAAAGTAGAATCTGACTATAAACTCAAAATTAAAGAGTTAGAGAAAACTGTTTCATCTTAAAACATGAACACATAAACTACAAGGCTCAAATAAAGGATTTGATTTCTAAGTTGACTGAGGCTCAAGCCCAGCTAGTAATAGCTGAGGCTAAAGCAAAGAAGTATTCTGTTGAAGAGCATAACTTCAACACCATCATTGCATCATCCTCCCATTCAAAGGTGTGTTATCAAAACAAAAGTGGGTTGGGAACCAATGAAATTGCTCCACCACACTCTTATGTGTCTGTTAGACAACCAAGATGTGGTACTCATGAGCAAGAGGTTCCAACTATTGACCCACTACCCAATGAGCAAAAGAATGATGCAACTATGGTAACCATCACAGGGAAGGATAAGGTAGAAAACCTCATTCCCACCACTGATGTCCTACCCCTAACCACCTAAGAGAGAAAGAAAAAAATCAAGACAGCAAAGAAAACTGCCAAGAAGGTGACTGAGTCTATGATGCAGATAGATCCCAGACAAAAGGGTGTATTCATTTTAGCCGGATTCCAAGTGGTTGAAAACTTTGACTCAGGAAAGAAATGTAGTACCAGCATTCCTATCCATTTAAAGGATCAGAAGTTAAAGGGGAAAGCTGTTGAAGAAAAGGAGTGCAAGAACCAATAGCCATCACGCCCTATCAAGAGTAATATTGAGTTCATAATCTGTGGTCTGCATAACCACATGGCTAAAGATTGTTACTACAATCCTGCAAGCACACATTATGCAACCAATGTTAGAAGAGAAGGAGTCAAGGAAGTTTTCACATTTGGATCTTATAACATGGTCCAAATGACAAGGAAAGGAAAGCTTTTTTCTGAAGCTAAGTTGCTTTGGGAAGAAAATCATTCTTCCGAAAGAAAACCAGCTTTGGAAGACAAGCCAAAGAACAAACAAAGGAACACAAGGAATCCTTTGAAAACTTTTGAAAAGAAAGTAGTCTCGGAAGAAGGTCATGCTGCTCAATCCTCTTCAGGATTATCTACACAGGTCAACCATAGGATGGTATGGAAGAACAAAAAAGATGCTGCAGCCAGTACCTCTTCTTCACAAACACAAATTGAACCCACTTGCCTATACTTTGGTTCAATTAAATCATCTACATTAGAAGAACCCAAGACTAACAAGGCTTGGGTTTCTAATAGTAACTATGGGTTTCCAATAGTAACTAATAATCTCACTTTATGTGTAGGGACATCCATATGACAAGAATGGAAATATATGGATTGTGGATAGCGGATGCTCCAGGCACATGACAGGGAACAGATCTCTTCTTCAACAATTTGAACATTTTGATGGAGGTCCTATTCAGTTTGGAGGTGAAGCCGGAGGATACATTTCTGGTAGAGGTAGTGTATCCAATGGTAAGTTAAAAGTTGACAAAGTAAACTTTGTCAAACAACTTGAACACAATCTGCTAAGTGTTTCTCAATTCTGTGATCAAAAGCACCAAATGCTTTTCATAGAACATGAGTGCATTATCCTTAAACCCGAGATGACAATTCCTCAGGAATTGGTGCTTCTTAGATCTCCCAGGAGAGGGGATATGTACAAGCTGGATATGAACAATACTTCCCCACTGGGTGAAGTATCATGCTTTCTTTCCAAAGCCAATGATGATGAGTCAACTCTTTGGCATAAAAGAATGTGCCATGTTAATTTTAAAACCATGAACAAGTTGGTTAAAAATAATTTGTTACATGGTATGCCTAAAAAGAAGTTTTTCTGCAAAGACAACTGTGTTGCTTGCCTAAAAGGAAAACAACACAAGGTCATTCACAAATCCAAAGAGGTTAGCTCTATCATAACTCAATTACACTTATTGCACATTGATCTTTTTAGTCCCACAAGTATAATGAGCATTGGAAGGAAATCATACTGCCTTGTGATTGTTGATGATTTTACAAGATTCACTTGGGTATTCTTTTTAAGAACTAAAGATGAAACGGCTGAAACTTTAAAATCTTTTATTCTTAAAATTGAAAATCAAAAGGATCACAAGGTAAAAAATCATTAGAAGTGATAAAGTGACTAAGTTTAAGAATCAAGTTCTTAACTCATTCTGTAACTCTAAAGGGTTTACCAGACAATATAGTGCTCCTAGAACTCCTCAACAGAATGGTGTTGCTAAGAGAAGGAACAAGACACTTATTGAGGCTACAAAAACAATGTTAGCTGATTCAAAGCTGCCTCTAACTTTTTGGGCAAAGGCAGTTAGCACTACATGTTTTGTGCAAAATAGAGTTCTCATTGTTAAGCCTCATAGGAAGACCCCTTATGAGCTATGGAACAAGAGGCCATCATTCATTGGCTTTCTTAGGTCCTTTGGTTGCAGGAGTACCATACTCAACACAAAGGACAATTTAGCAAAATTTGCTGAAAATTCAGATGATGTTATCTTTGTTGGATATTCCTCCACCTCTATTGCTTATAAAGTGTATAATATCAAAACTCAACAGTTTGAGGAATCATCCAACATTATTATTAATGTGCATACTCCTTGTGTTAGAGGGAATGAAACTGAATACATTTTTGATTTAGAATTGTTTCCAAACTATTCTAAACCATCTTGTGAGAATGTTTCAGCTGGAACAGGAACTAAAAGTGACCCATATGAAGATCAACTGTTTGAGCTACCCAGACCTATTTCCAGTTCTCTAAGAAGAAATGAAGAACAAGTCCTACTGCTGAAAGTCCTAAAAGTATGAGAATCTCAGGAAACAAAGGAGCTTTAAAGTTGTCAGCTCACTGAGCCTCATAACCCAGAGGTTGACAATTCAAGCACTCAACACCAAGCTGATGAAGACAATGACATGGAGGAACAGGAAACTGTTGATGTTGCTTCATAGCATACTGCCATTGATGATGTCACTCATTCATTTAATCAGTCCTCATTGAATGAATGTGAGACATCAGCCAGAGAAGGTGTTCGAAGTTCTGAGCAAAACTTCTCAAACCTAGACCTATCTATGCAATTAGATGTAATTCCTAGGTTCAGGATTCACAACACTCATCCAGCTGAAAACATCATTGGGGATGTATCAAAAGGTGTGAGAACAAGAAGTCAGACCCACAATGGGAATGTATGCTTGTACTCATGCTTTCTCTCTCAGTTGGAACCAAAGAAGGTGGAAGAAGCCCTCAAGGACAACAATTGGATTGAAGCTATGCAAGAGGAATTCCTTCAATTCAAGAGGCAAAAGGTATGGAACCTGTGTCCTTTGCCACCTGGCCAAGTCCCTATTGGCACCAAGTGGGTGTTCAAAAACAAAAGAGATGATAGAGGTTTGATCATCAAGAATAAGGCAAGACTTGTTGTTCAAGGATACACATAGGAAGAAGGCATAGATTACACTGATGTCTTTGCACCTGTTGCAAGACTTGAAGCTGTGCGAATCTTCCTTGCTTTTGCAGCATCGAAGAACTTCACAGTCTATCAACTTGATGTCAAATGTGCATTTTTGTATGGGAATATAGATAGAGAAGTCTATGTGTGTCAGCCACCTGGATTTGAAGACCCATAGCATCCCAACTATATGTGCAAACTGGATAAAGCTTTTTATGGGCTGCATCAAGCACCTAGGCTGTGGTATGAGACTTTGTCTCGGTTTCTCCTAAAAAATGGCTACACTAGAGGCACCATAGATGAGACATTGATCATAAAGAAATCTAGGAAGGACATGCTTCTTGTTCAAGTCTATGTCGATGACATCATATTTGGTTCCTCAAATGACCAAATATGCAAAGACTTTGAAAGCATCATGAGAAAGAAATTTAAGATGAGCTCCATGGGAAAGATGGATTTCTTTCTTGGGATTCACATGAAGCAGATGGAAGAAGGATTCTTTATCAACTAGTCTAGGTATGTCAAGGACATCTTAGAAAGATTTAAGAGGAAAGATTGTAAGACAGCCAAGACACCTATACCCAGAAATCATAATCTATGTTCTGATTCCGAGGAGGAGGATACTGGATCTTTGATGTATCTCACAGCTAGTAGACCTAATATCATGTTTGCAACTTGCATCTGTGCAAGATATCAGGCTGCTCCTAACGTGTCTCACCTAATTGCCATCAAAAGGATTCTTAGATACTTCAAAGGAGCTCCTAAATTGGGTCTCTGGTATCCTAACAATAAGGATTTCAATCTCTATAGGTACTTTGATAGTGATTATGGTGGCTGTAACATTAACAAGAATCCAAGTGTTTAAGGTATGTAACTCGTGTCTCTACATCAACTGCTAAAGCTGAATACATTGCTGCTGCGAACTGCTATGCTTAACTACTATGGATTCAAAATTCAGATGTTAGACTATGGATTCAATTTCATGAATACTCTGTAACACCCAAAAATTTTAAAGAAAAGAAGGCAGGAGAAGTTCTCACGCGAAAAGAAGTTCTCGCGTGAAAAGAAGTTCTCGCGCAAAAAGTTTATACGAAAAGCTCAGCTGGGTAAAAATAGCTAAGAACACCTAGTCTGACTCCATTTCGCGCGAAAAGTTCAGCTGCTAGAGAGAAATCGGTTGTGTAGAGATAGAAAGTGAAGAATCCAAGTGTTTAAGGTATGTGACTCGTGTAGTAACTCGTGTTTTGTACTAAGAATGGATTATTCATGAATATAACACATGGTTATGTAGTTTTCGCTAGGCAAAGGCTTCTGGAAGGTTGTGTTTGTGCTAGAACTTCAAGAGGTGAGTTTCTAGTCCCCTTTTTACGCACGTTTTATGTTTTGGGGCTATTATGCATACTAGAACATTTGAATGTGCCTGTTCATGCTTGGTATGACGTTGTTTAAGATGTTTGTATGTTAGAATAGCCTTAGACGCTATAAGTTGTGATTGGGCGGGGAAAACCTATAGTTTTTGTGCGAGCAGTTTTGATCTACGTTAAGATTTTGAATTCTGGGAAGTTCTCGCGCAAAAGGTGTAGTTTTTGCGTGATATGCATGTTTTCGCGTGACAGGTAGTTCTCGTGCGAATTGTAAGTTCTCACACGATATGTGGTTCTCGCGCGAATTGATGGTTTTTGTGTGATAGGATGGTTCTCGCGCGAAAGGGGTAGTTCTCGTAAGAGATATTGCTGATGTATGTTAAGTTTTTGCATGCTATGCTGTTGTGTGATGTGTTATCTTTTCACGTTAAAGGAATTTTTAAACTATATGTTTTATGATGTGACTTTACTTGATATGTATGATTATGTAAGTAAAGTATTACGTAACGAAAGTGAAAGATAACGATGATGAAAGTGGAACGTAATGAATGAATGAAAGTCTTGCAAGCAAATTGAAAGGAGGTTCACAACTCATTGAGGGGTTGTTAGCTCAACTGTGTGTGGTTTAGCTAACCCATGAGGATGTACACAGGGGGGTCAGTCTTTATGACTGATCAAGACGTATGAAAACCGGATCCTTGTCGCTCAACCCCAAGACAGAAGTTGCATCGTGCATGATGATGGAGTGTAGCCTATGACATTATCTAGATTAAAAGTGAAAGAACGAAAGAAAGTATGAAAAAGAATGATTATGAACGATGATGATAAGATAATAATAATTATTTTCAAGATGTACGTATGATGTGTGATCATGAACAAAAGTAAAGGATATGTTTTAACAAAATGTAAAGTATTTTAATTATAAACTAGAACTCACTCAGCGTAGCTGACTTTTGTATGCATAATAGTTGGCAGGTAATCGTTGATACTGAGGAGGTGCAGGCATGGATGCATAAGCCACTGGGAATGATTTGTGTCTGGAATCCACATTTTTGGAAATGATTGTTGTATTAACAATATTTTGAGATGTAAATGAATGATTTGATGTAATGACACGATTTTAATTATGAATGAAAAGTTTTAATTCCGCTGCAAATGATGTGTTTTAAATGTTTTATGTGATGATTGACCAGCTGTAAGCGTCCCGGGAACGGGGCCTTACAAGTTGGTATCAGAGCCAAAGTTTAAGAGAATTGGGTAAAATATTTTAAAAACCTAAAACTTAAACTGAGAATGGGACAAAAAAGGGAAGGGATGCCAGTCCTAGTAGCTACATGCCTGCTGGTAAAGGTTTTAGGTAAATGTTTTATGTAAGATAACAAAAAGGAATTATGTGCGCATGCTATGTGGTTTATGTGCCTCTAGTAGATTTGGATACTGATGTAGTCAGGATAGAGAATGCTTAGGGAATGAAGAGTAAAGCAAGTGGCTAATCACAATTGGCCACTATAATTAGGGACTTACTATACGACATAACTTGAGCTATTACCTTGAATGACCGTGTTGGTGTTTGAATCTTATAGTGCTTAGATGGCTGGTGGAAGATCTTCGAAGGCTTCCAGAAGTGGAGTACGTGGTGGATGTGGTGCTGGAACACGTGCCACTAGGAATAAGGCTAGAACTGCCGAGACGGCACCTGCAGGTCTTGAGATTAATCAACATGAGGGCAGTGATGAGAGTGCTAATCTAAGGGCCTCAGCGAAGGAGGCAGTGGTTGAGGAGGTTCATCAGGTCATGCAGATAATTCTATCGTCTGTAGTGATCGAGGTTATTCGTGCTGTAAGGGAGGATGAAAAGAAGGAGAAGGAGGAGAGGATGAAAATTGCTAGGCGAGGGGGTGAAGAAGGAGGTTCTAGGGCAAGGGAGCAACCGGATACTGAGATAGTTGTCTCCGGTGATGATGAGAAGGAGGAGGCGGTGCAAGAAACTGCAAAGGGGTGCAACTATAGGGCATTCCAAAGATGCAAGCCCCCGATTTTCAACGGGAATAGGAATTCTACTGCTGCTCACCGATGGGTGAGAAAGATGGAGGTGGTACTTGATATTAGCGAGTGCTAAGAGGATCAGAAGGTAAAGTTGGCTACCCACTCGTTTTTGGATTCGGCCTTGTGCTGGTGGGACAATATTATCCAGGCCGAGGGTAGTAGGGTGATTGGGAGGATGAGGTGGAGTGAACTGAAGAAGCTGGTGATTAAGGAGTCTTGTCCTCACAGGGAACTTGATAAAGTTGAGAGGGAGTTCCTACAGTTGGAGGCAGGAACTATGACACACCAGTAGTATACGACCAAGTTAAACGAGATGGCAAGGCTGGTACCAGATAAGGTGACGCCCATGTCATGAAAGATTATGAGGTACATCCAGGGTCTACCGGCGGATATCCGCAGACACATGATCGCCTTCCGGCCAAGTACGTTTAGGTTGTTGGGTCTATTTGGCAGGAAGACTGTATCATGAAAGGGAGGAGGTACCCGTGGTGGAGGTGAACAGGAAGGGAAGTGGAGATAGAAACGGGAGTGGGAAATGTTTTGGCAGTGATGGTTTCACCCCCAAGGGCAAGAAGGCAAAGGTGGAGGGTCGCAGGACAGCTACGATCGAGGTAGTGGCGAAGGTGTGCAGCAAGTGTGGGAGAGACCACGTGGGGGAATGTAAGTGGGGATCCAACGTCTACTTCAAGTGTGGGAGGCCTGGTCATGTGGCGAGAGATTGCGGGGTTATAAAGTGCTATAACTATGGTAAAGAGGGCCATATGAGCAGGGATTGCAAGAAGCCGAGGGCCAAGAACTCCGAGGCAAGGAAGGGGATTAAGAAGGAGGGGCAGAGGGTGAAGGCCAGGGCATTCACTATGACTTAGGAGGAGGCTAGAGTGGACCCTAATGTTGTGTCAGGTACATTCCTAGTTAACCAGACTTGTACCTTTGTATTTTTTGATTCTGGTGCTAGTAGGAGTTTTATCTCTACTGCCTTCTGTGCTAAGTTGCCTGTTAGGAGTAGAAAGATTGATGAGCCTTTTGATATAGAAACTGCTATTGGTAAGTCTTCCAAGATTTTTGATCTGATAGTGAATTATGACATAGAGTTGGAAGGCCATAGGTTCTCTGCTAAATTATTCGAGATGCCCTTAGGTGGATTCGATGTAGTCCTAGGGATGGATTGGTTAGCAGCCTATAAGGAAAATATTGTGTGTTGCAAGAAGATGATTCAATTGACTGCATCGGATGGGAGTTCAGTGACGATCTATGGCGATAGGGTTACTACGGTTCCGAAGGTGATTTCGATGGTTGTGGCTGAGAAGTGTATGAGGCATGGATGTAGTGCCTATCTAGCCTATGTGAAGGATGTGGAGGTGTCGGTACCATGGTTGTCGTACGTGCCAGTAGTGTACGACTTCCCTGATGTATTTCTGGAAGACTTGTCAAGTGTGCCACCTGACCGTGAGGTCGAGTTCTAGATTGACCTGATACCTGGTGCCAAACCTGTTGCTAGGGTGCCGTATCGTCTAGCTCCCTCCAAGATGAAAGAGTTGATGACTCAGCTACAAGAGCTGTTGGATAAGGGATTCATTCGACCGAGTATCTCTCCATGGGGTGCTCCGGTCTTGTTTATGAAGAAGAAGGATGGTAGCATGAGGATGTGCATTGACTACCGTGAGCTGAACAAGTTGATCATGAAGAACCGGTATCCGTTACCAAGGATTGATGACTTATTTGATCAGCTCCAAGGTGCCAGTTGGTTCTCGAGGATAGATCTCTGATCTGGTTACCATCAGTTGAAGGTGAAGGAGCAGGATATACCTAAAATAGCTTTTCGCACATGTTATGGACACTACGAGTTTCTTGTTAAGTCCTTTGGTTTAACCAACATGCCAACTGATTTTCTGGATTTGATGAATAGGGTGTGTCGGCCAATGTTGGATAAATCAGTGATTATGTTCATTAATGATATCCTGATTTACTTGAAGAGCGAAGAGGAACATGCCAGTCACATTCGGGAGGTGCTGGAAACGCTTAGAAGGGAGAAGTTGTATGCCAAGTTCTCCAAATGCGCGTTCTGGTTGCGCGAGGTTCAGTTTCTGGGTCAAGTGGTCAACCCGGAAGGGATCATGGTAGACCCGGCGAAGGTTGAGGCGGCGATGCAATGGAAGTCTCCAAAGATGTCATCCGAGATTCATAGTTTCTTGGGTTTGGCGGGCTACTACAGAAGGTTTATCCAAGTCCTTTCCAAGATAGCTTCACCATTGACCATGTTGACCCGCAAGGAGGTAAATTTTGTATGGGGAGTAGAGCAGGAGAATGCTTTCGAAGAGCTAAAGACAAGATTGACTCAAGCTCCTGTCTTGACGTTGCCCGAAGGGAGCGAAGATCTGGTGGTCTATTCAGATCCTTCTTATTCGGGATTGGGTTGTGTGTTAATGCAGTGGGGGAGGGATATAGCCTATGCGTCCCGACAGTTGAAAATCCATGAGGCTAAATACCCTACTCATGATTTGGAGTTGGTGGCAGTGTCTTTGCATTGAAGATTTGGAGGCACTACTTGTACGGGACGAAGTGCACCATCTTCGCTGACTACAAAAGCTTGAAGTACTTCTTCGAGCAAAAGGATCTCAATATGAGGCAAAAAAGGTGGTTAGAGCTGATCAAGGATTATGATTGAGAGAACCACTACCATCCGGGCAAGGCCAACATAGTGGCGGATGCCCGTAGCCGAAAAGAGAGACCCTAGCCGATTCGGTAAAGGCTTATCAGTTGGTAATGACCTCTGACGTGTTGAAGCAGGTCATGGAATTTCAGGATGAGGCGTTGAAAGAGGGTCGAATCAACTCCGAAAGGATGAAAGGCCTAGTTGCTGAGTTGGGCAAGAACACTCTAGGTGTTAGAACCCGATTTGGGTGGATGTGGATTCCTCGTTACGGGGATCTACGGGGAAAGATCATGGATGAGGCCTATAAGACTCGATACTCAATTCACCCTGGTGCCACGAAGATGTATCGGGATATGAAGAAAGATTTCCGGTAGCCAGGAATGAAGCGTGACGTAGCGGAGTATGTGAGTAAGTGCCTTACTTGCCTGTAAGTGAAGGCGGAGCATCAGAAGCCATACAGGAAGATCCAACCTTTGGATATACCCGAGTGGAAATGGGAGCACATAGCCATGGACTTCATTACGAAGTTGCCGCTTACGGCAAGAGGGTATGATGCCATATGGGTGATAGTAGACCGTCTGACGAAGAGTGCTCATTTCTTGCCAATCCGAGAGATGTATTGTTGGTCCTCTCGATCGATATAATAGTGCAAATGATTAATAAACACAAACAAATCCCACTGAAAACACAAATATCAATGATATTTGTGTAAAATATAGATCAAACACAATAAAATATTGATGAACAATGATGAACACCTTAAGAACACTCAATAAACCCTTGTTTAAACTGAATTGATTACTAAAGATATTACAAATGTGAAAAGACCCTCAATCAATGGCTCATTCAAGCTCCAAACCTAATTGTCACTAATCTATATATAGAAATAATATACACTAATGACA
This sequence comes from Flaveria sonorensis, assembly GCA_025506505.1. NCBI lineage: Eukaryota > Viridiplantae > Streptophyta > Magnoliopsida > Asterales > Asteraceae > Flaveria > Flaveria sonorensis. Next base: position 43,281,016 of record CM046434.1, read on the forward strand.
TATTAAGCCCCTAGAATTAGACAATTAGAGAAATTACATATAAAACATAAAAATGACTTAAACATAAATAAATATATTTTTATGACACAAAATATATTTATTAACAATAAACTCCTAGCTAAATATATCTTCAACGTCTCGTCTTGGTTCTTCGTCTCGAATGTGTCATCTTGACTTTTGCGTTGACTTTGACAGAGACGTTGACCTTTGTTGACTTTGACTGTGTTGATAATATAGACTATCCTTTTTCAGACCCAACAATACTCCCCCTTAGTCTATCATTATCAACATATTTCATCGTGATCAGTACCGATAAGTCAACTATATAGTTATCTTCAATCTCCCCCTAGATTGATGATCTGGTACCGAAAATCTTTCATCTTACATGCTCCCCCTTTTTGAATGCTCTCTCATTTTGGGTGTATCATGAGAATGATCAGGAATAGCATCTCCAACTCTCTATTCTTAAGTGCTTTAGAAGATGTAAGAGAAGGAATCCTAGCTTGGTATCTTCTAAAAACTTGAGGAACAAGTTCTCTAGTCTGGTACATTGCTCAGTTGATGATCGGCCATCAATTGCAGCAAGAATCTATAACACAATTATAAACATATTCTACACATTTCTCGTTAGATCATTTCAATAATACAAATAAACCCGTGTTTATCTGAATGTGCAATTTCCCGTGAAATGCATGTGAAAATGATAAAATTTTAATAGCATAATATGGAAGACTTAAAAACTGATTTGAAATGAGTATTTTATTTTGTTTTGTTTTATTATATTACACCTAGAACTAATTTGATCATGAGATCACATCCTCAGGATATACGAAAGCACAAAGATGTATTTAAACATTGACAAGTTAGTGAGATCACACTAATACAGAGTCTGGTCATAATTTTAAGTTTTTGAAAGCCAAAACAGTTCAAAAATGATTGTTGGTATATTTGTCCAATTTAAACCTATGCCTTATCCTTTTCAACAAGTGATATGCAACTGATTTTATCATGTTTTAGATTCAATTAGAGAAGCTCGGATTATTTGGTTCCCATAGACATCCGGTAATGAACTTATCCCATCATCAGGGCTTATTGAGTAATATGATTAACTCTGCTTTATTTTCTTTTAAGTTTTCAACAATGATCTTAATTTAAGAATCACTGTGATTTTATTTGGAAAACAGATGATGAGAGCTCCAGGTCTATACTTACGTATAACAGAGGAGATGATCATCTAAGCGTGCTAATGAGAGCTTCAGGTCTATACTCACGTATAATAGAGAAGATCATCGCTCCAGGTCAATGCTTTCGCATAGCAGAGGAGATAAGCATGAAATATACATCTAAAGAGCTAACGAGAAGCTACATTCAGGACTTGGGGATAGGGAGATTTTGAAAATGTCAAAGCAGAGGTTTTAAACTCTCAACCCATTTTTGACGAGACTTATAACTTTGTACAGGCCGAAATGTCAGGAGAATAATCCTTATCATCGAGTTCAAAATCTTTAGTTAGGCTACAGAATCACTGTTTACTTTGTTTTCAGGCTGAGCCTACCAAGCATATCATATAATGAAACTGTCTTTTTTAGATGTTAGAATATTAAGTGATACAGACATCTATATCAGTTACTATCATTTCTCACAAAGTACAAGTCATGCAAATAACATACCAAGAAGACATACTATCATTTCTCAGTCATCCCAAATCAAGTTCTTAGTTCCTGTGAAATTTTTTATTCTCCCCCGAAACTTCTTTTTAACTGCCATGAAACAAAAAAAAAGAAATTTCCCTTTTTTTATTTTTTTTAAGTATATAATAAACGGAATTGAAAAAAGAATTTTACTAAAGAAAGTCTTCCAAATTGTACTAGCAAAAACATGAGAAATAAAGTAACAAGAAAAATGCAGTGATTATAGATAAAAATCCAAAATGTGGATGAGAGACCATAACCTCTTTGTTCTGCCTCAAATTTGAATTAGGAACAATCCCAGTCAGTAAACCAGATTACTGATAGGCCTCCTGAATTGTTCATGCACTCATAAACAGATTAGTTAGAGAGGGGGACCCAGGCCATCGTGGTCCTGGGAGTTCCTTTTTCATCAGTGTATGTAACCTGTTTAAGCACACACTATTTTGAAAAATCATTTATTTCTTTATCTTTTTCTTTTTGTTTTACTTTCCAAATTTGTTTCTGTTCAATTACTTTTAGTTTGAAAGAATTGAATTTGTAAATCATTTTCTGTTTAAGACCCGAAGGAAGAGATTTTAATTTTGAAACATTGGTCTTTTTCATCTTTGAATCATGTGAAACCGGCTTCACATGAGAAGGTTTGGATAGATTGTTCTTTATCCAACCATTCAAATATATGTGCTTTTTACCTTTTGAACCCGAGAAGCAACCTGTGTTATCTTTACCTCCCGAACCTTACCTTTGAACCTGAGGGCACTTCTTTAGCACATGACCTTCTTTTCCACATCTAAAGCAAGCCTTGAAAGGCTTTTGTTTCTTTGTATTCCCATGGTAAATAAGAGAGGGTGGAGCCTGCTTTGAGGTTGTTGCAGCTTGTTGACAACCTTGAAGCTTCTTTTTTTGGATATCAGGAAGTTGAACCTTTTGAGGCTTTGTCAATGTGGATTTCGAACTGGGCTGTGATTTGATTTGTGATGTTCCGGGAGCTGAGATCCGAACATTCTTCTTAGAACCTTTTTCTATGACTGGTGACTTGTTAGACTTGGAAGCAGATTTGTAAGGATCATGATGGATAGCAGATGAAGATGGTGAGTGCTTTTGCTGAGTTTTGGAGGAACTACTGATTTGTTTAGCAGTTGGAGATGAGATTTGTATAGGTCTTGATTAAACTGTTGGAAGCTTTTGACACTTGATCACTTCAGGTGACTTGATGATCTTTGGTTCATCATCAGAACTTGTCTAGTCCTGTAAACACAAGTCAGCTTCCAATGGATCTTGATTGATGACTCTTGTTGTGTTGGTTTGTGTTGTTGAGTTCTGATTGCTTGATGATTCCATAGTTATTCCTTCTTTGACAAACTTGACAGGAACAAATGAAGGGATGTTACTTGTCTTGAATTTGTTAAAGAAGTTACTGGAAACAACTGATACTGGTTTTGAAGCATCAGAGGTGGAATTATCATTTTGCAGATCAGATCCTTGCTTGATGAGCCCCAAACCTACAGGAAAATCATATTCATCTCGAACCTCTTTGTGATTAACGCTGCTTAAACCTGCATGTAAACTATTAGTATCTAAAGCATCAATTAAATCATTAGATGGATGAGGTTGAGGCATAGGAGAGTAACAGTAAGTGCTAGGAGGAGGATAAACATATGAAGTTTCACCATATCCCACACCCGTTTGATTCTAGCTCCCCTTTTCTTAGAGAATAGTTCTTCCTGTTTCATCCTTGATATGTCCATTTATCAAGTTTAGTTTTAAGCTTGCTAGTCTCAAATTCTGCTAATGTGACTCGTTCGCTCAAAATATTAATCCCGACATTGTTTAGATTTCTTTTTAAAAGATCATTTTCTTTTAAAGTTTCTCTTAGGTTAATAAAATATTTGGACTCATTTATTTTAAGTTCTTTGTTTATTCATTTTAATTCTTTTTCATTTTCTAACAATAATCTGTTAGCTTTATAAATCCCGAATAAAGGAATTTTGCAGGGAGGAGAACACATGTCTTGAACTATCTCATAGGGGAGTCCCATAACTATCTTTTCAGCAGCTAGGGCTTTTTCACATTGACATACAGGAGTTTTCTTTTTGTATTCTTCCTCCTCAGCAGCTCTCTTCTTAGCTTCTGCAGCTTCAACTTCCTCTTGCTTTCCTTCATCCTGAACTTTACACCAACTTGCACAATCACCAACATCACCAACACTCTCACCCTGAGTGTCATAGCTGAATTCTTTGAAAGGATCAAAATCTTCAACATAATCCTCATCACTGTTTATTACCTCAGCTATCAATGCATGGTTCACTTCTTCTTCAGACTCTATATTGATCTTAGTACTTAAAGATACACCTCCATACATGCATTGATTACACTTTCCTCTTTTCACATCCAAATCAAATGACTTCAACTTGTTGATAACTTCCATGAGTTTGTAGTCAGCAAAATTCCTTTCCTGCTTTAACAATCTAACATGTGGACTCCACTGTAGAGGAAGAGAGTCCAAAAGTTTTGTGACTTGTTCATGGTTCCCCAGTTGGTCATCATACTTCTTAAGGATGCTTGCCACCATCATAAATAGATCAACAAAATTAGATATCTTTTCATCTTTTATGGCAGCAAAAGAATCAAACCGACTTTGTGCCGATATTAGATCATCAGATTTGAAGAAATTAGAGACTTCTGAAAATCAATTTTTGCCGTAATCAGAAATTAAATATTCTCCCCCTAAAAAAATACTTTTAATGTCAACTAAATGGTTTCTAAGCAACTTGGGTCAAGCTATTTTTTTTTTTTTTTTTGAAATGATCAGAGGCTAATTTCGCTGAAATTTCACTAAATTCGCTGACAAATTTGCTGAATTTTCACTAATTTCGTTGTCAAGTTCGCTGGTAATTTCTCTTCTAATTTCGCTGGTAATTTCCGCAGCAGTTTTGCCCAGCAATGGCACACAGATGCTAGTTTCGCTCGAAACTAGTTGAACTTTCGTTCAGAGAATAATTTGGCAGCAATTTCGCTGGGTTTGGCACACAAACACAATGAACTTTCGTTCAACGCATGTACATTCGCTAGGACAAAGAAATCAGATCCAGAACCAAGAATGGTGTAATTTCGCTGAATGATCCCTAGTTTCACCCGGCGAAACTGTGTAGTTTTGCTGAAAGATTCTGTAATTTCGCTGGACGATCTGTAAATTCGCCCGACGTATCTGGACAACCTTTTTCAACACGAAATCAGCTCTAACTCATCTAAATCTCAATGGATTTAAGATCTGATGATTCCTATAGCTTCCCACACCAAAATCGAACAATCCTCAATCAATTTCCATATCCAAAACACTCAGATCAGATGGAAAATGAATGGAACAGTGACTTAGAACTTGAGAACCAAACAAAACTCAAATAATCAAGAGCACAATGGCTCTGATATCAAATTGTTGGTCCTCTCGATCGATATAACAGTGTAATTGATTAATAAACACAAACAAATCCCACTGAAAATACAAATATCAATGATATTTGTGTAAAATATAGATCAAACACAATAAAATATTGATGAATAATGATGAACACCTTAAGAACACTCAATAAACCCTTGTTTGATTTGAATTGAATGCTAAAGGTATTACATGTGAAAAGACCCTCAATCAATGGCTCATTCAAGCTCCAAACCTAATTGTCACTAATCTATATATAGTGATAATATACACTAATGACATATTAAGCCCCTAGAATTAGATAATTAGAGAAATTACATATAAAACATAAAAATGACTTAAACATAAATAAATATATTTTGTTGACACAAAATATATTTAACAATAAACTCCTAGTCAAATATATCTTCAACGTCTCGTCTTGGTTCTTTGTCTCGAACGTGTCGTCTTGACTTTTGCGTTGACTTTGACAGTGACGTTGACCTTTGTTGACTTTGACTGTGTTGATAATAGACTATCCTTTTTCAGACCCAACAAGTATTCATCTGAGAGGTTAGCGGATCTGTTCATTAAGGAGATTGTGACTCATCATGGTGTACCGGTGTCCATAGTGTTAGACCGTGACACTCTCCGTTTACATCTAAGTTTTGGAAGAGATTCCATGATGCGATGGGTACGAGGCTACACATCAGTACAGCTTATCATCCTTAGAAAGATGGTCAGTCAGAGAGAACCATACAGATGCTTGAGGATATGCTCCGAGCATGTGTTATTGATTTTGGAGGAATTTGGGACGAACACTTACCGTTAGCTGAAGTTTCATAAAACAAAAGCTATCATGCCGGCATTGGCATGCCACCATATTAGATGCTATACGGTAGAAAGTGTAGAACGCCTATATGTTGGGTGACATCGGGTAGAAGGAGTTCAGGAGCATGAAGTGATCGAGGCTACGACTAAAAATTTGGAAAAGATCAAGGCCTTTATGAAGGCATCGAAGGATAGACAAAAGTCGTATGCCAACAAAATGCGTAGACCAATAGAATTCAAGGTGGGGGATAGAGTTATGTTGAAGGTCTTGCCTTGGATTATCCGGTTCAGAAAGCGAGGAAAGCTAAGCCTGAGGTATATAGGGCCTTTCCGAATTATTGCCCGGGTAGGAGAGGTGGCCTATCGATTGGAGCTACCCGATGAGTTAAGTAGAATTCACCCGACGTTCCATGTATCTCATCAGAGAAAGTGCTTAGCTAACGAGGATATGATTGTGCCACTGGAAGATATTGAGGTAGATGAATGGCTCAATTATGTGGTGCAACCGGTGGCCATCATTGATAGAAAGGAGAAGAGGTTAAGGAACAAAGTGGTTCCACTTGTGCGTGTATAGTGGAAACACCGAAAGGGGTCTGAGTCTACATGGGAGAACCGAGAAAGAGATGAGACAGCATTACCCGCAACTGTTTGAGAGCTGCCAAGTTTCGGGGACAAATCCTCAATAAGGGCGGAGGACTTGTAATGCCCAAAAATTTTGAAGAAAAGAAGGCAGGAGAAGTTCTCGCACGAGAAGTTCATGTAAAAAGCTCAGCTGGGTATAAATAGCTGAGAACACCCAGTCTGACTCCATTTCGCGTGAAAAGTTCAGCTGCTAGAAAGAGAAATCGGCTGCGTAGAGAGAGAAAGTGAAGAATCCAAGTGTTTAAGGTATGTAACTCGTGCAGTAACTCGTGTTATGTACTAATAATGGATTATTGATGAATATAACGCATGGTTATGTAGTTTTCGCTCGGCAAAGACTTCGGGGAAGGTTGTGTTTATGCAAGAACTTCAAGAGGTGAGTTTCTAGTCCCCTTTTTACGCAAGTTTTATGTTTTAGGGCTATTATCCATACTAGAACATTTGAATGTGCCTGTTCATGCTTGGTATGATGTTGTTTATGATGTTTGCGTGTTAGAACAGCCTTAGACGCGATAAGTTATGATTAGGCGGGGAAAACCTGTAGTTTTCGCGCGAGCAGTTTTGATGTACGCTAAGATTTTGAATTCTAGAAAGTTCTCGCGCGAAATGTGTAGTTTTCACGCGATATGCAAGTTTTTGCGTGAGAGGTAGTTCTCGCGCGACTTGTAAGTTCTCGCACGATATGTGGTTCTCGCGCGACTTGATGGTTTTCGCGCGATAGGATGGTTCTCGAGTGAAAGGGGTAGTTCTCGCGCGAGATGTGGCTGATGTTTGTTAAGTTTTCGCATGATGCTGTTGTGTGATGTGTTATCTTTCCATGTTAAATGACTTTTTAAAACTATATGTTTATGATGTGACTTTACTTGATGTGTATGATTATGTAAGTAAAGTATTACGTAACGAAAGTGAAAGATAACGATGATGAAAGTGGAACGTAATGAATGAATGAAAGTCTTGCAAGCAAATTGAAAGGAGGCTCACAACTCATTGAGGGGTTGTTAGCTTAACTGTGTACGGTTTAGCTAACCCATGAGGATGCACACAGGGGGTCAGTCTTTGTCACTGATCAAGACGTACGAAAACGGGATCCTTGTTGCTGGACCCCAAGACAGAAGTTGCTTCGTGCATGACAATGGGGTGTGGCCTATGACAAGATCTAGATTAAAAGTGAACGAAAAAATGAAGGTACGAAAACGAACGATTATGAACGATGATGATAAGATAATAATTATTATTATCAAGATGTACGTACAATGTGTGATCATTAACGAAAGTAAAGGATATGTTTTAACAAAAAGTAAAGTATTTTAATTATAAACTAGAACTCACTCAACGTAGCTGACTTTTGTATGCATAATAGTTGGCAGGTAATCGTTGATGCTGAGGAGGTGCAGGCATGGATGCATAAGCCACTGGGAATGATTTGCGTCTGGCATCCACATTTTTGGAAATGATTGTTGTATTAACAAAATTTTGAGATGTAAATGAATGATTTGATGTAATGACATGATTTTAATTATGAATGAAAAGTTTTAATTCCACTGCAAATGATGTGTTTTAAATGTTCTATACGATGATTGACCAGTTGTAAGCATCCCGGGAACAGGGCCTTACATACTCCTATCCACATAGACAACACGAGTGCTATTTCTATTACAGAAAATCCAATCAAGCACTCCAAGGCAAAGCACATTGACATCAGGTATCATTTCATTCGAGATATTCATGAGAAACACTTGATTAAACTAGTAAAAGTCAATTCAAATGAACAGTATGCTGACATGTTCACCAAAACCTTTGATGAACGAAGATTTGAATACCAAATCATAGCTATTGGGATGATTAACATTGACTAGTTTATTTCTTTTGAAAACCTTTTTAAAATGTGTCTTGTTTATGTTGTCTAATTACAATCTAAGCCCTGTTACTAAAGTTTTTATTCTACGTAGAAATTCTTCCGAAAAGAAATTTGCCCTCGAAAGAGATCTTTATATCTTTCGAAGGTAAATTCCTTCACTTTAGTACTCTCTTCCGAAGAGTTTTTACCCTCGAAAGAAAATTTGATCATATATCAAATTTATTTCCGAAGATTATTAACTTCTTCTTGGAAGAAGTCTTTTCTCTTAGAAGCAACTTTCCCTTTGGAAGAAAACTTTTACTGTGTAACAAAAACCTTTGGGCTCCACTGTGTATAGATTAAGATCTTTTCGGAATATTTTAAATTATCTACCTTGCCGCCGTACTCAAGGACACACCCAAACTGTCTTTTCACCTTATCAGTATGGTCTTTTACCCACTATTTAAAACTTTCGACTCTCTTTCTTTACCGTTTTACCACCTCTGAAACCTAACACTCCCATTATCATCTTCACTCTCTCTCAAATTCCTTCAATCAAACAATACTTTCTTACAATGGCTCTCAATCCTCAACATAACCAAGTCACCATCCTTGCTTCCTCTAAGGATGCTGACTTTGGCCCCATCATCGATTTTCTGTTCCACTCTACATACTTTACCGCCTCACTGTAAAACCCACCATATACTCTAATCATATGACTGAATTTGGGCAAATGGTCGTTGTGAAACTCTAAATGATGAGAGGGTCGAGAATCAGCGGACAAGAGATTATCATTTCTGAATCTACCATCAAGGAGCATATGGAGCTTCATGACGAAGGCACCTCTACTGAATTCCACAAATCAAAGCTAGCAAACACATACATTTAGATGGGATATTGTGGTGATATGCACAAGTCCACTGTTTGCAAGTTTAATTTCTCTTATAACGGGAAATTCTTGTTGCACATCATTTTACACTCCCTATCCAACAAATCAGGGGGTTGGGATCAAATCCCATATGATGGGCTGCCTAGTCCATGGAATGGTAAAAGGCCTCGCTTCAACTATTCAAGGTTTGTGCTGAACAATCTACGAGGAAATCTTACCGAGAATCATTTTTCATGTATCCCCAGTTTATTCAGCATATCATAAACTAAGAGCTGGACTAGAACAGACTACAACATGTAGACAATCTAATGGTCCCACACATGAGACCGGGCATCTTCAAGACCTTGAAGAAGATGTCCACCAATTTCACGAGGAGATTCACTGATCTTCTCCCGGGTATGCTTGAGCCAACAGCTCCTGGTGACATCCCTGCAAGCCCAGTAGGTGATGAACCCACACAAGACCTCCCCACTCAAATGCCAACTACTTCTCCCACCTAATAAAGGTTACATGCACCAGACGCCCTAAGCGAACCCTAATCAATATACTCTGATGATCAGGTCCCCTCTGTTCACACTAAAAAGGCTCGAGTGGAACTCAGGGGTCCCACTCAGCCAAAGGTCACACCATCCTCACCAATCAACTCAATGTCAGTGTTGAGTCTCTCAGTCTCAACCTGATGAGCCCAAAACCAAGTCGTTAGCCCTCAGGGTGAGTCCCAACACTCCTGAGCACCCCAAAGGAACAGCCACATCATTGGCACATCTGCTATTGCAGAAGAGCCATTAGGTGCTGACCAATGTCCTGGGCCATTGGAATTAACCTCTCTATCCTTCACTAACCTTTTATTCCAACCTGATGAGGATATCATATTCCATCAGGGCCATGATGTTGATCTATAATACCTTTCTCAAGATCAACTAAGCCCCAGGGAACCTCTGATATCTAGCCAACATCGGTTAAACCAAACTAAGGTGAGTCCAACTGGTGTGGAGGTGACTCATGTAGACTCAGCCGCCACTACTAAGAGTGTCTCACTGGCCTCTCAGGAAAGTGGTGACATCAGTGAGATTGAATCTACGGCAACCTTGCCAATTGATGTTTCTGAAAAGGACATCAGTAGGGAAGGGTATCTAGGGCGCCAAGAAACCATTACTGGTGGTGATGATGAACATGCCAGGCATATTATCTCATCTCCCTATGATTTTTCAAAAGAAGATGAGGGTAGTCTGCAACTCATTATAAAAGACCTGATTTCTAAAGTCTCAGACTTGAATCAAAGGTTAAGACTTAGAGGACAGGTCTGCAAATCAGCAACTGAGTTTGAATATCAGTCAGGCTAAACTAGCTAAGACACATATTAAGAAGTCTGTCAGGCGTAAGTACCTATCCAGGTTTCTTAAGTTCTTCGTCCAGATCATTACTTCTCAAGATGATGCTACCAAAAAGGGAGAGAATGTACAGAAACAACATCATGTGGAACCTACTTACACCATAGCAACAAACTTCTCCTGATGCCTTATCTATCTTTTCCACCCCCAAAACATCACCCTACAACAGTCGTCCCTCAACCAGCTCCCATTACCTTCAAGTGGACCAAAGGATGCTCATAGATCTCAATAGGTTTCTAACCAAATTTCTGTTGAGCTCATCCATTGAACAGCCCTCCCCTAATCTAGCTGTCGCCTACTTGGGAGCAGAGAGCTTCAAAGGCTGAATGCACCACCCTACCTCTAAAGAGGAAGTTGGTTAACCTAAGGTCTCTACTAAACCCAAGATTAACTTCAAAAGGGATGTACAGACTGATGGCCAGCAAACTGATTTGGATGGGACAGGTGATGCAGTTCCAGTTACTTTCGAGGTAGAAATCCAAGCTGCCAAAGAAATAATTTGACTGTCTTCATTGTCCAGTGATCAATTCATCATTGAGGACAATCCTTGAACTAGCCTCGAGATTAACAGTGAGGACTTCTGACAACCCCTCTCTTACAAGAACCACTACTTCAAACACCCTTACTCCAACCCGAATCTTGAAACTTGGGTTCCAAAGGCTGAATCTTCCTCGATCCTAAGGGAAAAGAAAGCTTACTGTAAGGAGTACTAGAAGAGGAAAAATTGGAGAAGCTAAGAAGAAGGGCAGACTTGATACTAGAAAGTGTGGCTGCAGTAGCAAAGGGCAAAGCAGCAGCAGCCACCCAAGCAAGTCTCAACAATAAAAGGAGGATGGAAATCATTGATAGGGCATCAGCCTGAGAGTAGCCAATGAAGAAAACTCTTCTACTCCCAACTGATGAGCTTGTGAAACTAGAAAAGGCAACCTTGCTGCACAAAGAAAAGGAAGAAGCAGCAAGGTTGGCCTAAGAGGAGGAAAGAACGAAGAAGCCCTAGAAAGGGAGAGGATGGAGAGAATAGCTTTCTCTACAACAGAGGCTATTCTCAAGAGGAGCTGGCACCCTACAAAAATGACATGATTTTGTTTCTTTTCACAAAGAGCAAGATCTAATCAACAAGGAGAAGAAGAAGGTTGTCAAGGAGAAGTTGAAAGAGAAGAGAAAGAAAGAGGTAGAGGGAGAACTTGCAGATGCCAAAAAGGAGGGAGACAAGGATTGGATGAAATCCTATCTTCGAGCTCACGGATTCTCCGGCAGGCAAGTGGGTCCCATGTCAATCAAGACCCTAAACCACTAGGAAGAAGGCAACATCAAGGCTGACATTCGCTTAGGAAGAAGGCAGGAGGTTTCTCAAACTCCTGGTCTTCATAGGATGGCACCCAAACCACTACCCAAAACACAACCTACACCATCTCCCTTCCCTATCAAAACCGAACCTTTCACCCCTGAACCTTCACCATCAACCTTACCTATACCATCACCGACTGCTTCCCACCAACCACCACCACCACCTATCCTACGACCCAAAACACAACCAAAAACCAAACCATCCTCTGATCCATCAAAACCCCCAACCTTGAAAGAATTCAAGGAGATAAAGAGGAAGCTCACAAATTGCACAACACTAAGTGACATCTCTTACGAAGAAGAGTCCATCCAGCTGACTTTCATTGACTGCTCTTCCAGTTCCCTCACAAGAGATGGATTCCTTGATCTTCCTAGAGGTACACTAGACCAAGCTCTTCAACTTCTTGCAACAAATTCAGATACTCTCAATGAAGTCGAGAAGAAGTTAAGAAGGATGCTGGTGACTCTGCTGGACACTAGGAAAGGGGACAAACTACCAACACAACCCCTTAATCCTAGAAAGCAAATTGTCCAGTGGAGGTTCGATGAAAATTCCCATAGCTTTGCTGTGGAAAGGGAAAATGGTGAAGTTACCAGGGCTGACACTTCATCTCTGCTACATTCTAGCAAATTTGACATTACTGAGTTAGTAAAGAAGCCATTCTCCAATCCTTCTAACTCTGAGATAGCTGCTCACATCAAAAATCATTTAAGCAACCTTCATCAAGCCGAGCTCACAAAGAAGGCCAAGATTGAAGAAGAGTTGAAAAGGAGAGCACAGGATGCAGAAGAAGGCATAACCACAAAAGGGAAGACCTTTCCCATCATTTAAGCAACCTTCATCAAAGCCGAGCTCACAGATGGTTGAGGGCTCCACTTCAGATTCTATAGTTAGATAGTAATATGACTACCTTTCCCATCAACTAACTCTCTTCAGAGGGATGCAACAAAGAGTACATGTCATTCAGAGCAACCGACTGGATTTATTATCTACGAATGACCTGTACAAACTCCTCACCACCATATCAGAGAAAAACAAAAAGACAGATAAATATCTACTTTCCCTGGTGTTGAAGGCTTTGAAGAGCAGGAGGAAGTGAAGTTTTGGTAGCATCAGCTTAGGGGAAGTTTGTTGGATCATATGAGGCTGGTTCAACCAAAACAACACTTAGAACAATTTTGTGTACAAGTTGAAGAAGTCTTCCAAAGACAAAACTACTCTTCTGTAGCTATGTCAAAGATCTTCCGAAGCATTCACACTTAGAAGATCCAAGTCAAAGTCTTCCGAAGAATAAAGTCATAAAGACCTGTAGAAGATTCGAAAGAAGTTGTTTGTTCCGAAGTATAAATGGCCTCGAAAGAACTTATTCTTCCAAAGCCATTTAGCTTCGGAAGAATCCACTATGAACCAGTGGACATAAGTATGGTCTATCTGACAGACTCTGATACACTACATGGTGCTTTTCCTAACCCATGTTGTCACATCCCGGCGGAAGCGTGAAATGCTTTGGTGTGACTATTGGTTTGGTACACATTGATTACAGATCTAAACAATCACACCAAATAAATTTAATAAATAGTACATTAAACTTTCATAGATTACGGGTTATATTCTTACAACATATACAAAACTTGTCTTCTTTCAGACTTTTACATAATATATTGTAACCCTATTATAAAAGATTTAAGTAACTACTTTATTAGTCTTCTCAGTAATAGTGGATATGTGCATCCATAGAAATGCTGAGATCTACGAAGTTCACTGTTACTCGTACACACATCTTTCCTATCACATCGTACCACCCATTGAAAACATCAAAAGTAAGCACGAGATTATAAGTCATACTGATAACCTGAAAAACTATACTCAAAATAGTCAACATAAAGTTGGTGAGATCATAGGTTTAATAACTTAACAAAATTTATTGATACGATATAAAAAGATTACAACCAAACCTACTTATATGTCAGGTGATTCATAACTGTCATACATACAAATCACAGAATCAGATAATACAACATCACAACACTTATTTTGTTGATGCAGAAAACATATTCCCAAGTAGCGCTACCTATATTATCAGAAAGTTCCTTATTTGAATTAATGGTTGTAACTATGGCACAAATGACAGTAAATTATCAAAATTCTATTTACATTAGCTCAAAAATAAACACAGTATGCTTTTTCCCCAAAACTCATAGATATAAAATGGGGCTATGATACTCACCTCAAATCCAGCAAAATTCCTAGTAAAATAATTACAAGTTAGAAATAAATTCTTTAAAATTTTTAGCATTTATCTTTAATTCAAATAGAAATTCCAAAATAGTAGCTACAGTTAATCATAAATTACGAAATTTAAAACAGTAACATCTCAAAATCCAAAATTAACATATAAAAATTTTAATTAATACCTATTTATACTATAATTTTTACAAGATTTACACTAAATAGCAAAACTAGCTACAGGTCTTTAAAAATTCTGAAACTTATACAGAAAGTCCTACACAATATTTAAAATTTTATATAAAATTTTCATGATTTTTCATATTGTTTTGCTTTTAAATTCGATATCCTTCAGGTTATACTTTCTAAAATATGTAACTTTCTTATTTTAATGAACTAATTCACGAAATTTATTCTGAAAATTTAACATACTACAGAGGTCCTTATATAATTTTCCTAGATTTTTATCACCTTTAAATCTCCTGTTAGAAATTTTTATCTTATTTTTTTAAATAAATCATAGAAATTAATATATCACATAATAATTTCCCAAAATTTCCAAACTATTATTTTCTGTATTTTCTGATAGATTTTAAATTTTTATTTCCACAATCACAGTTATTTAACCTATTTTACTTAATAATTCATGAAATAACATATATTTCAACCCTTTTTATTTAAATTTTTGTTTTTATAAAATTCTTAAATTTTCAGTTCTTAACCTTTTCTTTACTGATTTTTGATAAAAATAATCAAATGTTCAAGAGAGTTGTGATTTAGTTTTGATGTTCATACATAATGGTAGTTACATATGTATGTTAAACACATATGTAACTCTTTAAGCTTGTTTGTCATAGTTTATGATGATTAAAACCTTGATAGTAGATGAAAGGAAAGGTTGAAGATGGTTGGAGATGACTTTAAGCTTCTTGGATTCCAAAACTTGAGAAAGAGTTCTTGATCTTGAGGTTTCTTCAAAGCATCTTAATGAAGATAGAAATCTTTGATGATGGTGTTTGGTGCTATTGGAACCTTGAGGGAGAAGGTATAGTGGCGGTGGTTGATGGCTATAGAGGTGTTGATGATGTTGTAGCCAAGATAAAGAGAGAGAGCCGAGAGTTATTGATGATGGAGGTGGTTATGGTGATCTTGGTGTGGTGTAAATGGTTGATAGTGGCTGAGAGTTTTAAGAAGTTCTTTAGTGGGTGTGGTGGTGGTTTTATGCCTTTGGTTAGCCGAGAATTTTGACAACAAAGCACTAATAATGATAACCTTTGGGTAGAGTAGTTTATGTGGCAACTTAAGAGAAATGCTTAGTGTCTAGTGAAATGATAATGCATGGAAGTCAGCCGAAGAGGTGATGGCTAGAAACCATCATTACTTGATGAGTTGGTTTGCTAGGTGTTCAGGTTTAGAGGTGTTAAGTGTCAAGCATTTGATAAAGATTAGTGTCATGTTGGTAATGATATAATCGGCCGAGGGTTATGGATAAAGATTTAGTATTAGTCTTAGGTTAAGTATGATGAATTGATGTTTAAGTTCATTAAGTGGTAAGAGCTAGGTGTCAATATTAGAAGTATAATTAGTGTATGATTGGATAGGTGTCACACTTAGAAGTGTGCTTAGTGTTTGGTTGGTGATGATGCTTGGCCAAAGGTTAAGGAGGAAATCATTATGTTAATCTACGTTATGATACTCTTATGTGTTATTTTAGTGTTATATAGTATTAAACTACTAATCCAGTTGGTTCAAGTCTTAATAAATTGATTAAGATATTAAATTGATGTTTAGGTTGAATGTTTAAGTGTTTTGATTAGTTTAGTTAAGGTTTCCATGAAAATCTTCCAAAAAGTTAACTTATTTGGTTATTGATTAATTAGGTTGTAAACTTAGTTCATTATATATTAATAGAGTATAATATATAATTCAAATAACTAGACACATAATCTTTAACATCCTTAATATTTCACAAAGATAAAAAAATGTGAAAATACATGGCACATGTAAAGAATCATGCATACATGCAAACTATGAAGCATATACATATATTTACATGCTACAACATATGTAGATACCAAATTTATCATATAAAGTTACCTTAGAATTTTAATTTAATATATGTATACATATATATATATATATATAAGAATTATTTTAAATCATATTTTAGTATTAAATTTTCTAACCTAATTTTAGGGTCGTCACATTCTCCTCCGTAAAAAGATTCATCTGTTGTTAGTATCTGATGGTGGGGTTGTTGTTCTTATAACTATCCCTTTCATTCAGTTAAACCTCAAATAGGTGTGAATATTTTCTTTGATTTCATCTTCCCATTCCTATAAAATTCAGGTCCTGTTTTGAATTCCATTTGACCTTCACTATTGGGATCTTACTTCTCTGTAATTCTTACTTCTCTATCCATGATTGCTACTGGTACTTCCACACAATTGAAGTTTCTCATCTATTTGATTCCTTATTAGTATCTTTAATGTCTCATCATTCAGACATTTCTCAAGTTAGATACATGGATGTGTTATGTACTCCACTTAATTCCTGAGGTAAGTCTAACTTATATGCTACAAGGCCAATCCTATCAATTACTTTGAAAGGACAAACATACCTAAGGTTTAACTTATTTCTTTTCCTAAATCAGATAATTCCTTTTGATGGTGATACTTTTAAATATACTTTGTCCCCGACTTGAAATTCTAAGGCTTCTCCTTGTCTTTGATTTCAAAGATCTTATCAGACGTTTCCTGTATGAGTTCTGGGCCTATAATTTGTCTATCTCCTACTTCAGTCTACACAAAGGTGACAGTTGGGAGATTGGGGCCATTAGAACATCCTTACTCTTGTAACTAGCTGAAACTACGACTGGGAAGTCTAGCTTTGAGGTCTAGCAGCAATGAATACTCAAGAAGAAACACCCTACCTTCTCTACTCGAAACTATTCTAAGTTTGAAGAAGCCGACATGAATTGACTACCTAAATAGCCTTTCAAATCAAAATCGTATACACTTTCTTCCGTATAAAGCTTCAAATGGAGCTACCCCTATACTAGCATGAAATCTATTGTTATATGAAAATTCTATCAAAGGTAAGTGTATATCCCAACTACCACCAAAATTTAATACAAAAGCTAGCAACATATCTTCCAATGTTTGGTGTTTTCTCACTCTGTTCATCTGTTTGTGGATGATATGATGTACTCATATTTATTTTGTTCCTAATGCCTGATGCAAGGTCTGCCAAAATTTTGAAGTAAATCGGCTGTCTCTATCTAATATATATTGAAATTGGTATTCCATGTCTAGACACAATCTCCTTCATATAAATTAGCTAAATTCTCCATTTTGTAATCTTCTCTAATTGGTAAGAAATGAGCTGATTTAGTCAGTCTATCGACTATAACTATATTATGGTCATATCCATTTGAGGGTCTGTGTAATTTAGTCACAAAATCCATAGTAATCTGGTCCCACTTCCATTCAGGGATTTATGGGTTGTTGCAAACGTCCAGAGGGTTTCTGATATTGGCGACTCTTGAATAGGTATCACATTTTTCTACGATCTTGCAATGATTTCTTCATACCTGGCCACCAATACGTTTCTCAGATCCTTGTACATCTTATTATTCCCCGGTGTACTGAATATCTTGACTTGTGTGCCTCACTCAGAATATTTTCTCTGAGTATGCCATTGTTAGGAATCCAAATTCTTCCTTTAAATCTCTAGATCCCATTTAACATGGCTTCTAGTTAATCTTCTTGCTCCATCACATTCTTTAGTTCATCTTTTTGTTCAGTATCTCGGATTTGACTTATCAGATCTAAATGTAACTCCATTCTCATAGCACGAACCCGTAATGACTTGGTTCTTTCCTTCCTACATAAGGCATCTACCATTATATTTGCTTTACCTGGGTGATACTTGATTTCACAATCATAATCACTCAGTGATTCTACCCATCTTCTTTGTCTCATATTCAACATCTTTTGGTCGAATATATAATGCAAACTTTTATGATCCGTATAAATTATGCATTTGGTTCCATACAGATACTGTCTTTAAATCTTAAGTGAAAATACTACTGCTCCTAGTTCTAAATCATGAGTAGTATAATTCCTTTCACTTCCTCTGAGTTGTTGAGACGCATATGTAATTACTTATTTTGTTGCATCAAACCCCATCACAAACTTGAGTGATGCGTCACAGTATACTACAAATACAGTGCCTTCTGGAAGAGCTAAAATAGGAGCACTACATATTTATGTTCAGGATCTCAAATGCAATGTCTAGTTTTTCTCCCCAAACATATGGTTTATCTTTCTGAGTTAATTCTGTTAACGTTGGGCTACTCTGGAGAAGTTTTCTATAAATCTCCTATAATAACGGCCAAACATAAAACTGACGTATCTCAGTTGGTCTTTTCGGAGCTTCCCACTTCTTAATCGCATCAATAAATCTCCTATATAACCGGCCAAACATAAAACTTGACGTATCTCAGTTGGTCTTTTCGGAGCTTCCCACTTCTTAATCGCATCAATCTTTGCTGGGTCGACTTGAATTCCATCTTGGTTAACCACATGTCCTAAGAATTGTACTTCTCGCTTCCAGAATTCATATTTTGAGAATTTAGTGTACAGTTCTTCTTTTTGAAATAGCTCCAACGTTAACCTTAGATGCTTTTCATGTTCTTCCTTACTTTTAGAATAGATTAAAATGTCATCTATAAAGACTATGACAAATTTATCCAAGTAAGGTTTGCACACTCTGTTCATTAGATCCATGAATACAGCTGGAGCATTAGTTAACCGAAATGGCATTACAAGGAACTCATAATGACCATATCAGGTTCTAAATGCAGTTTTAGGTATATCCTCTTCTTGTACCCTTAACTGATGATATCCTAATCTCAGGTCAATTTTTGAAAAATAGTTCGATCCTTGTAGTTGATCAAATAGGTCATCTATTCGAAGGAGAGGGTACCTATTCTTAATAGTCACTTTATTAAGTTCCTTATAATCGATGCACATCCTAAAGGTTCTGTCTTTCTTCTTCACGAACAAGACTGGAGCTCCCCATGGTGAAACACTAGGACGTATAAATCCTTTATCCAACAGCTCTTGTAATTGATTCATCAATTCCCTCATTTCTGATGGCACCAATCGATACGGGGATTTGGCAATTGGTGCAGTCCCTGGTACTAATTCAATTTTGAATGCTACTTGACGAGGGGGCGGCCTTCCTGGTAACTCATCAGGAAATACTTTTGGATATTCTCTAACAACAGGAACATCTTCCAAGTTCTGCTTGACTGGTTTTGTATCAACTACATGGGCCAGAAATGCTAAACATTTCTTTTTCAAATATTTCTGAACCTTCATACAAAAAATTATTCTGATAGGATCTCTAGGTTTCTCGCCGTGTATGAAAAGAATTCAGTTGTCTCTCATTAAAGGGCTTTTAATCATTCGTTTTTCACAAATGATTTCTGCCTGATTCTTACTTAACCAATCCATACCCATAACAATATCAAAACCTCCTAATTCAATAGCGATCAGATCTATGTCAAAGCAATAATTATCTAAGTTTATAATACCATTAGGAATAACTTCACTAGCCTTTATCATTTTTCCATCGGTTAATTCTATTGCATACTAATTTTTTAGTTTCTCTGATGTTAATCCAAGTAGGGGTTTGAAATAATTTGAAACAAAACTTTGGGTTGCTCCTGTATCAAAAAATACAGTTGCGTATTGATCATTAATAAGGAACGTACCCATCACCACTTCTGGTTCCTTTCGTGCCTCTTCCTCTTGAAGCATAAATGCTCGACCATGCGCCTTGTTGGGATTCCTTGGAGTCTTCCCTTTCAATTCTGGGCATCCGTTGCGAAGGTGATCTTCTTTTCCATATTGGTAGCATACTGGCTTAGGATTTGTGGGTCCCTTACATTCCCTGGATGTATGTCCCTTCTTCTTGCAATTATTACAAATTACCATCACACATCTCCCAGCATGATATCTTTTTTTGCAGGTATTGCACCAGGGTTGACTTTCTGTCCACAGCCTTTCTTCCTGCGCGATTCCCATAAAATTTCTCTCTGGGTGTCTGTTTATCCTCTTGTTCTAGTTTCCACCAAAATTCCTTCCTGTATGGTTGTTCCATTTTTTTTTCTCTCCTACCTTGGTTGTAGTTAATGTTCCGTTCCTAAGCATTTTGTCTGTCAAAGTTCCTGCTAGACCAATGCATCCTAAAAAGTTTGGCATTGCATATTTCATCATTCCTCTTATCTGTGGTACTAAACCCCAGATGAATCTTCCTATCCTTTTTGTTTCTGGAGTCACCAAATGTGTCATCAATCTAGAAAACTCATTGTATTTATCAGTATATTCCTGATAAGCAGCACCTTTCATTTCTAGTGCTAAAAATTCTACTTCGATCTTTTCTATTTCATTATAGGGACAGTATTTTTTCAATCATTGGTTTCCTAAATTCTTCCCAACTTAATCCATTCATAACATTCCTTCCCTTTGTTTGAATTTCCATTTTCCACCAAGACTGTGCTTCTCTGTTGGACTCAACAATTGCATTAAGAATTAATGCATGAAAAAGTATGATGCTTGCCAAAACATACAATCAAACAAAATGTGTTATAACATACAAAACAATCGTTTATAACATATTAACATTATTAACATTCATAACAATCACAAACATTTGTTTAAATTTCTTTTTCAGATTTGTAGATGAAAGAAATTTTGACCAAGTGTTCGCAGCGGATGAAGAGTCTCCGTAGCGGATGAAGATCATCAGCAACGGATGAAGAAAATTCATCTAAGTGTGTGTAGTGGATGAAAGAATCCCCCAGCGGATGAAGAACATACAGCGGACAACATCCACAGCGGATGTTTATCCATAGCAGATGACATTCCACAGCGGATGTTCATCCACAGCTGATGAACATCCACAGCGGATGAACAACCAAGCATCCACAGCGGATGAACAACCAAGTATGCACAGCGGATGAACAGTCTTCTCCACAACGGATGAGAAAACCTCCACAGCAGATGACTTAATTCCACAGCGGATAGCTTAGACACTTAGGATTATTTATGTAATATTTGTTTACATAAGGGTAGTTCAGTAATTGTATATAGCTTTTGTGTATAGGCTATAAATAGCACACTACCCTAATCCTTGGTAAGCTTTTGAACAATCAATCAAACAATCTGTTATTATCATTTCGAGCATTCAAAACACACACACACAACACAATCACACACACACACACACTGAATTCTTTCACTTGAATCATGGGTTTCCGCACCATGTTTCTTGTTGGTTGAATATTGAGAGATATTGAAAAAGGTCCTTGGGGGAATCAAATTGTTCATGTTGAATATTGTTCTAATATGTTCATGTTCAACATGTTGTTGTAAAGTTGATTTCATCAGGTGGTATCAGAGCAATGGCTCAATCATTCATTGATTTCGATCCTCTCATTCAACAACATTGATTTCAGTGGTTCATTAGCTTCAAAAACAAACATTCAAGCATCAAACTCATCTTCTTCTTCTCATAAACATTCATTAAATGCAAACATCATGATTACTGAATCATTTTTTGCATTTTGAAGAAGTTTTGTTGATTTTTCAGCTTGAACATCACAAACAACACAAGTTTCTGTGAAACAATACACGGGTATTGTTCATCAGTTGTTAAAACATCTTCAAACAGAAGGTTTTTAGCTTCGAAACATCATTAAAACAAAGCATTTTGTGAGCATTCTAAATCAATTAGATTGTTCATAATCATCATACACTAGTGACAATCTCACTAGAAACATATTTTGTTCATTGTTCAACCATCGGGTTGAATATTTTGAAAAAAATCACAACAAAACCCTAGGAAAACTAGGTTTTGCATACACAATTCACGGGAATTGTGTTTGTTGTTTTTGATAAAACCATCGAAAAACTAGTTGTCTTGTTTGAAAAGTTTTCAAAATCAACTTTTTGATCTAAAAAGTTGTATAACAAAAGACAAACTCTATTTTTAGGGTTTTTGCAAAGAATATTGATT
Organism: Flaveria sonorensis; assembly: GCA_025506505.1. Taxonomy (NCBI): domain Eukaryota; kingdom Viridiplantae; phylum Streptophyta; class Magnoliopsida; order Asterales; family Asteraceae; genus Flaveria; species Flaveria sonorensis. The sequence continues at coordinate 43,303,371 of CM046434.1, forward strand.
TTTGCACTAAGACAAATATCCATCATCCATAATCTTTCTTGTCATCTGTGACAAAGAAAGAGACAAACATAGGATTTTAATTAATTAATTAATTAATCTCTTTATTTGGTAAACAATTAAAACAAATTAGTTTATCAAATTAACAAACAAATCCTAGAGACAATTAGGATTAATTAAAATTTTAGCACCGGACTAAAATTTAAACAAACCAATTTAACATAAAATTTAACTTACAACCAGTGGAGGCTGCCAGTTTCTTGGATCAAGATTGATCTCTTGGCAATGCAAGAAACAGTCAAATGTCTCTGTATCCACAATCGAAGCAGAATATATAGCTGCTTCTGCATGCTTTTCTTAAGTGTTATGGATTCAAAACCAAATGCTTGATAATGGGTTTAATTATCTTAAAACACCCATACACATTGAAAATTCTGCAGCCATGTTTATAACAGATAATCCTGTTCAACATTCAAAAACCAAACACATAGAGATCAGATATCACTTTCTAAGAGATTGCTCTAAAAAGGGTCTGATCAAGTTGATCAAGGTCCACACAGACAACCAATTGGCTGACCTTTTTACAAAACCATTTGATTCAACACGATTTGAATTTTTGGTTTAGTCTCTTGGTATGATCAACTATGAAACAACAAATTAATATTTCAAAACATTCAAATCATACATACTTGATTTTGTCAAAGTCCATGATTACCATCAGCTTTCCCTTATTCAAAATCAAGATATCATGCAAATCATTCATTTTGATAATATTGAATTACACATACATTTTATGAGAAATGATATTACACTAGCATAATTCTTCACTTGAGTCTTTTTCCACTAATAAAGACTGACAAATTCTTTGTTTGATATGTGGATAGGCTCAGCATGGGACACATAAAATTAGATACAACAGTGAAGAACTAAATTCTCATGACTGTGTGGTAACAACACATCTTGGTTTATGGTGACTATTGATCTATCCAATATAGGTTGCTTTCAAAGTAACTACAATACACCAAGTGAAACAGATTATAATTACTCAATCATTCAAGTGTCTCCTTTGTTATGATAATCATAGACCTGAAGTACACCTAGGCATTCTTTGTTGTGCTAAGCACAGACCTGAATGACCTAAATCATGATCCAAAAGATTCCTAAAGAGGAACACATCCATCTTGGATGAATCATCAATAAAGTCTTTATGACTACATTCCTTGTGAATGAATCAAAAGAATCCCAAAAAGGATCAACTTCCAAAGTGAAGTGAAAAAGAATCCCAAAGAGGATCAACCAACATGGATCAAATTGAGCATTTATACTCCTAAGGAACTAGGTTTTAAGTATTAAAAGTACTTTCTAGCATATCTTGAGGAGGGTAGTATTAATCATACAATCAGATGTGGGGTAGATACATCTCATGTCAATCAATTCAAAATATGATAATCACTTACTATTTTAAATCAATCATCAAAACCATGCTTGAGTTTAAGGGGATCCATATATCTACAATCAACATTGTTCTTGTCTATGTCTATTCTCCAAATCATACAAACAACTCAATGAGAACTATAGACTAGTATGATCTCATGGTATGTGTAAAAGATGAATGTGTAAAACATGATAAACATCCCTTTTTAGTAAGATTCACTCTTCTCTTGCTAAATGATTATCAAACAAGCAAAATGGACTTTGATAATTTCCATATTAAATCATATAAATTTTTGACATTTTATAAAAGATTTTCATAAATATGCAAAAAATTTAGGGGGAGAAATTGAACATGGAAATATCAAAGGCAGCAGAATTGTGCATATTCATACATTTTAAAATTTGAAATTTTCTAAATTTTGAGTTTTAAACAAAGCCAAGTCAAGCCAACACCCAAACAGTAGGTTGACACACATACATTTGTTTATTTTATTACACAATATTGCTTATGAGTGATATTAAATCATCCATATATTGAATATGTTTAAAATTTTCAATATTTTAACATACATTGTAAATTAAGGATTTAAACAAACATTTTGATTTAAACAAGTTTCATCAAACAAATGTTCTTTTGGAAGAAAATTTTATCAAACATATGCTTCAGAAGACATTAGTTCAAAACAAACAAAAATCTGAAATTTTTTTGAAAAAAACTGTTGTCACAGTGGACACATAAACATACACCCGTTGTAGCTACAGTAATCATCATAACATGAAAAATTCACCAAGTGTATATCGCGGACTAATCAAACAAACATCCGCTATGCACTTATAAACATACAAGCGTTCACAACGCATGATGTTGGTAAGGCATCCGCTGTGAATACAGTGCCATTCCACAGCGCATGACTAACATAAGTCAGCCGTTGTAGAAACAGTGCAAGTGTATACAGCGTATGCACACAGGTAATCATACGCTATAAACATTCACACATCACATCCAAGTGTACACAGCGCATGAACAAATGTTCATCCGCTGTGAACAATCATCATAACATTTCATGTGTCCACAGCACATGAACAAATGTTCATCCATTGTGAACAAACAATCAAAGGTTTCAAGGATCTATAGCGTATGAACAAATGTTCATCCGCTGTGAACAAACAAACCATTTCAATAACATACAATCATGCAATCAAACAGTTTAAGCGATACCACACAATCAGTACAATCTTTCATATCAAACACATACACATATTTTCCTAACAAACAAATCATTAACAAGCACCAACACACACACACATTGTTTCTAATAGACAAAACAGTAACAAGCAATCATTAAATTGATGGCAACATCATACTTAGGGGGAGTATTGTTGGACTCAACAATTGCATTAAGAATTAATGCATGAAAAAGTATGATGCTTGCCAAAGCATACAATCAAACAAAATGTGTTTTAACATACAAAACAATCATTTATAACATATTAACATTATTAACATTTATAACAATCACTAACATTTGTTTAAACTTCTTTTTTAGATTTGTAGATAAAAGAAATTTTATCCAAGTGTTCGCAGCGGATGAAGAGTCTCCACAGCGGATGAAGATCATCATCAGCGGATGAAGATCATCATCAGCGGATGAAGAAAATTCATCTAAGTGTGTGCAGCGAATGAAAGAATCCCACAGCGGATGAAGAACATACAGCAGAAACATCCACAGCAGATGTTCATCCACAGCGGATGACATTCCACAGCAGATGTTCATCCACAGCGAATGAACAACCAAGCATCCACAACGGATGAACAACCAAGTATGCACAGAGGATGAATAGTCTTCTCCTTAGCGGATGAGAAAACCTCCACAGCAGATGACTTAATTCCACAGCGGATAGCTTAGACACTTAGGATTATTTATGTAATATTTGTTTACATAAGGGTAGTTCAGTAACTATATATAGCTTTTGTGTATAGGCTATAAATAGCACACTACCCTAATCCTTGGTAAGCTTTTGAACAATCAATCAAACAATATGTTATTATCATTTTCGAGCATTCAAAACACACACACTAACACATAATCACACACACAAACACTGAATTCTTTCACTTGAATCATGGGTTTCCGCACCATATTTCTTTTGGTTGAATATTGAGAGATATTGAAAAAGGTCCTTCGGGGAATCAACTTGTTCATGTTGAATATTGTTCTAATATGTTCATGTTCAACATGTTGATGTAAAGTTTATTCATCATTCTCCTTTGAGGGAATGCGAAGCAAACCTGGTTTGTAGTTATCAGCACAATCACTGATGTCTAAAACTGACTCCATTTCCTCTAACCAGCGTAAAGCTTTCACTACTCCACTCTTTCTGTCAAAGTCTTAGGGTTTACAAGGCATAAAAGCCTTATAAGAACATCCTTTTCTAGCTTCATCAATAGCTTCCTCTTCATGGTTTCCACTTCGTTAGTATGTGCTGGTCCATTGTCTCCAGGCGGCACTCCTTCAAAATTACAAGTTTGTTAAAGCTGGGTCACTAATGTAGGTATTGCAACTTCCAGTTGTTGAGTCACTATTCAAGAAATTCTCTCGTCCTCATTTGTGGTAGTATTTGCTGGCGGGGTCTCTTCTACTAACCTAGTTCTTGTTTACCCGACACGTGAAGTTCTTTGTACTGGTTGAGTATCTCTTCTTGGCGGCATTTTCTTTTTCACTACATACCAATTATATTATTATTACATAAATTTTACTAATATTATATCATAATCATAAGCGAAATGTTATATTATTTTCTCATTTCATATATCTGAAACAGTTGTATAACATATAGGGTTTCCTATTTCTCTAATCTCTCCACACCCAATTCCATATCCTAATGAAGATACTTTTGCTTTCTTTCTTCACTTCCTTGACATCTTCTTGAAGAATTCGAATTTCTCGTTGTATTCTTTTAACCTTATTAAGAATCTTCTTAGTAGTCTTCATTTGACATTCCTCCAACCTTTGCCTCTTAACTCCTCTTTCTTCAGTTTCGGAATTACCAGGTTGGATGGTAGGTGTTATATCATATGTTGGAAAGAGGTTTTCTTGGTTTTTGTTTTCTTGCTCCACAACTTCTTTAGTTGAAAATTTCTTTCCACGTCGTACATTCTTTCTTGGTGTCATGATTGTATAGCCTCCCATGGTTACTGGTGCACGTCGGACGTAAAACTTTGGCGTTGTGTTGGTCCGAGTCTCAGGTTGAGGTGTTTCTACTTTGTTCTGAGGCTCTATCTCAGGGGTTGTTTCTCTATGGTTGCTATGATCCGAAGGATCAGTTTCATTATAGTAGCTATCAGATTTATTAGAATTCATGCTGCAAAAATTCTTACAAATTTAACTCATGTAAAAAACATAAGATTCATAAAATTTCACATATGAATCATACATAATTCAAGTTTTATTTTTTTCTAAGCATGAATATGATCACATAAAATTCATGGAAAGAAACAAACACAAGATATTATCATACTAGATAATTTATCGTCATTCGAGCTTATAGTTATAGTCTAGGCATTTACTAATAATATCTAATTCTCTATAACCAATGGCTCTGATACCAAGCTATCACATCCCGGTGGAAGCATGAAATGCTTTGGTGTGACTATTGGTTCGAAACACATTGATTATAGATCTAAACAATCACACCAAATAAATTTAATAAACAGTAGATTAAACATTCATAGATTACGGGTTACATTCTTACAACATATACAAAACTTGTCCTCTTTCAGACTTTTACATAATATATTGTAAGCCTATTACAAAAGATTTAAGTAACTACTTTGTTAGTCTTCTCAGTAATAGTGGATATGTGCATCCACAGAAATGCTGAGATCTACCAAGTTCACTGTTACTCGTACACACGTCTTTCCAATCACATCATACCACCCATTGAAAACATCAAAAGTAAGCACCAGATTATAAGTCATACAGATTACCTGAAAAAGCATACTCAAAATAGTCAACATAAAGTTAGTGAGATCATAGGTTTAATAACTTAACAAAATTTATTGATGTGATATAAATAAGATTACAACCAAACCTACTTATATGTCAGGTGATTCATAACTGTCATACATACAAATCACAAATCAGATAATATAACGTCACAACACTTATTTTGCTGATGCAGGAAACATATTCCTAAGTAGCGCTACCTATATTATCAGACGGTTCCTTATTTGAATTAATGGTTGTAACTTATGGCACAAATGATAGTAACTTATCAAAATTCTTATCTACATTAGCATCCAAAATAAACACATTATGCTTTTTCCCCCAAAACTCATAGATATAAAATGAGGCTATGATACTCACCTCAAATCCAGCAAAATTCTATAAAATATTACAAGTTATAAATAAATTTCTTTAAAGTTTTCATCATTTATATCTTAATTCAAATAGAAATTCCAAAATAGTAGCTACGGTTAACCATAAATTACCAAATTTTATAAACAGTAACATCTCAAAATCCAGATTAACATATAAAAATTTCAGTTAATACCTATGACAGGGTTTTTATGAGAATGAAAATCTCAGTTGATGTGACTCAACTTAGGATCGAATATGAGGATTGAGTCAGTAATATATTTGTGGAATTACTATATTACAGAACATTAACTACTGAAGTAAATGCTTTGATTAAAAGTTCACAAAGACAACAAGGTTACCGCTGAAAATGTATAATATTATGACTGATGGAAGAAGCTTATAAAGTTAGGGTATACTATTCTATTTATAGGCATACCCATTGCCTGTACAAAATGACTAAACTACCCTGATTATTATACATCAGAATGGAGTCTAAGTACAAAAATAACATAAGCATTTATAAGTGTTCATCTGCATTGACTAATGCGGATGAACAAGTCTTCATCAGCATTTGTTGTTGATTGTCTTCAGCATTAACTTAGTTCATCCGCATTTGTTGTTGCGGATGAACAAGTCTTGGCAGCATTTCTTTTGTTTATCCGCATTAGTCAATGCAGATGAACAAACACTTGTCAGCATTTCTTCTTTCTTCATCCGCATTAGTTAATGCGGATGAACAAATACTTGTCAGCATTTATTCAATGTTCATCCGCATTAACTAATGCGAAGACTTCAACACTTGTCTTTTTCTTATCTTTGTCTTCTATCTTGTTGATTTCCAACCAGAGCAACCTACAACCACCTCTTGAATTGGCAAGTATGATCCTTTCAGGGTCTAACAATACTCCACCTAAGGATTATACTACCTAAGTTCATCAAGAGTGTGATGGTGGATGAGGTTGTGATGATTCTGGTGGTTCTTGTTGTGCTTCCTTTGGTTGGACTATTGTTGGGTAGAGTGTTGATGCAGTTTTAGCAGGAAGTACAGGTTCTGCCAAAGAAGGATCCAAGATTGCCTTGATCATATTTAAGAAATCCTTGGCATCATTCATCTTTTCTCGGCTCAGGACATGTATCTTCATCTGACTCATAGTGTGTATGGCAGCAATGGGCATTTTTTTCAAAGAGATGGGCTCCCACACAGAATTTGTGGAAAGACCATCTCTGTGAATCAGCAGTGATCCATCTGCATCAACTTCTAGCTTTCCAATGTTGCCCATTTGGAAAGGCACCTTCTTTTTCTTTCTTTGTTCCCTTTTCTTGTATATTCTATCATATGCCATCTTCAAAATCTTGATACATTTCAGCAAGATCTCCAAGTCATCTTCTCCCAGTTTGTTGCTGAGAGCTCTGAAGTGTCTTGTGAAAATGTAGTGAATATAAGATTCATCCAACAACCTTACTTCATATCCACTGAACAGTCTGATTTCAGGTGCTTCTTTTCCACCCCATTTCCTCTCAATTACCAACTCAAATGTTTTCTCATCATAGTACACATTGGAGATTGGCTTATTCTTGTGAGTTCCAGCAACCATCTTCCTTTTTAATGACTTAGTTGGCTTTACATTAAATTCAAGAAATACCAACTCTTCTGATTCACTCTTTTTCTTTTGTTCCAGAGGATTTCTAAAAGATCTATCCTTTCCAGAGGATTTCTAAAAGATCTATCCTTTCTCAAACAAATAGCTTTCAGAGATTTGAAGTTGTTTGTCTTCTGAAACATTTTCAGAATGTCTTCAAATTCATATCCTCTATACATGGGATCATGATTGATCAATTCAAGCTCTACCAATTCCTTTAGGTCATGAATCTCCATTGAGTTCACCAGAGTAGAGTACTCTGTGAAAAAGTGAACAAGCCCAGAGATCCTCTTTACCATAAACATGTTCCAACTATTGTCATACTTCCAGGCAATGATTTTAACATCAGTTTTGCCTTTAGGAGCAGACACACCCTTAATCATCTCAGAGGTGGTTAACCCTTCCTGCAGCTTAAGTTGGGAGGATTCAATGAACCATTCTGGATTCTTGTGAAACATGGGTGCCAAGACATCTTGATCCTTGGTACTAAGTTGAACATCTTATGCTAAAGTTCTTGTTCTTGATTTTCTTCTGGTTACTTCTTCTTCTATGGACTGAAGTCTTTCGTTCTTTTCTTTAATCATCATCAACATTTCAGCCCTTAGAGAGTTGGTCTTCATATTACCCAGCTTTCTTTTTGTGAACCCTTTCTTGGATAAATAATCCTTTATTTCCCTGTCAGTCTACTGTAGGGATCAGGATATGCAGATTGGATTTCTTGATGCTTTACAGGTTTGGCAGCACTTGTAGTGATTTGGGAAATTTTAATCTTTCTTATAATCAATGATAAAGGTGGGATCAAGTAGCTTTTCCATTTTTCTCACCTCTTCAACCATGCCCTCATAAGTCATGCTAAACACTTCATCTACTCATATCCATGATTGATCAGATACATGGCCTAAATCATGAGATCATCTGATTGTGCTTTTTCAACCATTTCTTCAATGATGTTTCAACCTTTGCAGGACTGTCTCTGGCCAAAGGGTCATCAACTGATGTTTCATCATATTCTCCTTCAATCTCTCCTTCTTCTAATACAATCACCTCAAGTATATCTTTTAGCTCTTTCTCTGCCTTCTCATGTTCTTCTAAAAGATCAGCTATAGCTGCTAGGCTTCTTGGATCATCCTTTTGTTTCTTAACAGGTTGTTCTTCTTCTACCATTGGCAGTTTTCCTTTGGCTTTCTCTGTTAAGTACTTTCTTTTTCTTGAATATGTATGCAGTCTAGGGCCAAAGGTTGATGGGATAGATGCTTCCACTTCTTGTTTATTTCTTTCAATCTCAAGCTTTTCAGCTTCTTGATTCTGTTTCTCATTAGCTTCTTTCTGTTTTTCAGCTTCTTCAATCTGTTTTGCAGTCATTTCCCTATCTTTATTTCTTCACATAAGCTTTTGATCAATTCTTGTTGTTCAACAGTCAAGGTGACTGCTGGAACAAGCTGCAACTTTAATTCTTCTTATATAGGAACTAGATTCGTAGGGATTACAACAATTGGCTCTACAGAGTTCTGATATTGTAGTCCCAAAATTCTTCATCAATGATGAACTCACTAGAGGAGTACATATCCAGATCTTCTATAAGCTCTTCATGACTGAATCTTCTTCAGTAGAGGGATCAGAATGCACAACCATTGCCAAACTTTCTTCACCCCCAACCTCACTATGTTCTGCTTGTTGTGAGGTTTCAGCCTTTTTTGTTTCCATATCATCTTGATCAGGCATTTCTCTTGCCACTTCATCTTTTAGCTTTACAAGCATCTCTAATTCAGAAACTCTTTTGTTTAGAGCTTCAATCTGTTTGTTGAGATCAGCTATGATGTCTGTTTGCATCTCAATGAGGTTTCTTGTTCTTCCATAGCAATGGTCTGGATAGCTGCAGTATCCAAGTGACCACTGATTTCTTCTCTTGACATATCTAAGGCAGCTTTGAGTCTTTCAATCTCTTCATCCTTTTCTTTCTTTTCAGCCTCATATTTGATTCTTAGTTCTTTGAGCTCCTTTTCTTTTTCATCTAGCTCAAGAATTCTGTCATTTATTATCCTAGCCCTTCTCTCAAGAGTTTTCTCCATCCTTGCAACTTTCTGCAACAGATCAGTGATCATTTTGTCTTTCTCATCTGGTCTGTTTATTTTTGATTCAGCAAAGCCCTCTGATGGTCCTTCCTCTAAGAGTGTTAGTCTCACAGGAGATTGTGTAGGAGGGTGATCATCAGATGATGATTCAGAAGAATTTGATGAGCTGGCAGATTCACCAGCTTCACCAAAATCAGTAGCAGCTTGTGGAGATGAGACAGAGGGTGATAAATGATGGATTTGGATTGGAGATTGTTGAGGTGATTCAGTGATTTGGATTGGTGAATGTCAAGGTGAAAAAGTGGATTGTATTAGTGAATATGGAGGTGAAATAGTAGGTGATGCACCAAAGGGTGAGGGAAATACTTGTTCATGAACCATAGGCACAGTGTGAAGATCACCACCTACATCACCTTATGGTAACACTATCCTTGGTATGTCTTCAGCAGCCTCAGCATGCTCATCAACAGTGTGTTGATCAATAGCAGTTGGATGCTCTTCAACAACTTCTTGTACATCAGCTGGTTCTTCCATAGCTTGTTCCTCAACAATTTGTTCCTCCATAATAGGAACAGCTTCATCTGCAGCAGCTTCTTGCACTTCTTCATTGTTAATCTGTTGTAACATCCAAGGAAGTAATGGAAAGAAGGTTCCACTATAGAAATTCCTTGGATCCCTCTTTTTGATGTAATTGAATGACTTGGCATTATAATAAGGGATGTCCAAAACAGGGCCTTCTGGTTCAAGATTGGGAAATGCTTCATTGATGAAACATTGGATGAACCGTGGGTACATCGGAAACATGTGCCTTCTCCCTTCTTGAATGTTTGATATCAGACCATTGAAAACATAGGCAAACATGTTGAAAGGTCTATTTGTGCACAAGGCACAGATGGCTAATGATATGCTGATAGGGATATCATTCCAACCTGTCTTTCTCTTGGATAGGCAATGTTGGTATAAGTGAATAAGAAACCTCCATTGGAGATCAACCAACCCTTTGACAATCTGCTTCCCTTCAAAACCACCTTCATACCCAATGTTAGCAAAGAAAGTCATAATCTCATCTTCTTCAAGCTCTAGTGGAGAGTTCTCATCATCTTCAAATTGTAGACACTGTCTCACAATTTGTTCAGTGATTACTAGAGTGTGATCATTAGTGATTCTTCCTGAAATAGTCTTCTCTCCATCAATCTCTGCTACTTCAGCTGTTCCCCAAAAAGATCTAATGGAGTTCTCATAAATGATGGGTCTAACTGTAATAGCATGTGCCACTCTGGTATTAGAGATAAATCTGATCATATCTCTCAATCCTTCAGCTTCAGGCACAGTATGATCAAGAAATCCACTGACATTGTGGAGCTTACTCCATGTCAGATTAGCCATGGATTCTGCAATAGATACAAATGAGTTAGTAATTTTTTAACATTCATTATATCATATGCACTTGATCAAGTTTGACTTTTCATATTTTGACTTTTTCAGGTCAAAATTGAAATTTCAAATGTTACTGTTTTATTAGATTTTTGACCTAATCTTGACTTAGGTGATGGAGACTCATTGAAGTTAAGTTTTATGCTTAATTTTTGATCATTTTACTGTTTCAAGCATTCTTTTCAACTAGAACATTGGATTTGATTTACACAGTCCTAAGTTTCGGTTCACCTGTTCATCGTGGTTCAAATTAGGGTTTGAAAATCAGTTGTTCTATGTTATTCACATAAACATCTGTTTCAAGGAACTTGAGAATGTCATTTAAATCCAATGTTCCTGGTTGCATTTAGGAATTATCTCAAACCCAGGGTTCTCTGTTCATGCAGGTTCGATAGTTGAGGTTTTTGAATCCATTGAGAATCACCTTTTTGTTTGGTAACACTACGATGATGAATCAGAATGAACAGATATGAAGTTGATTGAATCAAAGTAAACCCTTGATTAGTGAATGTTTGAATGATGGTGAAGAACAGTAGATGAACGCTCGTCGCACTATGAAAGTTCACTCAAATTTGAAAAGTAATAAATTATTCACATTAAATGTGTTTAAATAGTACATTTGAAAACTTATCCAAAACTTACAAGTGTCAACAAATGTGCATAGAAATTTCACTACTGTAGCAAATGCGCATGAAGAATTTCTTTGGGCGCATTTACTGTAGCAAATGCACATGAACATTTTGTCATGAGTGCATTTACTGAAACAAATACAGAAGAACAAGTTAACTTGTCCGTATTGACTGTAGCAAGTGAGGAACAAGAAAATAACTTAACGCATTTACTATAACTAATGCGGATGAACAACTTTAACTTAACTGCATTACTGTAGCAAATGCGAAAGAACATGTTAGACTGTCCGCATTTACTGTAGCAAATGCAGAAGAACAAAAAGTTGTCCGCATTAGTTACACTTGAACAAAAACATAGCTACCCGCATTGGTTATGTGTCTGGGTTACCTTCACCCGCATTAACCAATACTCTTACCTGCATTAATTTTGAACTTGTCAAAAATTAATGTTTTCTGCAGAGGATGATTCTGACTGTTTTTGTACACTGATGTTCTTGATTTTTATAAAGATGAGTCTGTTGTTTTGTTTTTATGATGTTTTAATTGTTGCTTGTATTGTCAATTCTTGATTGGATTAACTTGTATACCGTGTGTGATACAAGTTTCCCGTTTTGACTGATCTTGGACTTTGTGCTTCCGAATATCTGCACACACTGAGATACTTATGGTATAGCTTCCACACCAACACAGTCAAACCTTTTTATTTTGCAAATTTTATGTTTTTGTGAATATTTTCTTTTAAATTTTTAATAACTCCCCCTAAAGTTTATATCCAGAATAGAAACTTTAATGAATTTTAAAATTGAAAGAAAAATATTTCTAAATTTTTTTTTAATTTTTTTTTGTTTTTCATAATTGTACATGACAAGGAGGTGTACCTTATTTGGGATCATATCAATCTTAACTTTCACAAGTGCAAGTAGTCAGGACCCTATTAATTGTAGGTATGTTTGTCTTTTTAAACTCATGCTTGGTTAATATTTTAATGCATGTGATCATTATCATGTTTTGAGTAGATTAAACTTTCAACATGTACCTCACACTCAGAAGCATAGAAAGATCAACTACCCTCATGAAATGTATGGTAGAAGTTTTTCACAGCTTGCATGACCAGGTCATTTAAATTATGAAATCTTATTTATTTTAGGGTAAGGGGGATCCTCATTGGTATTGTTTTATTTTGATCCTTATATTTATTTGATCCACATTGGGATTCTTTTTACTCTTCACTTTGGAAGGTGATCCACTTTGGGATTCTTTTTGTTCATTCTCAATGAATGTAATTCATCCAGATTGGATGTGTTCCACATTGGGAATCTTTTTGGATCTTGACATCAGCATTATGTGCTTGATTCTCCAGATCTTTGCTCAATAGAAAAGAGGAGAAACTGATGTGGGTGAATGAGATTCATAAGGTATCATGACCTGGTGTGTTTAGATTACTACACATAGAAACATTCGGATAAGTAAAATACTTACACACCATGTGATGATGGCCTCACAGTTGAATGTGATCTTTAGTTTATCACAGCATTTATCTTCTTTTCCAAGATGAGCCTACCCGCATATCAGGTAAGTCGTGTCAGCCTTTCAAGATTTTGAAATAAGCACAGTGAATGATAAAACGACTGTAGTTTAAGAGTACATTGCATGTACTACAACAAAATTGACTTCTTTTTGTATTTTAATGATTTTTTTATTGTTTTTGGAAATATTGATTTTACTCAAGGTTAATCATGACAATTGATTGGATTAAGAATTCAAACCAACTAGGGTCAAATGCCTTAGTGAACAAATCAGCTAACTGATAGTCCGTGTGAACCTGAATCAGCTTGATTAACCCCTTTTCAGCACAGTCTCTCAAAAAGTGAAATCTAATTTCAATGTGTTTAGTTTTTAAGTACTAAACTGGATTATTTGTAATAAACATGTCTGTTGTGTTGTCAATATGAATTGGTGTGTGCAAGAAGTTAAAACCATAATCAAGTATCTGGTTTTGAATCCAGAGAACTTGAGAGCAACATGCTGATGATGCTATGTATTTAGCTTCTGCTATTGAAATAGATACATTTGTCTACTTCTTGCACTGCCAGGAAACCAGTCTTGGACCTTGAAATTGACAACCTCCAGAAGTGGACTTTTCATTGAAGTTGCATCCCCCGTAGTCACTCTCTGTGTATACATAGAGATTGAAGTCTCCTTCCTTTGGATACCATGATCCAAACGCAGGCTTGCCCTTGAGATATCTGAATATCCTCTTCATAGCATTCACATGAGATTCTTTGGGATCAGCCTGATATCTGGCACAAACACAAACACCAAACATAATGTCAGGTCTACTAGCTGTAAGATACATAAGTGAACCTATCATTGATCGATACAGAGTCTGATCCACTGATTTGCCATTGTAGTCTAGACCAATCTTCACTTTAGTATCCACAGGAGTTCTAATGGACTGACAGTCTGCTAAATGAAATTTTTTCAACATAGATTCCACATATTTTGATTGATTGATGAAAATTCCATTTGTTGTCTGTTCAACTTGTAAACCCAGGAAGAAAGTGAGCTCTCCCATAGTGCTCATTTGAAACTTAGAGTGCATTAGGTTTTCAAAGTCTTTACAGAGTTGTTTGTTTGTTGAGCCAAAAATGATATCATCCACATAGATCAGGACAAGCAACAGTTCATGTCCCTTCTTCTTTCTAAATAAAGTTTGATCAATCTTTCCTCTTTCATATCCATGATCAAGGAGAAAAGATGATAGAGTCTCATACTACTTTCGAGGGGCTTGATGTAAACCAAACAGAGCTTTGTTAAGCTTGTATACTCTGTGAGGGAAATTAGGATCCTTAAAGCCTGGTGGTTGACTCACATAGACTTCTTCTGAGATTTTTCCATACAAAAATGCACACTTTACATCCATTTGATACACAGTGAATTTCATGGATGCAGAGTAAGCAAGAAATAGTCGTATGGATTCCAATCTCGCAACAGGAGCAAACACTTCGTCATAGTCGATTCCTTCTTCTTGAGTGTAGCCCTGTGCAACCAATCTTGCCTTGTTTCTGATGACAATCCCACTGTCATCAGTCTTGTTTCTGTACAGCCATCTAGTGCCAATAGGGTATTGTCCTTCGGGAAGATCCTCCAGTTGCCATACCTCTTGTTTCTTGAACTGTAGCAATTCTTCCTGCATTGCCTTAATCCAGCTATTGTCTTCAAGTGCCTCTTTAATATTCTTGGGTACAGTTTGACACAGAAAGAAAGAAAACACACAGATGTTTGAGATACTTGACTTGCTTCTGGTCACCCGCTCATCAAAATCACCAATGATGTTGGACACTGGATGGTTCTTATGTGTTCTGGTAATTGGCATCAAATCACCAGCAATGGTCACATCAAGATTGGAGACATTCAGATCATCTTGTTGAAAGGCATGTTCAGGTTGAGATGTAGGAGAATGATGAAAGTAATCAAATGCTTCAACATCTTCAGCTTCAGCAGCACTTTGAATACTTTCATCATTTGCATTTCCTTTGGTTTCAACTGGTACAGAAGCTGATTCTTGGTTTCTCACTTCAGTTGAAGGTTCAGCTAAAGGAGTGGGAATTGAGCTAGGACCAGCCTCAGTTGAAACACTCTGATGTTGTGTAACTTGTCTGACCAGATCTACTTGTAGTGGGACTTCTTCATTAAATGGATCAGTAGAAGAAGGAGGAATCATAGGAAAGTCATTTCTTCTTTCCAATGTTCCAGATGATCCTGCATAAGACAAGTGAAACTGATCAAAAGATCTAGTAAATGAGTCAATATCAAACAACCAATCAGGACCATTTGTTGATTTAGGAAAAGAGTGCTCATTGAATTGAATATTGTTTGATTCATCAATGATGTTTAATCTTGGATTAAACACTCTAAAAGCCTTTGAGACGGAGGAATACCCCACAAAGAATCCCTCGTCAGACTTAGGAGCAAACTTTCCTAAATGGTCTCGTGTGTTCAATATTGAGACCGAACAACCAAATGACTTCAAAAATCCAATAAACGGTTTTCTGTGAAAAAGAAGTTCATATGGTGTTTTATTGCTTTCTTTAATGATCAAAGTTCTATTTTGCACAAAGCACGATGTGTTTACAGCTTCTGCCCAAAAGGTAATTGGCAGTTTTGCATCGGCTAGCATTGTTCGTGCAGCTTCAATCAGTGTTCTATTTCTTATTTCAGCTACACCATTTTGTTGAGGAGTCCTAGCTGCACTCAATTGATGAACAATGCCTTTTTGTGTGCAAAATGAACTTAGATCTTCATTCTTGAATTCTGTCCCATTGTCACTTCTGATTGATTTTACCTTTAGATCAAGTTGATTTTCTATTTTTATGATAAAATCTTTTATGATTTGGGACGCCTCGTTTTTATGAAGTTAAAAGAAGACACATGTAAATCATGTAAAGTCATCTATGATCACCAAACAATAATGTTTCTTTCCAATACTCATGACATGAGTTGGAACAAAGAGATCCATATGAAGCAACTTCAATGGAGAGTTGTTTGTGTTCACTAGCTTTGGCTTATGGGAGGACTAATGTTGTTTTCCTTTAAGACATGCAGAACAGTGGTCAATAAATGAAATTCTTTTTGAGGTAAACCAAGTACATGATTTCCTTTGACCAATTTCTTCATGTTTTTGAAATTCATGTGTCGTAAGCGTCTATGCTATGACCTCTCGTATATTTGTTAGATTGTTTTGTTAATTCCGTTACCTCTTGTAAGTGGTTGTTTTGTAATTAATACGAATACGAAGGCTCATTTGCAATTTTTTAGTGATCTTGACCCTATTGGCATCTAAATTATTATAACTTGTTTATTATAAATACTTAAAAAAAAATAAATAATAATAATAATAATATAATAATAATAATAATAATAATAATAATAATAATAATAATAATAATAATAATAATAACAATAATAATAAAAATGATAATAATAATAAGTGAAAACTTATGAAATAAATAAAATTTTGTAAGAATCTATTTAATTAAAATTAATAATTTAACTTTGGCATAAATGACAAATTCTAAACAACAGGACTTAGGTGTATTTTAAAAATTCAAACTCAAACCGCCGCTTTTCCGGTCAACCACCGGCCAACGCCGCCGAAGCTCCGGCGAGCGCCGGTCACCACCGAAACGTCCCAATTACACCCCAAAACCGTTTCTAAAACCGTCGAAACATGATTCGAACACATGGGTGTTTAGTGTGATTTTAATGGCGATTAGAACCCGAAACCGATCCTCATCAAAAACCACAAACTCGTTTCAACGTTTAAACCTAACAATAATGAGATTAATTGAGTTTACACCCTCGTTTAATCATTTTGAAACCAATAATGTGATTAATTTCACTTTAAACGGCAAAATTAAACACCTAAATCGAAGGTAACGCCCGAGATTAAACTAGGAGCCGTTGGACACCTAATCGGCCAAATTAAGGCTATAAATTAGAGGGCAAATGTTCGTGTTAGCTTCTTTTAACTTTCTGTAAGTTTAATTTCACAAACAACACATACACACATTAAGATTGAATCGGTAACCATCGCGAGCCTAGTTCGAACCCGACAATGCCAATAATACGTCAATTAAGGTAATTCAAGGGGGGTTTTAGAATCGGTTTTACATGGGGAACAAAAACCCCATGATTCCAGTCGTTAACAAAATCAAAGGGGACTTCAATTTGATCGATTTGGAAACTACGGTTTGTGTTGATTTGGGGATTCCTTGGGTAATAAGTTATAACATTTGATTTGTGATTTATAACACAAAACAGGGCTTTGGCCCGTCAGTTAAGGCTTGGAGTGGTGAGGTAAAGGACCCGGGTTCGAACCCGAGTCCCTGCATAATTTTTAAAAATGAGTTTTTCGGGATTTATAAAATTCAGAAAATGATTTTAATATTATTATGAATTATATAAAAATCATTTTCAATCAGAAATTAAATAAAATGATTTTCTTTTAAATTTCCTAGAAATTTAATTAATAAATCTTTTTTTTTTTACCTTGAAAGTTATAAAAATTGTTATAAAATATGTTGTTAGTTTTAAATTGTAATGAAATTATTCTTCTTCATTCTCAAGAAATTCAATTTAATAAATCTTTCATTTTTTTTTATAAATATATTTACAAGTTTGAAATTGTATAAAAATGTATATACATATAATTGAAATGTTTCATCTATTGTATTTAATAATTAAATTAATACAATATCATTTATTATAATTTGGTATTGGACTACAAATTAATTATAATCAAATAGACTTTCACAAATTCTTTAATTATAAAATTTTGATTTCTTATTAATGAAATTATTTCTTATTGGGTTATTTTTCTAAAATAAACATTTATTGGGTTTATTATATAATTTATAATCATTGGCTAAATGGTTAATAAGTTTTAAATAAAAATTGTTACATTATCACGTTGATATCTAAAACCCCAAAACAAACCGTATATTCCCGAGTAGCCGTTTAAATTATAATAAATATGATTTAACTTTAAACGACATTCTCTAGGTTGAATTTTAACAAAACTTTGGCGTCTAGTACAAGACTCCATATTTGTTCATCCTTATAATTCATGTGAGTTTTTCATACTCTATTTTAATTTATTTCACACATTTGGGGTGAAATATATTAACCTTATTAAAAGCACACTTGTAAAGAAGTTTTATACTCTTGTAACACTCGTGCAATTCATCTTATATCTTGTCATGGTTATTTGGATTCTTGTAATTATTATGTGATTAACACTTTTAAAATACAATTATTAACTATTGCTAGCCTAGCGACGTCATAGATCTATGGGCCTGACAAGCCTATTTGGTGCTAAAGCCGAGGTTATTGCCGGCTCCTGGTGACGTATTCTTGATCACCATGGGAACCAAGTACACTTAGCTAATCGTATAAGTTCGTTGGGGCCATATTTGTCAAGGTTTGATTGTTACATTTGTTTATCCATTTTATTTGTATTGTCCTTTAACCTATGACATGAATTGCCATCTTAATGTTTATAAATATATGTATGTTCAATCTATGGAAACTCACCGACATTATATATTGACCTTATTTTTAACATGTTTCAGGTAATGATCCCGCTTAGTATTACTCTTGAAGACATATACACATCTAGGATTGGACCTAGAGATTAATAAAAGGGAATATTTTGCTACTTGATGCCAAACTAAACTTATGTTATGTTGGTTGTTTCGAGACTTATGATTTATAATTATGTATGTCATGAATTTGGTATTTAATAATACTTACACATTGAATTAGTGTTGTGTGGCATGAACAATCTTAACCCTCACATCTCGACGTTTCAGCCGTTAAGGTTGGGGTGTGACAGATTGGTATCAGAGCCCATAACTATGGGGATTTAGCTTATTAGAAATGGTGACCTAGACTATGGTTAATGTAGGGACCCTTTTCATGAATATTCCTTATGATCTTGTAAGTCTAGTTATATGCTTATCACATGATGTTCCATGCTACATGATGAACCCCTTATGTGCTATTTGACTTTACTTAGCAATTGTGCCTTAGGTGTTTGACTTGAATAACGAAATCCCTAATCTTGCATACTTCACCCAACTTTCTAATCCTCTTTATCTGCCTTTAGCTCTGCCACGTCTAATCCCTACTAAAACTTATTCTCGACTACGTGTGGAATCTTACGCATCATATCGAGTGGATAAAATTCTTTAGATACTATGTCTAAATCTTGAAAATCTCATCAAGGTTTTGATTCTAATAGCCTATAGGGAGGTGTGTGACACATAAACACCAGTATTTTTGTATTTTCTGGCAAAAAGCCTTCGGGCTAAGGTAAGCATTTCGTATAAATGCCACTACAGGACCTGTTATGCTTACCTGGGGATTTCCGGGATGAGTGATAAATTATGGTCAATATACACATGTTCCCCAAGGTAATTGGAATTAAGTTACCTCGACGTGTCAATGTTCCTATTGGCTGTGTGGTACCAAATGGAATCACCCGGTTTATATTTATAAATTTCAAAGTTCATGATTATTTGAACTGGTTTATCACCAAAATTCTAATATCTTCTCTATTTTTATAGAATGTCTTGTCATCATGGAAAATGTGCTAGCTCTGACCGAAAACTCGCCGCTATGATTGCCCGGCAAATGGCTGCTGTTCTTCCAACCATGGTCACCTAATTAAGTAGCACCCTGCTGGCTAACAATAGTAACAACATGAACGGGAACAATGGTGGGGGTGATAACAATGTCCAATGTGAAAATAGCAATAACCAAGGAGGGAATCACTGAACCAGTACCTTCAAACACTTCAATTCTTGCAAACCCACTAGTTTTAGTGGGAAGGAGGGAGCCACTAGACTTCTCGAGTGGTTCGAAAGCATGTAGAACACTTTCATTAATAGTGAGTGTCCCGAAGAGCTCAAGGTCCGTTATGCTGCGAGTGTCCTTCAACAACGGGTACTTACTTGGTGGAATAGTGAAAAGAGAAATCGAGGTGTGGAAGCGGCCTTGGCACTCACTTGGGAAGAATTCAAGAATGTCATGATCCAAAAGTTTTGTCCAAGGAGTGAATTGCAAAAGCAGGAGGAAGAATTTTGGAACCTCAAGCAAGATAGTGGCAACCACTTGGCTTACTCCACCCGGCATCATGAATTGAGTATGCTTTTACCGCATATGGTGGATACTGTACCCCGAAACATTGAGAAATTTATCAAAGGGGTGCCACCACAAATTCAGGATGCTGTTGTGGGAAGTAGGCCCACGACCTTGGAGGAAGCAATAAACATCACCGCGCAGCTCACCGAGAATCATATAAGGGCTGGCACTTTGACTGTGAAGGGCACAAAATCAGCAACATAGGTGACTCCCGAGGCAACTAAGGAGATGAAGGCTGAACCTTCATTTAAGATCAAGAAGCGTAAGTTCACACATGCGCGTAACTTTGCTATGACAGTACCTAATGCCCCACAAAAGTAGGCTGTCATTGCAAACCAAGCACCTGTGGCAAGAGCTTACACTGGCCCACATCCGATGTGCAACACCTGTAAGTATCACCATGCGGGCAACAACCCATGTCGTATTTTCTCACTCTGCGGGAAATATGGGCATTTGGTGGCTACATGTCATCGTGCACCCAACAACGCTGCTATGGTCGCTAACCGAGCTTGCTACAATTGTGGCGAAACTAGTCATTTTTGACCACAATGCCCTCGTCTTGCGATGAATGTTCCACCAGCTCGAGGATGTGCTTTCAACTCAACATAAACCAAGCTCAAGCGAATAACGAGGTGGTGAACGGTACGTCATTCTTTTCTGTTACTCGAACTTTTAGTGAATAAAATTCCTACTTTGCTTTCCATGTACCAGCGATAGCTCTATATCTGAGCAGGTATGTATCTTGTAAATAATTGTTATGCGTCTGTACTGTTCGATTCGGGAGCGGATAAGAGTTTTGTGTCCTTAGAATTTGAACCTACCCTTGCTAAGCCACGCTCTAAACTAGAAAAATCCTTTACGGTCGAAGTCGCTGATGGAAAATCTATCGTTGTTGACGTCATCATACGTGATTGCATCTTGAGCCTTAACGAGCACGAATTTCTTATTGACCTTATTCCTATGCAATTGGGGAGTTTCGACATCATTATTGGCATGTATTGGTTAGCCAAACACTACGCGGAGATTATCTACTTCGAGAAGTGTATTCACATTCCATTACCTTTGGGAGATACACTAAAAGTCTTTGGGGAGCGATCATCTAAAGGACTCAAGCTTATGTCGTGTATCAAGGCCCGAAAGTGCTTGAGTAAGAATTACATAGCCTTTATGGCTTATGTAGTCAACACGAAAGCCAAGAGGAAGGAACTTAAGGATATTCCTGTTGTACAAGACTTTCCAGAAGTGTTTCTCTTGGATCTTAGTGGGTTACCTCCCGTTCGAGAAGTTGAGTTCAAGATTGATCTGATCCCTAGTGCAAACCCTGTGGCTAAGTCACCTTATCATCTTGCACCTTTAGAAATGCAAGAACTAGCCAGTCAACTGTAAGAATTGACAAATAAGGTGTTCATTCGTCCTAGCTCTTCACTATGGGGTGCACGTGCTATTCATGAAGAAGAAAGATAGTTCGTTTCTCATGTGTATCGACTATCGGGAATTCAACAAACTCACCATCAAAAACCGATACCCTCTCCCTCAAATCGATGACCTCTTTGATCAACTCCAAGGAGCTACGCAATTCTTGAAGATCGATTTACGCTCTGGATATCATCAATTGCGAGTCCATGACAATGATATTCCAAAAACCGCTTTCCGTACTCGATATGGACATTATGAGTTCATGGTTATGCCTTTTGGCTTGACTAATACACATACTGTCTTCATGGATCTCATGAATCGAGTATGTAAACCGTATTTGGATAAATTTATGATTGTGTTCATCGATGATATTCTCATCTATTCCAAGACAAAAACCGACCACGAGTTGCATTTGTGACAAGTTCTTGAACTTTTGAAGAATGAGCAACTGTACGCCAAGTTCTCTAAGTGCGAATTTTGGCTTCAGGAAGTTCAATTTCTAGGTCATGTGGTAAATATCCAAGGAATTCATGTCGACCCTGCTAAAATAGAAGCCGTGAAAAACTGGTGTGTTCCCACGACCCCAACTGAAGTCCGCTTTTTTCTTGGTTTAGCGGGTTACTACCGTAGGTTCATTGCAAATTTCTCAAAGATTGCGAAACCACTTACGGTGTTAACCTAAAAGAATAGACTTTTTGAATGGGGACCTGAACAAGAAGAGGCTTTCGAGACACTGAAACGCAAGTTGTGTAACTCTCCTATTCTAACCCTCCCTGATGGAAATGATGATTTTACTGTGTACTGTGATGCGTCTAATCAAGGCCTTGGTTGTGTGCTCATGTAACGAGGAAGGGTCATAGCATACGCGTCGAGACAATTGAAGGTTCATGAAGTGAACTACACAACCCATGATCTTGAACTTGGTGCCGTGGTTTGTGCCTTAAAGATTTGAAGGCACTACCTTTATGGGACGCAATGTATAGTCTACACCGATCACAAGAGCCTTCAACACCTGTTCAATCAAAAGGATCTCAACATGAGGCAACGACATTGGATTGAGTTGATTAGCGAATACGACTGTGACATTCGTTATCATCCTGGGAAGGCGAATGTTGTAGCCGATGCGCTAAGTCATAAGATCCACAATAAGACTGTCTCACTACAAGAAATTAGAGATTGAAGGCAATGGTTTGACACACTGGGAGAATTTGATACGGAGATCCACGTGGATGTCAACGAGGCTACTATCATGCTTCAAAATATAAGGATTGATAGTGACCTCGAGTTTTGCATTTGCGAGGCTCAACAAGCGGCGTTAACTG
Source organism: Flaveria sonorensis (assembly GCA_025506505.1). Classification (NCBI taxonomy): domain Eukaryota; kingdom Viridiplantae; phylum Streptophyta; class Magnoliopsida; order Asterales; family Asteraceae; genus Flaveria; species Flaveria sonorensis. The sequence goes on from CM046434.1 coordinate 43,326,382, forward strand.
AAGAAAGTGAGAATAAAGAACTAGCGTTTAACTTTTGGTCACAACTGGAAACAAAACCAAACAGCATGTTGTACTTGTTGAACCGAATTTGGATTCCAAATCACGACAACCTTTGTAACTTCATTATGAACGAAGCTCATCAAACACGTTATTCTATTCACCCTGGGTCCGATAAGATGTATATGGATCTGCGTGGCCAATATTGGTAGCCAGGGATGAAGAAAGATATCGCTTCTTATATAACAAAATGCCTCACGTGTGCAAGGGTCAAAGCAAAACATCAATGACCTAGTGGTTTACTTGAGCAACCCGAAATCCTTATATGGAAATAGGAACACATATCCATGGATTTTATAACCAAGTTACCTCGTACTCCTCGTGGTCATGATAGTATATGGGTGATTGTTGATCGTTTGACAAAAACAGCACATTTCATACCAGTACGAGACACTTACAAAGTTTCAAAGTTGGCTTGTATTTACATTGATGAGATTGTGAGTCGACACGGCGTGCCTTTGCACATCATATCCGATCGAGATGCTCGCTTCACTTCATACTTTTGGTCTTTTATGCAAGAACTCTTGGGTACTCAACTGGATTTAAGCATGGCTTACCATCCTCAAACGGACGGTCAAACCAAGCAAACTATTCAAACCCTTGAGGATTTGCTACGTCTTTGTGTTCTCGACTTTGGTGGTGACTGGGATACGCATTTACCGTTAGCGGAATTCTCGTATAACAACAGTTACCACTCAAGCATCAAAATGGCTCCATTCGAAGCTCTATACGGTCGTAAATGTCGTTCTCCGATTGACTAGACTGACATTGGCGAAAACTTCATTACCGGTCCAGAACTTATTCAAGAAATGACCGATAAAGTCTCCAAAATCCGTAATAACCTTGAGGTGGCTAGAAGTCGACAAAAGAGTTACGCGGATATAGGATGCAAACCATTAGAGTTTCAAGTCAACGACATGGTTCTTCTCAAGCTCTCACCATGGAAGGGCGTTGTTCGCTTTAGGAAGAAGGGCAAGTTAGCTCCACGGTTTGTAGGACCTTTCAAGATTCTGAAAAGAGTTGGGAAAGTGGCTTATAAACTGGAACTACCTTCTGAACATAGCGGGGTTCATCCTGTCTTCCATGTCTCAAACTTGAGAAAATGCTTGGCCGATGAAAATTTGCATGTTCCTTTGGAGGAGATTCAAAAAGACGAGACCTTGCATTTTGTTGAGAAACCTGTCGAGATTATGGATCGAACACTGAGAAGACACGAACAACTAGCACGCCAATCGTTAAGGTTCGTTGGGAAAATAAACGTGGAGCCGAGTTCACCTGGGAACGCGAGGATCACATGAAGAATAAATACCCCTATCTGTTCGTTTAGTCTCATATTTAATTTTGGAACGAAATTTCTTAAAGTTGGGGAGACTGTGACCTCTCGTATATTTGTTAGATTGTTTGTTAATTTCGTTACCTCTTGTAAGCGGTTGTTTTGTTATTAATACGAATACGAGGGCTCATTTTCAATTTTTTTAGTGATCTTGACCCTATTGGCATCTAAAATTATTATAACTTGTTTTATTATAAATATTTAAAAACTAAAAAATAATAATAATAATAATAATAATAATAATAATAATAATAATAATAATAATAATAATAATAATAATAATGATAATAATAATAAGTGAAAACTTATGAAATAAATAAAATTTCATAAGAATCTATTTATTTAAAATTAATAATTTAACTTTTGGCATAAAATTACAAATTCTAAAGAACAGGGACTTAGGTGTAATTTTTAAAAATTCAAACTCAAACCCCCGCTTTTCCGGTCAACCACCGGCCAACGCCGGCCGAAGCTCCGGCGAGCGCCGGTCACCACCGAAACGTCCCAATTACACCCCAAACCGTTTCTAAAACCGTCGCGAACATGATTCGAACACATGGGTGTGTTTAATTTGATTTTAATGGAGATTAGAACCCGAAACCGATCCTCATCAAAAACCACAAACTCGTTTCAACATTTAAACACAACAATAATGAGATTAATTAAGTTTACACCCTCGTTTAATCATTTTGAAACCAATAATGTGATTAATTTCACCTGAAACGGCAAAATTTAACACCTAAATCGAAGGTAACGCCCGAGATTAAACTACGAGCCGTTGGACACCTAATCGGCCAAATTAAGACTATAAATTAGTGGGCAAATGTTCGTGTTAGCTTCTTTTAACTTTCTGTAAGTTTAATTTCACAAACAACACACACATACATCAAGATTGAATAGGTAATCGTCGCGAGCCTAGTTCGAACCCGACAATGCCAATAATACGTCAATTCAGGTAATTCAAGGGGGTTTTAGAATTGGTTTTACATGGGGAACAAAAGCCCCATGATTCCACTCGTTAACAAAATCAAAGGGGATTTCAATTTGATCGATTTGGAAACTAGGGTTCGTGGTGATTTGGGGATTCCTTGGGAAATAAGTTATAACATTTGATTTGTGATTTATAACACAAAACAGGGCCTTGGTCCGTCGGTTAAGGCTTGGAGTGGTGAGGTAAGGGACCCGGGTTCGAACCCGAGTCCCTGCATTTTTGTTTTAAAATGAGTTTTTTTGGATTTATAAAATTCAGAAAATTATTTTAATATTATTATGAATTATATAAAAATCATTTTCAATCAGAAATAAAATAAAATGATTTTCTTTTAAATTTTCTAGAAATTTAATTACTAAATCTTTGATTTTTTTACCTTGAAAATTATAAAAATTGTTATAAAATGTGTTGTTAGTTTTAAATTGTAATGAAATTATTCTTCTTAATTCTCAAAAAATTCAATTTAATAAATCTTCCATTTTTTTATAAAATATATTTACAAGTTTGAAATTGTATAAAAATGTATATATACATATAATTGAAATGTTTCATTTATTTTATTTAATAATTAAATTAATAAAATATCATTTATTATAAATTGGTGTTGGACTACAAATTAATTATTAAATCAAAAAAATTTCAATAAGTTTTTTAATTATAAAATTTTGATTTCTTATTAATGAAATTATTTCTTAATTGGGTTATTTTTCTAAATAAACATTTATTGGGTTTATTATATAATTTATAATCATTGGCTAAATGGTTAATAAGTTTTAAATAAAAATTGTCACATTATCACGTTGATATCTAAAACCCCAAAAGAAACCGTATATTCTCGAGTAGCCGTTTAAATTATAATAAATATGATTTAACTTTAAACATCGTTCTCTAGGTTGAATTTTAACGAAACTTCGGTGTCTAGTACAAGACACCATATTTGTTCATCCTTATAATTCATGTGAGTTTTTCATACCCCATTTTATTTTATTTCACACATTTGGGGTGAAACATGTTAACCTTATTAAAAGCACACTTGTAGAGACGTTTTATACTCTTGTAACACTCGTGCAATTCATCTTATATCTTGTCATGGTTATTTGGATTCATGTAATTATTATGTGATTAACACTTGTAAAATACAATTATTAACTATTGCTAGCCTAACAACATCATAGATCTATGGGCCTAACAAGCCTATTTGGTGCTAAAGCCGAGGTTATTGCCGGCTCCTGGTGACGTATTCTTGATCACCATGGGAACCAAGTACACTTAGCTAATCGTATAAGTTCGTTGTGGCCATTTTTGTCAAGGTTTGATTGTTACATTTGTTTATCCATTTTATTTGCATTGTCCTTTAACCTATGACATGAATTGCCATCTTAATGTTTATATATATGTATGTTCAATCTATGGAAACTCACCAACATTATATGTTGACCATATTTTTAACATATTTCAGGTAATGATCCCGCTTAGTATTACTCTTGAAGACATGTACACATCTAGGATTGGACCTAGAGATTAATAAAAGGGCGTATTTTGTTACTTGATGCCAAATTAAACTTATGTTATGTTGGTTGTTTCGAGACTTATGATTTATAATTATATATGTCATGAATTTGGTATTTAATAATATTTACACATTAAATTAGTGTTGTGTTGCATGAACAATCTTAACCCTCACATCTTGACGTTTCCGTCGTTAAGGTTGGGGTGTGACATATGCCAAAGCTGAGACTCATCAAAAGATGCTTTAGACAAAAGACATGTCTCTTCTGACAGATAAGCAGAATTAAGGTTTAAGACATAAGTATTATTTTTTCTTGGTGTCTTCAAGACAACCCATTCTTCAGGAATTTGAAATCCTGGTTTCAGAATGTAGCAATGAGTGTCTGTGAAGTGAGTAGAATATTTCTTGTTATAGATCTGAGACACACTGAGCAGATTGAAGTTTAGTTGTTCGCAGTAGTTCACTTTATCAAAACTAAGCAATCCATTCGCCACAGATCCTTCCCCTGTAATTCTACCACCTTGTGAATCTCCACCAAATGCCACAGTAGTTCGTTGAATATGCTTGAAGTCATGAAGGAAGGAACTGTCTCCGGTCATGTGTCGGGAGCATCCACTGTCCACATACCATAAGCTATTGGACCTGTATGGATGACCCTACAAGCATAAACAAACTAGTTAGATTGAGGAACCCAAGCCATGACGGTCTTGGGTTGTTTGTTTTTATCCATCACTGTGACCTCTTGAGATTTTCCTCTAATTTGTGTTTTAGAGGAAGATGCTTTGACCAATTTTTGTGGATTTCTTTTTGGTTTGATTTCATTAATTTCAACTAAACTGTTAGAAGAGTATGCAAATCTTTGATCTCGATTTCTATGTAGAAATTGAGTACGTTTTTGTTTTTCAGAAATCACTTTAGTTTTATATCTTGAATGAGAACTCAGTGACTGTTTCATATGATCATTAAGGTTCTTTTTGGTACTCTTTGGCTGCCATTGATCATAGAAATCCTTATTAGTGTTTGAAACCCGTGAGTGTTTAAGGTCTTTTGGACTTCTGATTTTGACCTTGTCAGATGAAATTGGTGAAATAGGCTTGTTTTGAGGAATTCTCAAGCCTTTTTGGTTGTAGTAACAATCAGATGTGTTGTGATTAGTCATATCACATACAGAACAATATTTGTTAAAATAACAGTTTTTGGTTGAATGATTGTTCATGTCACAGATAGAGCAATACTGATTAAAGTAGCACTCCTTTGTATTGTGATTAGACATGGCACAAATGTCACAATACATTTGTTTGTTCTTTGACTTTGATGCCAAATTAGTTTTCTGGGTGGAAGTAGATTGTCTCACAATTCTGCTTTGCTTAGGTTTTGCTGTCTGATTTTGCTTCTTTTTTCCCTTTTTCAACTCTCTTTCAAATTGTTCCACATGTTGTTTATTGCAAATGTCAAAACCTATCCCTTGTTTATTTTTTGATGATGATGATGAAGCAGGTTTTACATTTGGTTTTTGAATCAAAGTGGATTTCCCTTTGGACACTAAGGGAACTGTAGCTTTCTCTTTGAAGTTTAATGAAACCTTTTCTGATTTGCTAGAAGTTTTAGGAGATTTGATCTCACTATCAAATCTCCTTTCAGCAGTGGGTTTCATAGAACATTCAGCAGTGTTATTCATCTTGAGTTTTTCAGGAACAAATTTTACAAAAGGCACAATGGCTTTGACTAGGCTCTTTGGTTTCTGGACAACTACAGGTTTGTCAAAGCACTCTTTGATTTTAAATGGATGACCTAATTTGATTTTATCCTCATTTGTTTCAATGTAAACATTTGGTTTATTTTAAGGATTTGTTATTTGTGAAACAATTGTTTTGGTTTCAGTAACTTTAGATTCAGTTGAATTAAATTGGGTGAGTGACTCGGGCATAACTGTGTAGTTGTCATTATATGGAGGAGGAAAAATTTTGTAACCTATCCCAGTCATATCCTTGGTCTCCTTTTGAGAATCAGGCAACTCTTGCAGCTTGACAGATGAGAGTTGAATCTTTTCAAGTTTCACTTCAGTAGCCAATTGCTCAGCCTTTGATTTGGTTAAGAGTTCAGTTAACCTCTCATTCTCAGCTACAAGGGTAAACTTTTCACCATGAAGTGTTTCCATGTCAGATAAAAGAGACTTGATTTTGACTTCAAAAATTCTCATTTCTTGTTGTAGCATTTCAGATTTCACTTTTTCTTCTTTTATTTTATTAGCCAATTTGTGATTGTGTTCTCTATATCCCTGAACTTCAAGAACACATTTATTTGAACATAGATTAGATTTTACCTCAGATGGCATTGGAGTGGGGCCATCATTGATATGAGCCATAAGAGCATGATTCAAAAATTGAGGTTGAACTTCCTTTGTGTATACTCCAATCACATACTCCATCTTGTCTAATGACAAGAGCATTAGAAGTTGTTTGGCTATTCCCTTGAGCTTGATGATCCAATTAAGGTTGTCTATGATGAATTGACTGTTGCTGAATTTGATGCTGGTTCTGATTTTGATGATGATTACTTGACTGAAACTGGTTTTGATGATGATTGCTTGACTGAAACTAGTTTTGATGATGATTGCCTGATTGAAAGCTTGAAGTGGATTGAGATGAATTCTGACCATGAGCAGGTCTTTGATAGTTGGTGTTGCTTCTTATGGGAGCATTGCATTCCCTGGAGAAGTGACCAATCATTCCACAGTTAAAGCACTTAACCTTGGATTTGTCATATCCAAGTTTAGTGTTTTCATTAAGACTCAGTTTCTTCCATTTTCTAAAGAATTTCTTTGCTCTCGTAGCAATCATGGCCATCTACCATTGCAAATCCATCTCTTCAACATCATCAGGATCCATTTCTTCTAGATCCTCCTGAATTAAGTGAGCTGACATGAGTCTCCCTCCAAGGTAAGCTTCAAAACTAGCAACAAAGGCATTATAAGTTGCCTTTTGCTCTTTAGATCTTTGGTCACTTGGAAAACTTGTGGGTGTTGCAGTTGATTGAGCAGAGGTTGATGTTTTGTGTTGTTGAGGGGCAGCAAAAAGACCAGTTGACTTTGATTGTTCTCTTGATGACAGAAAATCTTCTTCTTCATTCATAAAAGCATTCTCAACAGAGTGTGTTTCAGAAGGAAACTTGTATGCTTCTATAACTAAGGGTCCACTAAGATTTCTGCTTCATTCATCCAGCTCTAGTGCTTCAATTTTTGCAATCATTATGTCTACGCTTGTACTCTCCAAGTCAAGAGTGTTCTTCAACATGGTGACATTTTGCTTCCAATTTTCTGGTAAGCTATGCAGCAACTTCTTGTTCATCTCCTTTTCCTTATAGGTGACTCCCATAATCTCAAGATCATTTACCAGTTGGACAAATCTATGTAATTGCCTTGAAATAGATTCTCCTTTTGTATGGTGAAATGTCTCATATTGATTAATCAGTTTATCTTTGTTAATTTTAGTAAACTCACTACTCCCTTCACACATAATTTGCAGAGCATCCCAAACCCCTTTGGTTGTTCCATATTTTTCCAGCCTTTTGAGTACATCCATTTTCAAAGCTTGTGTTAGAATGGAGTATGCTTTAAGATCAATCTTGATTTTCTTATACTCTTCATCTTCAAGATTTAAACTTGGATCCTCAATGGGAATTCTTGAAGCTCTTTATTATACAGCTTGATTAGCATTTAGTGACAGTAGAATGTAAGGCCCTTTGCAAATTGAGATCCAATAGTCCGGATCTACACCTGTAATGCAATTTCTAAACCTGATTTTCCACTGCTTAAACTTAGATTTGTGTTTAAGCATTGGGGGTTTAGAAGCATGCCCAAGTTTAGAGAGATTATGTGAATCCATTGTTAATTTACTGATTTTTGTTACTTGGTTTTGAGTACTTTTTAGTTGATTTTATGTCTTTGTGAGGTTCGAGCAGTGTATAGTCCTTGTCTTCTTTGTTTAATAGTTCTTAGCAAGTGTCGATCTAGATAAGTTCACTGGTTTCACTGTTAGTTTATGAGAACTCGACAAACACAGATCTGTTAAGATGAAGTTTCTTGTTGTTTTTCAGTATGTATATTTGTCAGCATTCAAGATCTGCTAATAAACAACTCAATCACCAGATCAATCAATGTTCATTCAAAATCTGCATTGATTTTGAGATGAATTCAAGAGCCGAGGCTCTGATACCAATTGATAGGGTTTTTGTGAGAATGAAAATCTCAGTTGATGTGACTCAACTTAGGATCGAATATGATGATTGAATCAATAATGTAGTTGCGGAATTACTATATTACAGAACATTAACTACTGAAGTAAATGCTTTTATGAACAGTTCACAAAGACAACAAGGTTACTACTGAAAATGTATAATATTATGACTGATGGAAGAAGCTTACAAAGTTAGGGTATACTATTCTATTTATAGGCATACCTATTGCCTGTACAAAATGACTAAACTACCCTAATTATTATACATCAGAATCTAGTCTAAGTACAAAAATAACATAAGCATTTGCAAGTGTTCATCCGCATTGACTAATGCCGATGAACAAGTCTTCATCAGCATTTGTTGTTGATTGTCTTCAGCATTAACTTAGTTCATCCGCATTTGTTGTTACGGATGAACAAGTCTTGGCTGCATTTCTTTTGTTCATCCGCATTAGTCAATGCGGATGAACAAACGCTTGTCAGCATTTCTTCTTTCTTCATCCGCATTAGTTAATGTGGATGAACAAATACTTGTCAGCATTTGTTCAATGGTCATCCGCATTAACTAATGCGGAGACTTCAACACTTGTCTTTTTCTTGTCTTTGTCTTCTGTCTTGTTGATTTCCAACCAGAGCAACCTACAACCACCTCTTGAATTGTTAATTATGATTCTTTCAGGGTCTAACAACCTATTTATAATTAATTTCCTTTTTACAAGATTTACACTAAATAGCAGAAATAGCTACAGGTCTTTAAAAATTCTAAAATTTATACAGAAAGTCCTACACGATATCTAAAAGTTTATATAAAATTTTTATGATTTTTCATACTGTTTTTGCTTTTAAATTCGATATCCTTCAGGTTATACTTTCTAAAATATGTAACTTTATTATTTTAATGAATTAATTCACGAAATTCATTTTGAAAATTTAACTTACTACGGAGGTCCTTATATAATTTTTCTAGATTTTTATCACCTTTAAATCTCCTGTTAGGCATTTTTCTCTTATTTTATAAAATAAATCATATAAATTAATATATCACATAATAATTTCACAAAATTTCCAGACTATTATTTTCTGTATTTTCTAATAGATTTTTAATTTTTATTTCCATAATCACAGTTATTTAACCTATTTTACTTAATAATTCATAAAATAACATATATTTTAACCCTTTTTATTTAAATTTTTGTTTTTATAAAATTCTTAAATTTTCGGTTCTTAACCTTTTCCTTACTGATTTTTTATAAAAAAATCAAATGTTAAAAAGAGATTTGTGATTTAGTTTTGATGTTCATACATAATGGGCTAGTTACATATGTATGTTAAACACATATGTAACTCTTTAAGCTTGTTTGTCATAGTTTATGAGGATTAAAATCTTGATAGTAGATGAAAGTAAAGGTTGAAGATGGTTGGAGTTGACTTTAAGCTTCTTGGATTCCAAGACTTGAGAAAGAGTTCTTGATCTTGAAGGTTTCTTCAAAAGGATCTTAATGAAGATATGAAATCTTTAATGATGGTGTTTGGTTGCTATTAGAACCGTGAGGGAGTAAGGTATAGTGGCGGTGGTTGATGGCTATAGAGGTGTTGATGATGTTGTAGCCGAGATAAAGAGAGAGAGCCGAGAGTTGTGGATGATGGAGGTGGTTATGGTGATCTTGGTGTGGTGTAAATGGTAGATAGTGGCCGAGAGTTTTGAGAAGTTCTTTAGTGGGTGTGGTGGCGGTTTTATGCCTTTGGTTAGCCGAGAATTTGACAACAAAGCACTAACAATGATAACCCTTGGGTAGAGTAGGTTATGTGGCAACTTAAGAGAAATTCTTAGTGTCTAATGAAATGATAATGCATGGAAGTCGGCCGAAGGGGTGATGGCTAGAAACCATCATTACTTAATGAGTTGGTTTGCTAGGTGTTCAAGGTTTAGAGGTGTTAAGTGTCAAGCATTTGATAAAGATTAGTGTGATGTTGGTAATGTTATAATCGGCCGAGGGTTATGGGCAAAGATTTAGTATTAGTCATAGGTTAAGTATGATGAATTGGTGTTTAAGTTCATTAAGTGGTAAGAGCTAGGTGTCAACATTAGAAGTATACTTAGTGTATGATTGGCTAGGTGTCACACTTAGAAGTGTGCTTAGTGTTTGTTTGGTGATGATGCTTGGCCGAAAGGTTAAGGAGGAAATCATTATGTTAATCTAGGTTAATGATACTCTTAATTATTAGTTTAGTGTTAATATAGTATTAAACTACTAATCCACATTGGTTCAGGTCGTAATAAATTGATTAAGATATTAAATTGATGTTTAGGTTGAATGTTTAAGTGTTTTAAGATTAGTTTAGTTAAGGTTTCCATGAAAATCTTCCAAAAAGTTAACTTATTTGGTTATTGATTGATTAAGTTGTAAACTTAGTTCATTATATATTAATTAGATGTATAATATATAATTCAAATAACTAGACACATAATCTTTAACATACTTAATATTTCACAAAGTTCACAAATGTGAAAATACATGCACATGTAAAAAATCATGCATACATGCAAACTATGAAGCGTATACATATATTTATACATGCTACAACATATGTAGATACCAAATTTATCATATAAAGTTACCTTAGAAATTTTAATTTAATATATGTATATATATATATATAAGAATTAATTTAAATCACATCTTAGTATTAAATTTTCTAACCTTAATTTTGAGGGTCGTCACACATATAGTTGACCATACTTTAATTCACTGTTGACCTTTTCAACTTAGTACAGATGCCATCTTTAGTTGGTGACAAAAGGTAAGTCATGGACCTGTCATGACTACCTTATCTAGGATATTATTTTATCTTAGATACTTTACTTCTAGCAATGTAGTATTTGTCTAGTTGTAGCTTCCAGTTGGTTTTCCAAGTATAACTGGCTGTAAATAGTAGTATCTATAGTTTCTCATTGTAACTTAAGTAGCATGAGCTTAAGAGTCATGTAATACTAAGTTGAGAAGTAATATACACAAGTATCTTGAAAACCATTCTCTTATTCATTAACTTTGTATATTATTATCAACTTTAGTTTGAGATTCTGTGTTTCATCGATCAAGTGAGACTTAGTGAGTTCTATCTTTAGAGTCAAAACCGATCCTGCAGATATTATCCCATATTTTTTTTATTCATGTTTAAAACACTTAAAATTTTGATATTCAAGGAAAAGCTGTTAAACTTTGGGGTGTGCCTCATGGAACATGTGCAGGACCGTTTAAGGGATGGTCAATACAATCAGTCTCACAATAAGAAGAGTGTTAGAACACTTAACAGATCAAATGGGGAACTGAGTTTATGTAAATGATACTAAGAACACAAGTAAACAATGAGACAGGACTAAGAACAAGAACAGAGTAATATGATTTTTAAGGATGTTGTATATTGCTCTCAAGTTCTTTCACTAGTGTTACAAAGCATAAAAAGAAATATGAGGACCTAGGATACTTTATACTACATCCTACAACCATCCATACTTTGAAAGCCAGCTAGAAACACTAATCTAGACAACAAGATCAATGTAAAGTCAAAAGGCAGATTCCCTTTTGACAAGTGACTATGACATTCCATAGCTCACATCCTAATATATTATAAAAGGATAAAAGGTACAAAATAGCAAGTTACAGAATCAAGGCCATAATCTACAGTTTACTAAAGCATGGACCTTTTCACCAACTTGTATACGTTGGCATCAAAGTTGCAGTGGAAAGTAAGTCAGCTTTATGTAAAAGTAGATCAGAGAAAGCATGTCCTCTTTGTCTTCGAAAGAAATCAGTCTTCACAAAATTGGCTTCGAATGATTTTATCTTTGAAGCTTCGGAAGACTTCATCTTTCGCTTCGGAAGACTTGGACTTTGGCTTCGGAAGATTTTACACTTAGAGTAATTTCTGTGGAGAGTGCAAAACTTCCAAAGTAACTTCTACCTTGTACATCAGTGCATGCATCCAGGAAGCTCCATGGTTGTTTTGGCTTCTTTGGTTGCATCATCCTTCTAATATAACCTTAAAAACTCCCCCTAGGTTGATGCTACCAAAACAGAGAATTATTTACATGTTGAAAGTCCTCATTAGGATCAAGACCATACCTTTCTTCATCATCTGGTTAGGAATACTCAAACTCTCATAATATCTTCTCATGTCATGGAGATCATGTAGAGGAAGATTAAGCATGTCTTGCCAGAAATTGACATCTTGACCTCCTTGATCTCTAATGACATACCACCTGTCTGGATTAGCAGCAAAAGTCCAGGACAAGACGGGTCTTCCAGTTGAAAGAGGCTCCTCTTTGAGTTGGAGTTAGTTGAGCAGCCTCTTCTTGCACTACCTCAGGATGCTCTAACTCATCGTGAGGTGTAAAGGTGGATGCCTTGGTCTTCTTCTTAGAAACACTCTTCATGATCATCATTTTCCTCTTCTTTGAAGTCTTTAACTAAGAGGACTGGTCTTCAGCACCAAGTTGTTCTACTATGTCTCTCTCAGTTGGGTTCTCTTCTCTAATAGGTTTAGAAGGAGAGTGAAGAGGACCCTACTGTGGATTAAAAGATAAAGTTAGCTGAGATTCAGACCTAGATCCAGGTTGTGTTTTCTCAGGTGGTTCAACCTTGACAACCTCAGGTTGAGCTGGACTTGGTGGAGAATGCAAGTCAACAAGCTCTCCCTTTTTAATCTTCTACTTGATCACTCTAATGTGCTCATCCATAGTGGATAGAGACATTGAACCAAGTCATCTTCTGGAGAATCCATACAGCTTCAAGAAGCTCATCATCATTTGTCTGTCAACAGACTTCTTTTGGCTCTTTTGGATGATGGCTCTTGACTTTGTTGAACTGGGAGAGGGTAGGAGCATGCTTGTAGAGCCTTTTCTATCTCCTTCCTTCCTTGTTCTTGAGGAGCAATGCTGCATCCTCTGCCTCCTTCCTCTCCTTGGACAATTCCTTGTCAGCCAGTTTATTCAATTCATCTAAGGGGAGAGAGAGTAGTTCATCTACATTATAGTTTCTAGTCCCCAAGTAGTTTATCCGGGCTGCCCTCAACTTATCATCCTGAGTATTTGGCCTGGGGGTAGCCCTGATGGCAGCTTCCACAAAGCCTGGAGACCCTCTTGAACTTTTTCCTCTTAGCTTCCTCTTCCTCTCTCTTTCCTCCTCTTTAATCTCCCCAGAAGTCAGATTCCTTTTCCTTTTTTCACTCACAGGCCTTGGTAACTCAAGGTGGAGATTGCTTGATTCAATAGTCAAGCTCTGGCCAGAGAGAGGTTATGAAGCACCTTCACTAGCTGGTGCCTCACTGAGGGCAATGGGTGCTGAAGAAGTTCTTGTCTCAAGGTTCACAGGTTCAACTTCTGGGCCTTCAGTCAAGGCTTCCCCTTTGAAGCTAATCTTAGGGTCCACCTCAACATCCAGTTGACCAAAAGTCTTATCTGCTAGGCTCTGTCTATATAGTCTTGACCTCAGCTTTTATTCTTCAAACACTCTTTCTTGAATCCTATCTGCTAATCTTGCAGCTTGTCTGTTTTGACTTGGGTTGACAAGTGAAAGATCAATCAGATGGATGTTCTCATAGAAGCTCAGGTAGAAAAAGTTGAAAATTTTCAGTTGACCCTGAGATCTAGAGATGACTAGAGCTCTTCTATCAGTGTCATACCTCCATCCCATGATAGGATTCTCAAAGTGAGGAGATGGGGTAGGCATAGCTTTAGGAATACCCACCTCAAACAAACTTTGTATGAGTGAGTCCACATCCATGTAGACTTGGGCAAGTGAGTCCATATTCATGTAGACTTGAGGAGGTTGCTGAGTATGGACCATTGCAAGTGAGGGTGGTGAATCCTCAAAGTCCATACTCTATGATGAACTCCCAGGTTCTGTGATTGTTTGCACTTTCTCCCCCTTTTTGGTAGCATCACCTTCTTGCATAAGTGAGCTTGGGGTTGGGTCTATCATCTCCACAGGTTCTTGTGGACCTAGTTGAGTTCTCCTGAGTGGTCTCTCAGCTAACTTGCCCTTGAGATTGATGATCTCAAGTTGCTGGTCATTGACCTTCCTTTGTAAGATAGTCACCTGAGATTCAAGGTAAATTATCTTTGAGACTAAATAGGTGCATGTTTTTGTCAGTTTTTGCACCTTTAGTTTCAGACTCCCCTCATCTTCATCAAAAGAATCATGGGGGGATGAGAGAATAGGACCAAGGTCTTCTTCCTCATCACCAGCACTTTGTTCTTGGCTGCTGGATTTCCCCTGCACCATGATAGCTTCAAGTGAAGTGTCAATGGGCTGGGTTGCCATGGTTGAGGTCTTAATGATATAGTCACTTACTGAAGTGAGAGCCTCTTCCATATGGACCTCCTGAACAGGTTCTGGGAGATCCACCTTAGTAGTAGGTAGATGATATGGGCTAGACATGGGAGAAACAGGAATACTCATCTCTCCTTGAGCAGGGGTGGAGAAGAGAGACTCATGATACTCACTGAATCCTATGTCTTCATCATCATAAAATTCAAGGTTTGGGATTGGTTGGTTTAGAACAAGAGGCTGGGGATGGTAATTATCTCCTAAAGGTTGTTCACTAGAGTTTTGAGACACTGACTGAAGGCTTAAGGCTGTGGGGGTTGTATGCTCATCAAGCTGAGCATGAGGAACCCCAGCACTGATCATTGGTGAGAAGTGAGTGGTTTGCTCCTCAGGAGAAATTAGAGCTCCAGTGTCCACTTCCTCCTGTTGGGTGATGATATAAGGGCCCGCACAATCTGAGTAGCATGTACAGGGGTTCGTTTGGATTTTCTTTGGCAAGTAATGGTTATTTTTAGTTGTATTGGTTGTTGGGAAGTATAAGGTGTGGCTTCTACACTAGCTGGTGCTGCTAGGTTGTCACCTTGAGCAATGAGCTCTAACATTTTTGGGACAAGGGCTGTTTCTACCCCTGAGAAACCAGCGGTTTGGCTTCCTCATAGTCTTGAAGATGCCAGGTTTTATCTGTCCCATTTGGAAAACCCAAGCCTTGGTCTTGGGCTTATCAAAGTGATTTGAAGACAATGTAATAGTAAGTGATCCTATGTTCAAGCTTTAGGGATCACTAGCTATTATTGATGAAGAACTTTCAGTCACTTGGTCTTTCTTTATCTTCCACACCATCTTTGGAAGATTAGACTTGACCTTCAACACTTCAGAAGTTTTTGACAAACTTTGGAAGTTTTGGAGACTGGACCTTCAGAAGATTTTGCTTTCACTGCAGCAGGCTTCAGTACTTCGGAAGCATTCCTTTCTTCCGAGACCAAATTTCTTCCTAAGGCAAGTTTTCACTTGTCTTCTTTTGAAAGAAAGACTAAACTTGATCACTTTCCACCTCCATCTTCATCTTCACAGATGATACAGCAAGCTTCTTAGGGTGAGGCTTGCTAATGGAACTAGATGGTTCAGGCTGTGTATCAGTGGTACATAGCTGATCAGCCTTCTTCTGTTTGCGGGGATGAATTGGACATGAATTAGAACTCCTAGTACTAGAGTTCATAGTTGAGTCTTCAACCTTCACCACTTCAAATCCTATAGAGAAGAACACTTGTTTCTGCTTAGAGTTGAAAGTGGCCTTGATCTCTTGAGCCTTCTTTAATTTTCTCTTTGCTTTCCTGATCAAGTTCTTCCTTTTAGACTTGGTCATCACAGATTCTTTTCTCTCCTCAGGAGAATAGTGACCCTTTTTAGGATGATCTTCTTCACTCTTCTCAGAATCATCCTTTACTATCTCCTTTTCATCCACTTCATCAATGGGGTCTATGAGGGGGGAAGCTCATCTTCACAAGTTCCTCACCTTAGATATCTTACAGACAATAGAGTGTGTGGAGGAGCTATCTCAGTAGATCACAGTCCCTGCTTATTCTGATAAGAAACTTTTGATTGCAAGGATGAGGATATCATGTTCTTAAAGGTCTCTTCTTCAAGAACACTTCTGCCCTGGCTTTGCTGATCACAAGCTCAGCCTGACAACTCACAACTCATAAAAAGGTCCTTTCATCACCTTCCCGGAGACACCAAGAGAGAGCTGCATCCAAGGAAGCCCATTTCAAGAGACAAGCTCTTCACAAGCCTTTGTGTCTATCGATGAAAGCACATGTAACTTTCTCTTTACCCTTGAAGATCTGGACTATATCCATCCAGATGATCTAGAGTACATGGAAATAGTCCAGCAGATGGCTTTTCTCACTCATAGAGCCATGAAGTTTTACAAGAGGACAGGGAGGAAGTTTCCTAGCAATGCAACCTGTGGAAAGTTTAGGCTGGACAAAAGCAAAGTAAAGTGTTACAACTTCAACCAAATGGGCCACTTTGCTAGAGAGTGCAAGGCACCAACGACAAATGGTGGCCAAGAACAAAGCACACCAAACTACACTGATGGAGCTCCCCAGAATGAGAAGCCCAAGCAGCAAGCTACAGTTGCTGTTGAAGATAGGGGCTTTGACTAGAGCTTTCAGGTTAAGGATGCATCTCCAAACCAAGAATTAATGGCAGATCATGAAAAAGCCAAGGTATTGGAACATCTTTGTACACCTGAATGTATTGCTAAAGTTAACAGATATAGGTTCTATAACTTAGAGGTGAGGTCTGATCTTGAGTCCTTAAACATTTTAAAAGCTGATTTCAAAAGAGCTGAAAATGATTACCAACTTAAAATAGAAGATCTAGAGAAAACAATTTCAACTATTAAGCATGAACATATCAACTACAGGACTCAGATAAAAGATCTCATCACTAAGTTAATTGAATGCCAAGCTGAGCTTGTGATCAGCAAAGCCAGGGCAGAAAAATGTGTTCTTAAAGAAGAGACCTTTAAGAACATGATATCCTCATCTCTACATGCAAAAGTTTGTTATCAGAATAAGCAGGGACTGGGATCTACTGAGATAGTCCTCCACACACTCTATTTTCTGTAAGATCTCCAAGGTATGGAACCTGTGAAGATGAGCTTCCTCTCATAGACCCCATTAATGAAGAGGATGAAGAGGAGATAGTGAAGCATGATTCTAAGAAGAGTGAAGAAGATCATCCTAAGAAGGGACACTATTCTCCTAAGGAGAGAAAAGAATCTGGGATGACCAAGTCTAAAAGGAAGAACTTGATCAGAAAAGCCAAGAGGAAATCAAAGAAGGCTCAAGAGATTAAGGCCACTTTCAACTCTAAGCAGAAACGTGTTTATCTCTGCAGGATTTGAAGTGGTGAAGGCTGAAGACTCAACTATGAACTTTAGTACAAGAAGTTCTAGTTCATGTCCAACTCATTCCAGCAAAGAGAAGAAGGTTGATCAATTGTGTATCACTGCTACATAGCCTGAACCATCCAATTCCAAAATCAAGTCACACCCTCAAAAGCTTGCTGCATCATCTACGAAGATGAAGATGGAGGTGGAAAGTGATCAAGTTCAGCCTTTCTCTTAGAAGAAGGCTCTCAGAAGGAAGCAAATGGATTTCATCATGTGTGGTATTACTTCCCATCTTGCTAAGGATTGCATCTACAATCCTAAAAGTACTGTCCATATGATCAAAAAGAAACCTTCTGAGAAGAAGAAAGAAAAGCTAGCTTCGAAAGGAAAATCTTTTCCTTTCTAAAGCTCCAAGGTGAAGAAGAAGACAAGTGAAAACTTGCCTTTGGAAGAAAAGTTAGTCTCGGAAGAAAGGAATGCTTCCGAAGTACTGAAGGCTGCTGCAGTGAAAGCAAGATCTTCTGAAGGTCCAATCTCCAAAACTTCTGAAGTTGTCAAAACTTTCAAAGTATTGAAGGTCAAGTCTAATCTTCCAAAGATGGTGTGGAAGATAAAGGAAGATCAAGTGACTAAAAGTTCTTCATATACAACAGCTGATGATCCTCAAAACTTGAACATAGGATCAATTACTATTAGATTGTCTTCAAATCACTTTGATAAGCCCAAGACCAATGAGGCTTGGGTTTCCAAATGTAACTAAACACTTCTTTCTTGTGTAGGAAACAGCTAAAGACCAAGAGAAATGTATGAATCATTGATAGTGGCTACTCTAGGCTCATGACAGGCAATGGTTCTCTACTTCAAAATTTTAAGAAAATTGATGGAGGGCCAGTTGCTTTTGGAGGAGATGTTGGAGGTTACATTACTAGAAGGGGCATGGTCATAAATGGTAAGCTCAACATTGAAAAGGTAAACTTTGTCAAAGAGCTTGGGTATAATCTACTGAGTGTATCTCAATTTTATGATCAGAGACATAACATGCTCTTCACTGAGCATGAGTGTATTGTTCTCAAGCCCGAGGTGGTCATTCTTTAAGAGCATATCCAGCTCAGAGCCCCCAGGAAAGGGAACATGTACAAGATGGACTTGCAGGAAACATCTCCCTCAGAAGAAGTTTTTTGCTTTCTATCTAAAGCAAATAGTGATGAGTCTTTCCTCTAGCATAAAAGAATGTGCCATGTAAACTTTAAAAACATGCATAAATTAATTAAGAATGATTTGGTAACTGTAATACCAAAGAAAGACTTTACAAGTGATGACCACTGTGTAGCATGCCTGAAAAGAAAGCAACACAAAGTGTCTCATAAGCCAAAGGAAAGAAACTGTATCACTACTCTCCTACATTTATTACATATGGATCTCTTTGGCCCTACCAGTGTAATGAGTCTAGGAAGGCCTTATATTGTTTGGTGATCACAGATGACTTTATAAGATTCATTTGGGTCTTTTTCCTTAGTACTAAGGATGAGACTCCTGAGATCTTGAAGAACTTCATTCTGAAAATTGAGAATCAATGTGATCACAAGGTCAAAACCATAAGATGTGATCAAGGAACAGAATTTAAGAACCAAATCCTTGACACATTTCATGATAAAAAGGTATTACAAGACAATATAGTGCTCCCAGGACTCCTCAGCAAAATGGTGTTGCTGAGAGGAGAAACAAGACACTTATTAAGGCCGCAAGAATCATGTTGTCTGACTCTAAACTGCCCATCACTTTCTGGGCAAAGGCAGGCAACACAACCTGCTATGTGCAGAACAGAGTTTCAGTGGTTAAGACTCATGGTAAGACTCCTTATGAGATGTGGCACAAAAGGAGACCATTTGTTGGTTTCCTCAGGTCATTTGGATGTCCTTATACCATCTTGAATACCAAAGATCAAATAGCCAAATTTGCTGAGAAATTAGATGATGGACACTTTATTGCATACTCTTCCCAAGCTAAGGCTTATAGAGTATATAATCTTAGAACTAGAGTAGTTGAGGAGTCAGCCAATGTGACCTTCAATAAGCACACTCCTAGGATGAAAGGTTTTGGTCCTGATTGGCTTTTTGATCTTGATTTAGTTACAAACTGTTTTAACAAATCTTGTGAGAATGTTTTAGGATCTATAGGTAACTTATCAACAGGAGATCCTGACCCAAGATTTGAGCTGAGAAGACCAAGCAAGAATACTACTTCAGCTCCAGTGGTAACTAATCCTGCAAGTGAAGATCCTATCAGTACAAACATGTCAAATTCAGCTGATATATCTGAGGCACCTACAAATTCTAGCTCAGAGGCTCAAAACTCAGAAATGGAGGTGGTGATAGTGATCAAGAATTTCTTGATGCTGATAACCACTCCATAGAAGACAACATAAATGATGTCAGACACTTATTAGATCAAGCCTCTCTTGATAAGTGTGCTGATGTAGTGGGTGATACTCCATTTCCAGATCTAAATTTCTCAAATTTAGATCTTTCCAATCAACTTTCTGTGATCCCTCATCTCAGGATCCATAAGTCACACCCTACCACAAACATCATTGGAAATGTTGATACAAGGGTGACAACAAGAGGACAAACCCATGACAAAAATGTTTGTCTATACCCTTGCTTCTTGTCCCAGATAGAGCCAAAGAAAGTGGATGAGGCTTTGAAGTATGGAAGTTGGGTTGAAGCAATGCAAGAGGAGCTGCTTCAATTCAAAAGACAAAAGGTTTGGAACCTATGTCCTATTCCTCAAGGGAAGACTACCATAGGAACTAAGTGGGTTTTTAGAAACAAGAAGGATGATAGAGGACTTGTCATCAAGAACAAGGCCAGACTAGTTGTTCAAGGATACACACAAGAAGAGGGAATTGACTACATAGATGTCTTTGCTCCTATAGCAAGACTTAAAGCTGTTAGAATATTCCTAGCTTTTATTGCATCCAAGGATTTCAAGGTCTACCAACTTGATGTCTAGTGTGCTTTTCTATATGGGGTGATTGATAAAAAGGTGTATGTCAAACAACCACCTTGCTTTGCAGACCCAGATCATCCAGATTATGTCTAAAAGCTTGATAAAGCTCTTTATGGGCTGCACCAACCTCCAAGAAAGTGGTATGAGACACTATCTCAGTATCTCTATCAACATGGCTACAAGAGGGATACTATAGATGGAACTCTCTTCATCAAAGGAACAGGGAATGACTTAATGTTGGTTCAAGTATATGTAGATGACATTATCTTAGGATCAACTAATCCAAAGCTCTGCCAAGACTTTGAGAGGCTGATGAAGAATAGATTTGAAATGAGTGCCATGGGAGAACTCAATTTCTTTCAAGGAATTCAAGTGAAGAAAGTTGAAAATGGAATCTTCATAAGTCAGTTAAAGTATGTACAAGACATCCTTATAAGATTCAACATGACTGATTGCAAGCTTGCAATGACTCCCATAGCCAGAAACCACTCCCTTGGACCTGATCTTGAGGAGGAGTGTATGGATGAACATCTCTACAGGGCTATGATTAGGTCTCTTATGTACCTCACAGGCAGCAGGCCTGATATCATGTTTGCCACATGCATCTGTGCAAGATATCAAGCCAACCCCAAGATGTCACACCTGGTTGCTATCAAGAGAATTCTTAGATATCTCAAAGGTGCTCCTAAGCTTGGCTTTTGGTATCCAAAGAATTCTAACTTCAATTTGTATGCCTATACAGACAGTGACTATGATGGCTGCAAGATGACTACAAAGTCTACATCAAGGGTGTCAATTCCTTGGTGGAAGGATTGTCTCAAGGCAATGCTAGAAACAATCCTATGTATCTGCATCAACTACTGAAGCTGAATACATTGCTGCTGCAAGCTGCTATGCTCAAGTGCTTTGGATTCAGAATCAGATGCTAGACTATGGATTCAACTTCAAAGAGACTCTCATCCACATAGACAACAACAGTGATATCTCTATAGTAGAGAAACCTGTGCAGCACTCAAGGACAAAACACATCAACATCAGGTATCATTTGATTAGAGATAATTTTGAAAAAGGATTAATCAAACTAGTCAAAGTTAACACAAATGACCAATCTACTGATCTATTCACTAAAACTTTTGATGAACAAAGATTCAAATATCTTGTATCAGCTATTGGGATGATTAACTTTGAGTAGATTTATTGTTAAACTTAAAACAATTCTATTTCTAAGACCTGTGTGTCCTAAGTTGTCTATTTTATCATCTTCATAAGCCCAGTTTCCTTCGGAAGAAAATTTTTTTATCTAAATATTCCTTAGATCTTTGAAAATTTTAAACATATTTTCTTTCGGAAGATATCAAGTTGTCTTCGGAAGAACATTATGTCTTCAAATAAAATAACTACTTATAAGACATTTACCTTCGTAAAAAATTCTGATATATCTTCCAAAGCATAAATATGCTTCTAAGTACTTACATGTATTTGAAAGACAATTTTCTTCCGAAAACAATTAAGTCTCGAAAGATTTATTCTCTTAAGAATAAAGCTTCCAAGTCCTGATTTCTTTCGAAACCAAACATGTCTCGGAAGCAAAATGTTCTAAGTATTTTCCTTCCGAAGCAAAATTTTCACAAATCTTATGAATATCTTCCAAAGCCAATTTTGCTTCAGTAGCTTTTCTTAAAACTTCTGAAGACAAAAATACCATCGGAAGATTTTTGACTTCTAAGAAAACTATCTTTTTGGCACTTTCTAAAGGTGGGACCAACATTTGGATTTCAAAGTTTATCCTTTTGCATTAACGTTGTCTCAAATCCATTTCATATATATTCTCTCTCATCAGTTTCCCTCTTTCACTATCTTCTTCATCTGAAAAATCTTCTAACCTAAATTCACCCACAAACCGCCCTTGTTCTTATCTTGCTTCACAACAAAGCTACCTCAAAATGGCCAACCTTCATCACCAAAACCAACCCGATTTCTCCATGCAACTTCACAGGCAACATAATCAAGTTGCTCTATTGAACTCTAAGAAAGATCCTGGTTTCTCAGAGGTTTGTCGCTTTCTCACTCTATAAAACTACTTCACCTCCCTCACCATCGATCCTACACTATATGAGGACTAGCTGTTGGAATTTTGGAGGACCTGTTAAGAGGTCACCATGGATGGGGAGAAGGCACTGTCTGCCACAGTATAGGGGAGGACAATCTTCATCACTCCAGCATCCATAAACTTACATCTAAGGCTGGATGATGTCGAAGGTGATTTGTCCTTCCCCAAGTCTGCTGTTAAGCATACTTTTGGTCAGATGGGCTATGAAGGGGATTTCTCTGTCAAGACATTCAGGAAAGGGAAGGTTTCCTCTTAATAGAAATACCTCCTCCATGTCGTCATTCACAGTCTATCTAACAAGCATGGAGGATGGGACCAAGTTCCAGAGGACCTTTCCTACATAGTCCATGGGATGGTTCAGGGAGTCAAGTTTAGGTATTCACATTTTGTGTACATTAGTTTACTTGCAAACTTGGACTCCTTAGAATATTATATGTTCCCTAGATATGTCCAGCATATTCTCAACTATGAACTAGGCTCACAGTTGAGGGGAACAGGTAATGTTCTAAAATTGGGACAGATGAAGCCTAGCATCTTCAAGACTATGAGAAAGCCACCTGTTGGCTTCTCAGGGGTAGAAACAACCCTTGTCCTAAAACGTTAGAGCTCATTTGTTGGTCCTTATGATCGATATAACAATGCAATTGATGAATAAACTTAGAAATCCCACTGAATGAACACAATACTCATAATAACAAAATGGATAAGTTTTGAATCTACTCAATAATCAATAAACAAAGGCTCAAAAGTAATGACAATAGGCTTCCAGCCGAAAACACAGAGTTGCCAAACTTGCTTATAATGATAGAACATGACAATATATAAGCAGTGTTAGTTTCGCTGATAGTTTCGCTGGATAGCGAAACTGTCTTGACCATCAACTAGATTCACCCGACAGTGAAATACAGTTTCGTCGGGTGACCTAGGACAGCTGTCGTAGTTTTGCTAGGTCGGTAAAACTATACAAATACAAAATATATGGAAATAAACTAACATTCAACATATTACATAAAAGACAAAATAATCCTAACAACTATGGTGAGTCCAACCTATACTGAATCATCAATACTCCCCTTAGGTTGGACCTCACCCTTGATCTTCTCCTTTATCTTCCACTTCCTCAGCAACTTTATTTGAAGTTTCCTGATCAGCTCCAGCTATACTCTCCTCCACTCCCCTTGCACTAGCCTTTTCAAATTTTCTTGTCAGCTCCTGCATATCCATCCTCAACTGATCAGCTTGAAGTATTTTCTCAGTAAGCTCCCTGACCTCAGCCATGACACCGCGAGCCTTGCTAGCTACCCTCATGAATAAGCTAGCTTTATTTTTCATTTCAGCTCCGGCTCCGGCTTTAATGTGATTTTCACACAAAACCACCAAATCTTCATCACAGAAGGAGAATACTTCCATAGGATCAAATAATTTAATTTCTTCTCCTCTCTTTAGTCTGATCACTGCTTCCCTCGTATTATTATCATAGAACCACTTCTCAAATTTTTGTAATCTTGGGGGAAGTGGATTGGACACTCTCACTCTATTAATAGTTTTGGCAGGCTTGAGCTTTAACACAATCTTTCCCTTGCATGTACCCCAATCCAAATCTTTCTTTGATCTTCTCCTTTTAGTTTTCATGTACCCAAATGCCTCAAAGTCGTCCTTAAGCCCCTTTCGTATCTCATTCTCTAGCACAATTGCCCTCTCACTTAGGCTTAATTCTATCAAGGGAGTCTAAGCCAACCTTCTCAAATCCCATCTTGGCAAGGTCTTGAATGCATTCCTTTCATGTAGATATGAGATTTCCCCTCCTCTTCTTTTAATCATAAACATTTTCAATTCATGATTATATTTCCAACTGACTATCTTCTTGTCGGATTTCTTCCTACTTGGTTCACTTATGTTTTATAATAATGGAGTCAGTTGTTATAGTTCTTTCTCCTTAGCAAACCAATCCTCCTTGTTTAACTCAAACACATCTCCTTCGATAGAACTCCTCTGAGCCACATAAGTCATTGGACGCTCATCTAGTTCATAGAATTCAGGCTCAGAGTCGTAATCAACCAACTGTTCCTCATACTCCTCTTCTTCATCTATCAGATTCAGCTCAACTCCTTTCTTGCCTGCTCCATCTGCTTCTTCTCTAAATACCTCATCACCAGTCAAATCCATATGTATATCAAGCCCCAAATCTATAAACCCTGCTTCTACAACCCTAGCCTCATCTCCTTTAACACCTCCTGCATCACTTCCTTTCTCAACTCCAGATCCAATAATATCATCAACTCCAACATCAAGACAACCATCACCATTGCCACTAGCACCCGCTCTACCAACACCAGCATCACTTGCATCAACTCTAGCTCCACTTGTGTCTCCTTCGATCCCAGTTGAACTCCCCATTTTCAAAAAGGAATACATAGATGTATCAGTAAGATCATCTATCTCAGCTTGAGTTAACTAGTTGGGCAGACCAGCATTGGCTTTCAGCTCATTTACCTCCTTGAGTAGTCTTTTGATTAAGGCTTGTTGATCTACCATCATTTTCTTCATGCTCTCCATTTCCTTATCTTTCTCCTTCTCTCTAAGTTCTTGATTCACCAACTTTGTCTTAATCATCCCCAATTCATATGCCAATGATGTATTCAAGATTTGAATAACATCTTGATCTAGCTCTAACCTTGCATCCCTTCTTTCAGGGGCTTCAGAAAAAGTTTGATGTTTGTGCTTGGTTCTTCTTTTAGTAACATTTTCCGGTTCACCTTGAGCAGCTTTCTTTTTTGTTCTCCTCTCCCTTTGAGTCCTTAATTCCTCCTCCACTTCATCAATTTCAGCTTCAAAATCATACTCCTTCTCCTTTGCATATCTTTTTCTTTTCTTTATTGCCTCATCTTGCTTCTCCTTATTCGCTTCAGCATTCTTATTTTCATTTTCAATTAATCTCTTGATGTAATTTCATCTCTCAGTAGAGTACATATTTTCTAAAAGATATGTTAACTTCCCACTAAAGTATGCCTCACTGCTGAGCAATCTGCAAATATTCTTGTATTCATTTGCACTAGTCTTTTAATTTCACCATGTCTAGGCAAATCTAGCTTCAAATAATTAATCACCATTTGTACAAACCTTGGATATAGCAACCACTTATCCTTTTTCAAAGCCATTATATTTTCAGTCATGCAATCAAAGATCAACGTAGCAATATTGGCTTTCTATCCCCTGCAACATATAATCATAGCCTTTGCCCAGTGCTGATTTAGACCATCTGACCCTCCTTTACTATGATCCAAGCACATAATAAATACGTGGGCAATGTATCTCCACTCCTTAGATAGGAGAGACTTCTTGATTTCTTTCTTTGAGCCAAAAGAGGGTCCCTCATACCCAATGCTTCTAAATGCATTTAATACTTCTGCATCAGACATTACCACCTCATCATCACAATCTTCCTCCAGCTTCAATACTCTTACCATAGTCTCAACAGTAATAACAAAGTCATGCTCAAGGACTCTAGCAGTAATCTGATGTGGATTAGACCCAAGGTCGTACTATGCAGTTCTACAAAAGTCTCTTACATGAAGATCATAGATCGTGGGCATGTGAGATATAGCATAAGTGATTGGGGACTGCTTCAGCCACTTAATGCAGCCTCTAAAGCCAATGATCTTCGGGTTGCTATCATCCAATAATGCAACAATGTTTGTTCTCTCATCAAACTTTAGGTTTGCCATCTTAACTGAAAATTAAACAAAAATAGGTTAGTTAAAACATTGAAGTATGAATAAACAATGAAATAAACAAAATACAAGAAAATGCAGAAAGTTCAAAGTTTTGCGGACAAGCGAAACTGTAGTTTCGCTAGAGGCACAGATTAACAGTTTCGCTGCTGTTTAAACTGTAGTTTCGTTCAAGAAAAAGTATAGATTCACTGTGACACAGGCACAAACTTATGTGTCTGAGCGATTCTATAGTTTCGCTGAGGACGAAATTATAGTTTTTACAGCAGAGAAGTTGTAAATTCGCTGAGACCCTAACACAGAGTCATGTGCCTGAGCGAATCTATAGTTTCGCTATAACTATCCTGGCGAACCTGTCAAGTACGCTTAAGCAGCATGATTGGACAGTTTCGCTCGGAACACTTGAACTTTCGCACAGATTCGCTGGTTCCTTTCGCAGTTTTGCTGAATGAATCTGCGAAACTACCGACCCAGCGAATCAACCAAAAACTAAGGTCCAATGTTTAAAACCTCAATTAATGCATAAGAACATGTTTGAAACACCCACCTAAGCACTTAGAAACAAATAAACGCTACGAAAATCGATTTAGAAGAATATGGGTGTGAATGCACAGAGAAACTAGGGTTTACTTTCGCCAACAAGTGTTGAAATTGATTTCACACTGTGCAATATATAGACACTAGTTTCGCTGGCAGCAAAACTATAGTTTCACTCGGCATCACAGATGAAATCATGTAACCCAGTGTAGAGCGTGTTTGCTGGCGAATCTATAGATTCGCTTAGCAAAACAACCACTGAAAGTTAGTTTCGCTGGAACCTACCACTTAGTAAATTTTTTGAAAATTTTATATATTTTTAAAAAATAAAAAATTAAGTCTTATATTTACAAAAACTTTCATGAAAAACTTCTTCACCCCATAATACCAACACAAACAAAATAAGAATAACGGAAGATTAAAATAAACTAATATAATATTAAAATAAGAAATAAAAGAAAAATTAAGAATAAAAGGATATGGACACTTCTTTTTCAAGAAATTGTTCCAGAGAGTCAAAGATTGGCGGGATTGCAGATATGTTTGTCCTTTTAAGCCCATGCCTTATTCTTTTCAACTTGTAATCTACAACTGTCTTTATCAT
This sequence comes from Flaveria sonorensis, assembly GCA_025506505.1. NCBI lineage: Eukaryota > Viridiplantae > Streptophyta > Magnoliopsida > Asterales > Asteraceae > Flaveria > Flaveria sonorensis. The sequence continues at coordinate 43,353,727 of CM046434.1, forward strand.
GTTTTGGTTTAATTTTAGAAACTTTGATGACTTGGTCCCCACAGACATTTGGAAAAGTACTTATCTTGTCATCATGGTTTATTGAGCAATATGATTAACTCAGCTTGAATTTTCTTTAGAGTTTTCAACAATGATCTTAATTTAAGAATCACTGTGCCTTTATTTGGGGAACCGATGATGAGAGCTCCAGGTCTATACTTACGTATAACAGAGGAGATGACCATCTGAACTTGCTGATGAGAGCTTCAGGTCTATACTTACGTATAACAGAGAAGATCATCAGAATGTACTGATGAGAGCTCTAGGTCTATACTCACGTATAACAAAAGAGATCATCACTCCTAGGCAATGTTCACATATAGCAGAGGAGATAAGCACGAGATATATCTCTGAAGAGCTAACGAGAAGCTTCAATTCAGAGACTAGGTGATAGGGAGATTTTGGTAATATTAAAGCAGAGATTTGAAACTCTCAACCCATTTTTGACAAGGACTTGTAACTTTGTGCAGGCCAAAATGTCAGGAGGATAATCCTTATCACCGAGTTCTTAAACTTAAATTTAGCTACACGATCACTGTTTACTTCATTTTCAGGCTGAGCCTACCATGCATATCCCAACACAAGGCTGTTGACCTCCTTCAAACTTCTTTTTTCCGAGGTTCCTGAAAAGTCAAAATTGAAAAACTTAAGAATTTAATCTTTATTTTTCCCTGAAATTTCTTTTTAATAGCCATGTAATGGAAATTTTTGTTTTTCAAATTTTGTTAAAGATCAAAGATGTGAAGGAACATGTGACTCAGAAATTTAACAGAAAAAGTTTATATCAAAAAAATAACAAAAGAGTTATTTACAGCTATTTACACACTTTGTTAAGAAAAGAGGTTTCAAAAAGAAATTAAACCCGGCATAGAGTTCAATTCATAAAAACGAGGTTTATCAAATGTTTTTGTGAAAAGATCTGCTCTGTGATTTTTTGTGACAATCAGAATAATATCTATAAAACCCTTTTCCTGAGCGTCCTGGATTGCATGAATCCTTGTTTCAATGTGCTTGGTGCGAGTATGATGAATTGGATTTTTGGCAATTTCGATAGCAGCTTCATTATCATAGAAAAGTGGTGTGTGAAGAAAATTGATTTCGTAATCCATCATCTGATGTTGTATCCAAAGCACTTGGCAGCAGCAACTGGATGCAGCAACATATTCAGCCTCTCCTGTAGATAGAGATACTGTTGTTTGCTTCTTGCTTTGCCATGAAACAAGACAATCCTCGAGATATTGACATCCGCCAGTGACAGATTTCCTATTGATCCTGCAACCACCATGATCACTGTCAGAATAAGCATGTAAATCAAAGTTCCCTCCTTTTGGGTACCAAAGACCCAAACGAGAAGAACCCTTTAAGTAACGAAAGATGTGTTTAACAACTTTTTCATGTGATTCTTTTGGGTTGGCTTGAAAACGGGCACAGTAGCACACGGCGAATGTAATATTAGGACGGCTAGCCGTGAGATACATGAGAGATCCGATCATAGAACGATAGTGATGAGCATCCACAGATTTCCTATTATCATCTGGAGATAAATAGGTTTGAGCAATAAATGGAGTGAGTTCTGGAGAAACAGGTTTGAGCAATAAATGGAGTGAGTTCTGGAGAAGCATCATCCATCTTGAACTTTTTGAGAATCTCCAGAATGTACTTTTCTTGGTGAATCAGAATACCATTAGGCTTTTGGTCAACCTGCAGCCCTAAGAAAAAGCACAGCTCCCCCATCATGCTCATTTCAAAGCAATCCTTTATTACTTCTTCAAATTCTCTACACAGTTTCTAATTTGTTGGCCCGATAATGATTCATCCACATACACTTGAACAATCAGCATTTCACCATCAACTTCCTTCTTGAATAGAGTCATGTCTATAGATCCACGAGAGAAACCCTTGCTAAGCAGATATTGTGTCAAAAGTTTCATACCAGATACGAGGTGCTTGATGTAATCCATATAAGGATTTATCAAGTTTATATACTTTGTCTGGGAAATATGGATCCTCGAAACCTGGTGGTTCACAAACATAAATCTCCTCATCAATGTTCTCGTAGAGAAATGCACACTTCACATCCATTTGAAACACTTTAAAGTTTTTGTGAGCAGCGTGAGCAAGAAAGATTCTGATAGCTTCAATACGAGTAACTGGAGCAAACACTTCAGTATAGTCAATTCCCTCCTCCTGAGCAAATCCCTAAACAACTAACCTTGATTTGTTCCTTATTACAGCTCCTCAATCATCTGGTTTGTTCCAGTATACCCATTTGGTACCAATGGGAAACTTGTTTGGAGGAAGATCAACTAATTGCCAAACTTTCAGTTTCCTGAACTGCTGAAGCTCCATCTGTATAGATTCAACCCAACTTGGGTCTTGAAGTGCTGTTGAGATATTTTTGGGAATGATTTGAGATAAGAAACATGCATAGAGACATTCATTTATCAATCCAGATTGACTCCATGTCCTCACACCATCTGTAATGGAACCAATGATGTAATCATGTGGATTGTCTTTTAAGGTTTTGAAGTTGGTGTTAAGGGTTAATGGATTGGAATAAGATAAAGATGTGATTTGTGATGATTGTGAAAAGGAAGTTGGATAGAGGAATCGGTTGTGGTGGAGGTATGGGTGGAACATCAAGCGGAGGTTGAGGTGGAGGGTCAATTGGTTGTTATGGTGAGGTTTAGGTGGAAGAGGTTCGGTTGGAGGAATGATTTGCACATTGGTTTGATGAACAACATAATCATCAAATACTGGAAGGTTGAAAGATTTGAAGATAGTATTGGAGTCATAAAACCATGCTGGGTCTGACCCCATGTTTGGTGAATTAGACTCCTGCCAATCAACATAGAATGATTCCTACACAATATGCCTTCTTTTGTTGTACACTCTATATGCATTTTATGAGGAAGAATAGCAAATGAAGAAACATTCATCAGAGACTACTCCAAAATTTGACTTCAGAGCTTGAGTGTTTAGCAAAGTACATGAGCAACCAAATGGATGAAAGAAGTCAATCAAGGGTTTCCTTTTATGAAGAAGCTCATAAGGAGTTTTCATTTTGTCTTTCATAATAAGAACCCTATTTAGTATATAGGAAGCACAATTGACAGCTTCTTCCCAGAAAATAATTGGAAGCTTTGACTCACTCAGCGTAGTTCTTGCTGCTTCTATAAGGGTCCGATTCTTCCTTTCAGCAACACCATTTTGTTAAGTTGTCCTGGCAGCACTGAACTGTCTAAGAATCCCTTTGCTTGCACCAAGAAAGAGTCAAAGATATGGTTTCTGAATTCAGTTCCATTATCACTTCGGATGGCCATTACTTTTTTTTTGTTGATGGTTTCAAGTGAGAGGATCAGCTTCTGAAGCTCTTTTGCAGTGTCTCCCTTGTTTGCTAGAAATCTTACCGAAGAGTATCTTGAATAATCATCTGTAACAACCAAACAATAAGATTTCTTAGTAATAGATTGAACACTAATATGACCAAATAAATCAGTATGTAACAATTTAAGGGGTTTTGAAACTATATTTTCAAGCTTAAGCTTGTATGGCCTTTTGTGCTGTTTTCCTTGAGCACATGTCATGCACTTTTCTACCACTAAAAAATCTTTAAGTGGTAGCCCCCTCACAAGATTGTTCTTAACCAATTTATTTATATTTTTTAAAATTAACATGGCCTAATCGTATATGCCATAGAAATGATTCAGAAGATGAAGCTTTGGACAGGAGACATGTCACAATGGAGGTAGACTCTTGTGATCCCATATCCAGAAGATAAGTATCATTCTTTCTTGGAGCCGCATGATCACTAAATCTTCTGGAATAATAAACTCTGGTTTGAGAAACAAGCATTCATTTGACATAAACAGCACTGGAATGTCTTTACCATAAATTTATGATACACTTAACAGATTGAATGCCAATTCTGGGACATAGCTCACTTTCTCCAGAGTCAAGGAACCATTTGAGACTTCTACCTGACCAATCATCTTTCCACCCTTCTTGTCTCCAGCAAAAGCAACATATCCTCCATTTATTATGCGATAATTTGTAAGTGTGTCCTTCAACCCGTTCATATGCCTTGAACATCCACTATCAACGTGCCAGAAGCTATTGATAGCATTTCTGGAATGATCCTGGCATATAAACAAAAAGTTGTTAAGATTTGGAAATTGGGACCCAAGTCGTGACTAACTTAGGTCTTGGAATAAAGAATTTCTTACAGAAAAAATTATTTACAAAATGATTTAATCTACTTCCTAATGAATTATTATTTACATTTCTACTAACAACCTTAGGACAAACTTTAATTACGTGATCATCCTTCCCACATCTAAAACACCGGGACTTTAAACCTTTCTTCTTACATTTTGAAACAGGTGCTTGATCTATTAATATCTCTTCCTCATATTCAGACATGTGTGAATCAGAATTACTACAAGAGTCATATGATTCTTTTAATTTTTCATTTGTGACTTTAATTTTAGCAGATTCTGATTCATTTACAATAATGTTTCTAACTTTTGAGGAAGTTGACTCGGTTTCTTTAGGTTTCGAGATCTGAATTGGTGTAAAAGATGGGATAGGATGAGAGAGGAACTTTTCAAAACAATTTGAGTCAGTATGTCTGTCTGAAGCTTTACTTGAACAACCGTCATTTCTATTAATACAAGCATTTGAAACATCATGATTTGATTCATAGACATCTGAAGATAAACAAGCTGGACAAGAGCTAGAACTACACATGCCATTGTCTGTGTTAGACTTTTGGGAAACAAATCTACTTAAACTATTGTCTATTAAAGACTTTTTGGAATCTGAAATGCTAAAACTAGAGCTGCCCAGACCACTACTTGCACCATAATCATATTCCTCTCAAATCTCCTTATGATTCACTCCTTCTAAACCTGCATACAAACTCTTAGTATCTTTCTGAATTAATTCATTAGTTGGATGAGGTATAGGCATAGGATAATAACAATAAGTACTTGGAGGAGGATAAACATGAGTGGTTTCTTCGCTTCCCAAACCAGTCTTAATTCTAGCCTCCTGTTGTTTCTTGCAAAGCTCCTCATGTTTCATCCCAGAAATTTTCCACTTTTCATGTTTGGTTTTTAATTTGCTTGTTTCAAATTCAGTAAGTGCTACACTTTCAGTTAAAGCATTTATTTCAACATTTCTTTCCAAAAGATTTCTCTTTAAATGCTCATTTTCCTTTAAAGCTTTATTTAACTTAACAAAGTATTTAGACTCATTTGTTTTAAGTTTCTTATTTATTTGTTTTAATTCTTTTTCATTTTCTAATAATAATCTGTTAGCTTTGTAAACCCCAAATAAATGGATTTTGCATGGAGGAGAACACATGTCTTGAATTACCTCATAAGGGAGACCCATAACTACTTTTTCAGCAGGTAGGGCCTTTTCGCATTGACAGACTGGAGTGTTCTTCCTACATTCTTCCTCCTCTAATGCTTTCTTCCTGGTCTCCTCAGCTTCACATTCCTCTTCTTTTCTTGATTACAGACATCCAGCTTCACTCCACTTACTTCAACTTATTATTGTTTCCCTAGCTCATCAGCTTCACAAGCTGTCACTTTCTTTTTAGCATACTCATAATCACCTTTTTCTTCCTTGACTTTCCTAATCTTCACCACTTCAACTTGAACTTGTTGCTTACCACTTTCACCAATAGCTTCTTCTTGAATCTCACCCTTGAACTCCCTGAAATGATCAAAGTCCTCAACAGAACCCGCATCACTATTCACCACCTCAGCCACTAGAGCATGATTGATTTCTTCTTCAGTTTCCTTAATCTCAATGAGTGTTCTTTCCTTAATCACTATTCACCACCTCACCTTAATCAAAGTTTAAAATGAGTGTTGTTTCCTTCTTTGGCTTGGCTTCTTCCATGTCGGTAATCGGGATAACTTTGGATGTTCCAGAAGTTCCTGGTTCAGTGATGATAGGAGGTGGACATTCTCTTTTGAAGTGCCCTAACTGTTTGTAGTTAAAGCATCTCAATTTTGACTTATCAAAACCAAGTTTAGAGTTTTGATTTTGATTGCCAAAGTTCCTCCTTCTAGTTCGTTCCATGAATCTTCTTGCCGTAATGTGAGGATGGCCATCTGCCATTGGATATCAGTTTCCTCTAAGTCATTAGGATCCACCTGATACATGTCTTCAACAGTCTTTCCTTTTCCCTTCAGCTCCCCCGCTCCCCTGCAACCAAAGCTTCATAGCTGTGTACAAAAATTCCAAATAATGCCATTGTGTCAGATGGAATTTGAGTAGTGACGGATGTCTTTTAGCTTGAACCAACACTTGTAGATCCACCACCAAACTTGTTTGATATGCCATATCCTATAGAACCACCATAAGTTGAACCATACATGGACGAGTTTGTAGCGGATGAGATCAATGCAGCATTTTGTGGATATATTATGGCTGGCATCATGGATTGATTGTATTCCCTCCTTTTCACATCCAAATCAAAAGATTTCAGTTTGTTGATGACATGCATGAGTTTATAATTAGCAAATTTCTTTCCTGCTTTAACATCCTGACTTGCAAGCTCCATTATGGTGGAAGAGAGTCCAAGAGCTTAGTAACTTGTTCATGGTTACCCAACTGTTCATCATATTTCTTTAAAGTGCTTGAGATAGACAAAAATCGATTGGTAATATCCATAAGGCTTTCATTGTTGTGTCCTACGAATGAATTGAACTCCTTTTCAGCTTGGGCTTTCTTGTCCTTCTTCTGATCTTCATTTCCATCATAAAATTCACACAGAGAATCATACAATGATTTTTCATTCTTGTGTACTGCAAAACGATTGTAGATGTCTTATGATAAACATAAGGTTAAAGCCCCGAAAGCTTTCTGATCATGATCGATTAGCTTGAGGCCTCTTTCAGTAAAGGTTAATGGATCAGTGTTTGGTGAGGTAACTTGACCAACAGTGATAGTTGGAGTGTGTGGACCATTCACTATTGACTCCCATTGATTAAGATCAGTATAATAAAAGAAGGCTTTTAAGCATCGTTTCCAGTCCTCAAAGTTATCACCATTTATAAGCCTCGGTGGCCTATTGGGTGCACACTCTCCAAGTCAGAAATGGTGATATTGGTGGATGTCATTTCTTAAACAGTATTAATTTCACTGAAGAATCTCTAAATTCGCTAGTAGATTCGCTCGGAAGTTGAACAGCAGTTTGCTCGAATGAGCGCTTAGAAACTCTAGTTTCGGCGACAGTTTCGCTTAAACTAGTAGAACTTTCGTTCTGAGGACAATCTCGGTAGCACTTTCGCTTGCTTTGGCAATCAAAGAAGGTGAACTTTCGTTCAAAATGACGTACTTTCACTGAGGCAAAGAAACCAGATCTAAAATCACAAATTATGTAGTTTCGCTGAATCAAGTGGCAGTTTCGCCGGAAGAACTCTAGTTTCGCCCAACGAATCTGAAAAACTTTTTCAGCACTAAATCAACTCAAACTCATCCAAATCTCAATGAATTTGAGATCTGATGATTTCTATAGCTTCCCACACCAAATACGAACAAGCCTCAATCAATTTCCATATCCAAAACAAGCATATCAGAACAGTATTGAATGGAACAGTGACTTTAAGCTTGAAAATACATAAAGCTCAACCAATCAAGATCACAATGGCTCTGATACTGGGAATCCAAGGATTGATACAGGAATTTATCAGTTTGATTGAACAAATAATGATCAGGGAATTATCACAACTCGTTGTTTAATTAAATTGTTTAAGAAATTTTAATTGTAACGTAAATCAACGAAGAACAGATGAGAGAAATGGAAAACAAGTTAACATAATATGATAAACAAATTTGCTTCAAATGATTTCCATTAATACTGAATTGGCTACAATCAGTTTTGATTTTTTTGCTGATATGATAATTGCTAGGTGATGTTCTTGGTGTTCTTGGTGTTCTAATTGCTATTCTGGTGTAATCAAAATTGTTGTATTGTTTTTCTGTGTATTGTGATGCCCTAAAAGAGTGCACCCATGCCTTATATTTATAGGCAGAGGGATTCACTTTTACATGGGTAAAAGTAACTTTCTTATTGTGGTAAGAAAGTTACACAAATAAAATTCTTGACGTGACATGAATTATTCGTTTCTGACAGAAGTGCAGTCTTCTGTAGATGTTGACTTGATGACATCACTCCAATGAGTTTGACTTGTTGACTTCATGTGGCATGCAAGTACTTTGTTCTTACGTAGGAGATAGCCTTCCGTAGGAGTTAGTCTTCCATAGGAGTTGGTTCTTTGATCTTCATGTTGAACTTTATCTGCAGGAGCAAGCTTTCTTCTTCTGCAAGAGCAGTAGTAACTTGATCTCATGAGCAAACTTGTTCTTCCGTAGATGTTCTTGTACTTGGTCAATTTTCAAAATTGACCAAGTATGATGTTTTCCTGCAATTACACATATAATCAACAAAAATAATTATTTGGGTTAACATATATATATCTTGCATACAAAAAGATAAAGATTTACAAGAGTTCATTACAAGTGAGGAATAATCTTCTAAACCTATACAATCAATCTAGACCTAACAATACTCTCCCTTAGGTTTAGAAACTTGTAATTAGTTGTTCAATGTCTTCAACTCCTGAACTCTTTCCAAAATCTTTTTGTTAAAGTATGCAATAGCATCCTTCTGATCTTGATACGTATACTTGATCTTCATTCTACTCATATTCTTCAAAGTCTTAAAATTAAGACCAAGGACATCTTCTTCAGTAGTCAATGTTGCAACTACTTTATTGTTTGAGACTACTTCCAACTCATCTTGCTCAGAAATTCAAAGATCAGTGATAGAAGGGATTTCAGTTCCCATGAGTTGACCAGACTCAAATTTTCTTCTTTTGTAAGCTTTGGCATGAAGCTTGTCTATCACTTGTATAATATGCACATATAAACATATGCCACCTTGAGCAATATTATCAGACAATTTTGGGAAGTACTTATCATGCAAGTATGAGGTGTAACTTGGATGAAGAAGCTTTATTTCCATGGGATCAAACAGTTTGATACTTGAAGCTTTCTTGTTTGGATCATTTCTTTGCAGCACCAATTCTTTTGTTCTTTCAACATATCCCTATCCAGTAATGGGATATGAGTATTGGTTCCCTTCAATGATCTTGATGGATGCTGCACTCTTCTCTGCATATCCAATTCTTCTCAAAAATTCATCATCAACAAAATGAGAGGAGCTGGATTGAGACCTCTTCTGTTTTTGTTTTCTCCTTTTATATTCTGCATCATCTCTTTTTGCTTCCTTCACTACATCTCCTTTAAATTTGTTTCATAATTTTGCAATGATAATAGAGAAGTCTCTCCCCTCCACAATGCTATCACCATCTAGCTTTTCTTCCATAAATCTAGAACCCTCTTCTTTCTTGGCCACAACCATCACACAACCACCGGCCAAACCGAAGGAAATGCTAGAAAAATTGTTGATGTGCCTCTGAACACGTGATGGTTCACCACTGCATCTAACCCCATCGGTCATTCTTTGGCTTTCCAATTAGATTCATGATGTTTTCTATTTTATAAGGCATGTGGTAGTGGTGATTTGTGGTGGTGGTGATTTGATGGTGAATGATCTAGCGAGGGGATGCGATTGGGGATGATATGTGATGGTATGCTGGTGCTCAACGGTGGAGACCTATTCAGGTAGTGGGGATGTTGGTGTGGTCGACGCTGGTTGTTACTCTGGCGGGAGGTGGCGGTGGTTTTAGAGAGAGAGTAGAGAATTAGAAATAGAGAGAGTGAGTGTATATATAATAACTATTTTTATACTTTTTCTTTTTAAATTTATTATATAAGTTTTTTATTTTTTTATATTTGTGTATTGAAATATCAGTTTAAGTCCAATGGTAATTATCTCTTTTTACATACACTTAACCAAAAGAATGGATGGGGCTTAGTGTCCCATACTTAATTATAACAAATCTTAAATCACAGTGATTAAATTAAACATTTTTAATCTATTGAATTATAATGGTTGTAATCATCAAACCACAGGAAGTAAAACCCGATTTACTCTAAATATTTTGTTGTAAAATTATATGTTTTAAATTTTCAATCTGAGTAAGTTTCTAATTTAAACAAGAATAGTTCAATAAAGAAACATTTTAGAGATTTCAATTTAAAACACACATAATGAAAAGACTATGATGACAATTGTGACAGCAAGAGAAACGGTAACAGGGCTACGGTAAGATGATCTACAGCTAAGATGATATGAGATAGGATTGTGACGACATGATATCAATATAAAAGTAAATAAAATCTAATGTATTTATATGTATGTGTTTCATAATGTAAGGGACAGGACAAAAGTAGTGAAAAATGAGGAAACATATTATCATACACGGAGAACGAAGAAGAAAGATGAATGACAACCAACCAAGATTAGGTGTCGATAAGGCGGAGATGGATATGAGGTGATATAAAAGTATAATAAAAGAGTATTAAGGCTCCGATACCATATAGAATAATGAAACTCCTAAAGTTTTTATTTATAATTGATCAACTATTTATAAAACTATAATAAAATTAATTACAAAGAAAAAGAAATCAAATCATACCTCATAACTAGTATAAAAGTTATTACAATAAATAAATTTATATATGCTTTGATAGGAGACTTAATGCTTAAGAACATTCACCATACAGTCCTTAAAATAATCTTTATCTCGAAAATATAAGGAAAAGTTAAAAACTTCATTACATCTCATTCTTTATAATTTTTTTTATTCATAAATTATAAGGTTTATATATATGGGTTGAATATCAAGTTCTTATATTTACCAACTCACTATTCATCCCTTATAATTTTTATGTAAATGAAAGAGAAAGATTAGTAAAAGATGATTAAAATGGTATTATTTAATTAAATAAAGATAAAGATAAAAAACTAGATATAAGAGGTTTTTAAAAGACGGATGAAATATAAGGATAAAAATGATTTTCAATTAAATTATAATGATATAGATAAGAAATCTACTATGAATGATCTAATGCTTATTAATTATGTGGCTAGATAAAACTAAAATACCATATTAATCAGGAGTTTTTCCCCAAAATAGTGTTGTTACAAATTTTATTTATCAAAAAGGTGTAGATTAAAAATTATTTATCAAAATGGTGTTTTTGTTGTGATAATTAATGAAACTTCCACTCGTAAGTTTCTCACTCCTAATATTATTAAATAACCATACTTAATTAAAAATTAATGATTTAATTAAATATTTTACTAATTTCAATTCACTAAGTACTTAGTTTTCAGTTTCAAATATTAAAAAATATAAAATAATACTTTATTGTACTCATTTTGTATGATAGAAAAGTCACATAATCACTAAAACAAAAATTTTCAGTTTGTTATGTATCGCCCCGGAAAGTCTATCACACCCTCAAAATCCACGTGCGGAGTTTTACCGCGAGGCGTGTGAACAAACCAGGATCACAGTCAATAGTTACTTAGAACGACACTATATGCCACATTAAAAATAAAACCAACCAAAGTTCAAACTTTAAAACCATGCGGAAGCGTTTTGTAAATAAGACAAACCCAAAATATAAAAAAATGCATATTTGGCAAAACATGCGCCAACCCAAATATTTAAACACTCATAAATAGATACCAACAAATATGTCTTTAAAATAGAGTCTTAGAATGCATGCTGGACCCGTGTGGTGCTCCTAATGGCAAGCAGAGTTAACAACCTGAGAATAGCATACTAAAATGTCAACACAATGGTTGCTGAGTTCAAGAGTTTGCGTTTATCATAAACAATAACATTTACATAACATAAGAGGTGCATTGAAATAGATAGCTAGTCTATATTCACAAGTAATAACCATAGTGATTTCGCGATCGAAGCTGACTGTGTTGCATTTGTTGCCTCCCGTCATGACTTACCAGGTCGTGACGATATTTGTGTCTAGGACAATATTGCACCCGTTTGACCTCGAGTCGCACAGGTGGGGCTCGTCAGACCCAGTAGTACTACCCAAGATTTCCTGCTAGTTACCATTATTAACGATCCGAAAGTGTGAGGATTTTCAAGGTATTAAGCACTATGTTAAAACATACACAGCTTATAATAATAAAATAGCGTTTGAGTACAAGTATGCTACCTCCCCCAAGAAGAAGGTTTATAAAAATAGAGGGGCATGAACTCACCTGGTGTGTAAAGATAATGACTAAAGAGAACTGGTGATAGGTGGAAAGACAACCCTTCAAAGGTTACCTAGAACATGAGAGTACATAAGTACGTGTACACAGAATCATAATGAAACCCTAAGTGCTTTACAAACCAAAGAACTCAAAGTTTTAGAAGACAAGACACATTTGACCCAGTTGACCCATTTGACCCAGTTGACCCATTTGACCTGTTGGTGACATTATAGATGAGATTCCATTCAAACAAGCATAACAGCCTATCACACATGATTAACATACAAACTGATTACATATAACACTTCATTAACCACATGTACTAATTAGATCATCATACAGCCAGATATCATACAAGTCATGCGAATCTCAAACTATTATCATGCTCATAACATCTATAACACAAATAATACACCATACAAGGATCAAATCACGCATCATATGCCATGTAAAGCCACTCACGACTTCACACCCTAAACCCTGCCAATCCTACTAAGTAGGGGACTCAGATTCGCACGTGTGTATGATGATCATTAACATACCAATTTTCCATAGCTCATATCATCCAACATATTCATTCTTAATCAACCATCAATCAACAAAAGTCCTAGCTTACCTATATGACTCATACCATGATTTTTCCACAAACTGGCCAAAACAGGTAACAAACCAAATCAACATTCATACAACCTAAACAACACATTTAATCACCTTAGAAACCATCCATGAACACACTAGCATGGTCCTAATGTCCCAAACATACTCAAACCATCATATTTAAGATTTTGTGCAAATAAAGTTTCCCTTTTGGGAAAGTGCATCCCAAATCTATCTAACACCAAATACATTCATGAATCCATTAACAATATACCAATTCAAGCTCATGATAACATCTAGACATGATCAACAACATCCAATTATCACAATTCATCAACCTTCATAGCCAAAAGTTACTATATTTAGTAAGACATGAACTACAACATTCATTCTTGGATTTCTAGCATTCAAATCAACAATCTAACATCCAATTATCATCACAAACACATCAACAACATCAATTCATCATCAAATCACCATATCCATGCAAATAAAGTTACTATTATTAGTAACCTATGAACAACGTATCAAAATCATAGCTTTCTTGCATAATCGACGTTAACTAGCATCAATCTAACCTAACTAACATAATAACATCAACAAACAACCAGAATAGACCTTCAATTGCAATATTCGAACTAGGGTTTCGGCCACAATGAAAAACCATCAAAAACATGTAAAAATCTAACCTTTAAATGTGTATTGACTTGTATTTGATGATTCTAACTTGTTGCAACCCTTGAAATCGATCGAATTAGTGGCTTATTGCTTGGTTCTTGGCCAAATTCGAAGAGGAGATGGAGAGGGATGCAATGTCGCGGCCGATCTTGGGTTATTAGGGTTGGGTTTTTGTTTTAATCAATTTAATTTTGCATAATTACCCTTTAAACCCTTGCATTTTGTATTTTATAAAAATTAGACTTTTAAGCACTCGTTTAAAATTTTTTTAACTAACATAGTAAACATATGAACTAATAATAACAATTATAAGCATTATCTTTACAAGTTACCAAGTTCACACATTAAATACACACGTTTTCACGTTACGCGATAAAGTTCACAATTAATATTTAAATCGCATAATCACAACCAATAACCAACATTATTAGTTGAATAATTATCTGTTTATCATTATTAATTATTATTAAGTCACCAACGTTCAACGACAACTAGTGTGTGCTCACGACACGTGTATGCAAGACTTAACGGAACTAACGGAGTTTGGTAACGGAAAATTACCGGATGTCACAAAGTCGAAACAAGCCATTCAATAATAATAGGCTTAGTTAAGGGATATTTAAAAAATAAAGGAAAGAAATGTGTGACATCCGGTAATTTTCCGTTACCAAACTCCGTTAGTTCTGTTAAGTCTTGCATACACGTGTCGTGCACACACACTAGTTTTCGTTGAATGTTGGTGACTTAATAATAATCAGTAATGTTAAATTGATGATAATTAAGTTAATAATGTGATTATTAAGTTATGCTTATGTGATTTAAATGTTAACTGTAACTTTATCGCGTAAAGTGGAAACGTGTGTATCATTTCGTGAATCTTGTGATTTGTGAGATAATTTATAAAATTAGTATGGTTGACTAATAATGTTTACATTATTAAGTTAAAAACTCTCTTAAAAAGTATTTAAAAGATTAATTTGATTAAAAATACAAATTACAAGGTGTAAAGTGTAATTGTTAAAGAAATCAAGTTACAAAATGTAATTCGGAACCCCAAAACCCCCCCATCGGCCGCGACCAACTCTCTTCCCCCTCTCCCTTGCAAAAACCGATTGAGATCAAGCACAAATCTGTGATTTTGGACCGATTGCAAGGCATACATCGCACTAGAAGCATCCAATCTCGTTCCTTTTCGCGATTTAGAAGGTAATTTCATGTTTCTTCATGTGTTTTGTTCTAGCCGAGAGTTTGTGTGCGATTTGGATGAATTGGTGGTCAATTGATGCTTGTTTGTTGATGTTGATGTGTTTGTTAGATAGAATGCATGCTAATTCACGTTAAGTATGCAATAAAGTTTGGATTTTGGTTGTTTGTTCATATGATTATCTTTAGCCGAAAGTTTGATGCAATTTTGATCAAATTAGATGTTGAATGTTGGTTGTTTGATGTTGTAATGATGCTAGTTAGGTTGTATGCATATTAGTTAATGTCGATTTTGTAAGAAAGATGAGATTTTGATTCATTGTTCATAGGTTACAAAGAATAGTAACTTTATTTTGCATGAATTGATGGTTTGATGATGTATGAATGTTATGGATGTGTTTGTGATGATGATTAGATGCTAGGTTGATGATATGAACAATTGAAAATCAAGAAGATGTGTTATAGTTCATACATTGCTAAAAATAGTAACTTTTGGTGTTGAATGTTGATGAATCATGATGATTAGATGTTGTTGATAATGTCTAGATATTGTCATGGACTTGAATTGGTATGTAAATGATGAATTCATGAATGTCTTGTGTGTTTGATGGATTTGGGATGAACTTTCCCAAAAGGGAAACTTTAATTGTGAAATCTCTTAAATATGATGATTTGGGCATGTTAGGAGCATTTGGATCATGCTAGTAAGTTCATAGATGAGTTCTAAGGTGATAGAATGTATTGGGTGGATTCAATGGATGTTGGTTTGGGTAATTATCTGTTTTGGCCTGTTTGTGGAAGTTCATGCTTATAAATCATAGGAGCATGTCAGGATTTTGATTGATTGATGGTTAATCATGAATGAATGTTTTGGGAATGATTTGGATTGTGGTAATTGATGTGTGATGGTCATCATACACGTGTGCGAATCTGAGGCCCCTACTTAGTAGGATTGGTAGGGTTTAGGGTGTGAAGTCGTGAGTGGCTTCACATGGCATGTGGTGCGTTATTTGATCCTTGTATGGTGTGTTATTTGTGTTATAGATGTTATGAGCATGATAATAGTTTGAGACTCGCATGTCTTGTATGATGCTTGATGATATGATGATCTAGGTAGTACTTATGGGTAATGAATTTCCATGTGTGATTAGTTTGGATGTTAATCATGTGTGATGTACTGTTACACTTGTTTGAATGAAATTTCACCTATAATGTCACCAATGGGTCAAACGGATCAACTGGGTCAAATGTGTCTTGTCTTTCTAAAACCTTGAGTTCTTTGGTTTGTAGAGCACTTAGGGTTTCATATTGATTATGTGTACACGTACTTATGTACTCATGTGTTCTAGGTGACCTTTGAAGGTTGTCTTTCCCCTCTTTCTTTCAAGTTAAGCTCTAAGTTAATTCTTGCGCATATCAGGTGAGTTCATGCCCCACTCTTTTAGATACTCTCTTTTAGGGGAGATAGCATACTTTTTACAAACGCTTTATCATGATAAGTTGTGTATGGTATAATATAGTCTTGATTACCATGAAAGTCCTCACACTTTCGGATTGTTAATAATGATGGTTAGCGGGAAATCTTGGGTAGTACTACTGGGTCTGACGAGCCCCACCTATGCGACTCAAGGTCAAACGGGTGCAATATTGTCCTAACGAACATTTGTCATGACCTGGTAAGTCGTGGCAGGAGGCAACAAACGTAACACTGTCAGCTTCAATCGTGAAATCACTATGATTATTACTGTTTGTTTATAGACTAGCTATCTATTACAATACACATCTTATATTTTGCAACTATCATTGGTTTATGTTTAAACGCAAACTCTTGAACTCACCAACCATTGTGTTGACATTTTAGTATGCTATTCTCAGGTTAAGGTTGCTATTGCCTAGGAGCACGTTACACGGGTCAGCATCATGGTGTTTGGCAGCATGTTATGAAACATTGTTTTGGGTTAAGAATGTTTAAACATCGTGTTTTGGTTTTCCTTAATACTTGGGCGCGTATGTTTGCGCATTTTCAAATCATGTTTCATCGTTTTGGGTTTACTAGTTTATTTAACGCTTCCGCATGGTTTTAAAGTTTGAACTTTGGTTGGTTTTATTTTAAAAGTGGCATATAGTATCGTTCTGAGTAACTATTGACTGTGATCCTGGTTTGTTCACACGCCTCGCGGTAAAACTCCGCTCGTGGATTTTGAGGGTGTGACAGATTGGTATCAGAGCCACTCTTGTGCCGTTCGGGATGGTGGGACAAACCTCACCGTGGATGGTGAGTTCTCGGGCTCATCGAGGACGATGAATCCAAAGGGGGGGTGATTGTGACACCCTACATATATCCCACATCGGCCGTGGTCAGGAGAGATTCCTGGTTCATATGGAATGTCTGGTCTCTAATATCACCAACGCGTTTTGGGTGTATTGGTTGTGGATGAGAGGAGAACTTCACCGTTAAGCGTGCTCAGTTGGCAGCAATCCAGGGATGGGTGATCTCCCTAGGAAGTTTTCACCTGGGCAACCAAAAGCAAATCCGTGAGCTTCTTGTGGGCAAAGCGGACAATATTGGTGGTGTGAGAGGCCGGGTGTTACAAAGATATGATCAGAGCCATTCCCTCTAACACAAGGAGTGTGCCCATTAACAACAATGTTGGATGATTCCTCAAATTGTTGATTTTGAATATTATATACTATATAAGCAATAAAGGTTAAGGAATATCCGACAAAGAGAGCATCATCTGACTTTTCAGCAAATTTTGCAAAATTGTCTTTTGTGTTAAGTATGGTACACCTGTTGCCAAAGGACCTAAGAAAGCCAATGAACGGTGGCCTCTTGATTTATAACTCATAAGGGGTCTTTCCATAGGGATTAAAAATGAGAACCCTGTTCTGCACATAGCATGCAGTGCTAACTGCCTCTGCCCAGAAAGTTAGAGGCAGCTTTGAATCAGCTAACATAGTTCTTGCAGCCTCAATAAGTGTCTTGTTCCTCCTCTCAGCAACACCATTCTGTTGAGGAGTTCTAGGAGCATTGTATTGTCTGGTAATCCCTTTTGAGTTACAGAATGAGTCAAGAACTTGATTCTTAAACTCATTCCCTTGATCACTTCTAATGATTTTTACCTTGTGATCCTTTTGATTTTCAATTTTAAGAATAAAAGATTTTAAAGTTTCTGCCATTTCATCTTTAGTTCTTAAAAAGAATACCCATGTAAATCTTGTACAAACATCAACAATCACAAGACAATATGATTTCCTTCCAATGCTCATTATACTTGTGGGACCAAAAAGATCCATGTGCAACAAGTGTGATGAAGTGGTGATGGAGTTAAACTCTTTGGATTTGTGAGAAACCTTGTGTTGCTTTCCTTTCAGGCAAGCAACACAGTTATCTGTACAGAAAAATTCCTTTTTAGGCACACCATATACCAAATTATTTTTAACTAGCTTATTCATGGTTTTAAAATTAACATGGCACATTCTTTTATGCCAAATATTTGACTCAACACCATTAGTTTTGGAAAGAAAGAATGATACTTCACCCAGTGGAGAAGCATTGTTCATATCAAGCTTGTACATATCCCCTCTCCTGGGTGATATAAGAAGCACCAATTCCTGAGGAATTATCATCCTGGGTTTGAGGATAATGCACTCATGTTCTATGAAAAGCATTTGGTGCTTTTGATCACAGAACTAAGAAACACTCAAGAGATTGTGTTCAAGTTGTTTGACAAAGTTTACTTTGTCAATGTTTAACTTACCATTGGATACACTACCTTTACTAGAAATGTATCCTCCGGCTTCACCTCCAAACTGAACAGGACCTCCGTCAAAATGTTCAACTTGTTGTAGGAGAGATCTTTTCCCTGTCATGTGCCTGGAGCATTCATTGTCCACAATCCAGACATTTTCATTCTTTTCATGTGGATGTCCCTACACATAAGGTGAAATGATTAGTTATTATTGGAAACCCAAGCCTTGTTAGTCTTGGGTTTTTCCAAAGCAGATCATATAAGTGAACCAAATTGTATGCATGGGGGCTCAATTATAGTTTGCGAAGAAGAGGTTTGGCATGTGGCATTTTTTCTGGTCTTCCATTCCATCCTATGGTTGACCTGTGTTAATGAGCCTGAGGAGGCTTGTGCAGCATGACTTGCTTTCGAGGCTTCTTTCTTTTTAAAAGAAGTTTTCACCACCTTTTCTTCCGAAGCAGTATTCTTCTTGGAAGGTTTCAAGGAAATTTTTTTGTTTCTTTGTTTGTTCTTCAGCTTTTCTTCCGAAGCTATTTCCCCTTCGGAAGAATGAGTTTCTTCCGAAAGCAACTTGGCTTCCGAAACAAGCTTTCCTTTCCTTAACACTTGGACTATATGGTAAGTTCCAAATGTGAAACCATCCTTGACTCCTTCTTTCTTAACATTGGTTGCATAATGTGTGCTTGCTGGATTGTCATAACAATCTTTAGCCATGTGGTTATGCAGGCCACAGATTATGCACTCAATGTTATTTTTGGTGGGACATGTGGGTTGTTGTTTCTTGCACTTCTTCTCTTCTTTAACAGCCTTTCCCTTTAATTTCTGATCCTTTAGTTGGATAGGAGTACTGGTACTACGCTCCTTTCCTGAATCAGAACTTCCAACCACTTGGAATCCAGCTGAGATGAATACACCCTTTTTCCTTGGGTCTGTCTTCATCTTAGTCTCAGCCACCTTTTTAGCAGTTTTTCTTGCTTCCCTAATCCGGTTCTTTCTGGCTTTGGTTGTCAAGGGTTTATCAACTATGGGGATGAGGTTTTCTACCTTATCCTTCCCTATGGTGGTTTCCATTATTGCATCATTCTTCAGATTACTAGTTAGTGGGTCAGCAGTTGGAACCTCTTGCTCATCAGTACCACATCTTGGTTACCTAATAGACACAAGAGAGTGTAGTGGAGCAATTTCATTCGATCCCAACCTACTTTTATTTTGATAGGATACCTTGGAGTGGGAGGATGATTTTATAATGGTGTTGAAGTTATGCTCTTGAATAGCCTACATCTCTGCTTTAGCCTCAGCTATGACTAGCTGGGCTTGAGCTTCAGTCAACTTGGATATTAGATCTTTTATTTGAGTCCTATAGTTGGAATGTTCATGTATTAAAGAGGACATAGTTTTTTCTAACTCTTCTATTTTAAGCTTATAGTCAGATTCTGCTCTCTTAAAATCAGATTTTGGGATATTTAAGGACTCAATATCAGATCTAATTTCCATGTTGTAGTCCTGATACAATTTAACCTTAGCAATACAGGCTGGGGTATAGATATGTTCATATACCTTGATGTCTTCAGTTCTAGCCATGAGAGCTTGAGTAGGGGTGACATCATGCACCATAAAGCTCTAGTCAACCTCTTGAGCAACAGCTATAGTTTGTGGCTCAGTGGGATTGGTTGAAGCCTTTGAGGTAGCAGAATGTTGGGAGGCTTGAGTTACTCCAGGATTAGATCTTGGAGCTTTACATTCCCTAGCAAAGTAACCAAGCTGGTTATAGTTGTAGTATTTGGCCTTGCTTTTATCAAACCCAAATTTGCTATTAGTTGGGTTCTGAGGAAACTGCCTTATGGTTCTTTTAAAGAACTTCTTTGCTCTATAGGTTAAAAGTCCCATTTGCTGGACAATGTCTATATATTCAACATCATCTGGGCTAAAACACTCTAGATCATCAAAACAGTATTGAAAATCTCCAGAGTGCTCACTCCCTAAAACAAAAGCACAACTATCCTGGAAGGGAGTGTGTTGAGCCTGTTGAGATCTGGGTGTCTCAGGGAAAGTGATGTATGGCCCAGAAGAGGATGATGCCTGTTGGGGGTAGTTCAGGTACAACTAAGGATGGGGAGTTCTTGATCCTTTAGCAACATGTAGATCATTGTTGACTGCAGGATTTGAGGGTCTGTTCATCTGGTGCCTCTTCTGAGTCTCCATCTCCATACGGTATCCATCAAGGATTCCATACAGTTTATTCATAGTAAGAGTATTGAGATTTTTAGTTCTCTTGATTGAGACACAGTAAAAAGTCCACTCATGAGGAAGTGCACTCATGAATTTTCTGACTATGTCTCTTTTCTCAAGAATAACTCCTATAGTCTGAAAAGAGGAGATCAAGTCCATATACCTTAAGTATTGGTTGGCTCAAGGTCTCACCAACAACATAAGTGAAGTTCTCAAACGTCTACTTCAACATAACCTTCTTGTTCTCCTTTGATTCAGTAGAACCAGAGTACATCAGCTTCAAAGCATCAAAGAGTTCTTTGGCGGTCTCGCATTGCTTAAAGCCTGCCATTATGGAGTTTGGTATAGCAGTAAGCAACACAGTCATCGCTTTGTAGTCGATGTCTATCTTCTTGAAGTCTTCATCAGAGTAGTCTTCAACAACTTTCTTAATCATGGCGCCATTACCAGCCGGGTCCGCCACCTTTGGCTTATAAGGACCATGAGTGATAGATCTCCACTTGCGGCTGTCTTGATACTTGATGAAACCTTCAATGCATTTACACCAGGTTCCAAAATCATCAGGGGTGATGATAGGAGCCTTGGTCATGGTTCCCATCTTGGACTCAGAAAATTTTTGGTTAAGATCCATTTGAGTGAAGTGAGTAAGTGTGAAGAAATGAGGGTGGTGATTTGGGATGGTTAGATCTCATAATCAAGAGCTTAAAAAGCTCTGATACCAATTGCAGGATCGGTGTTAGTCTCTTAAAACAAGTTTTGTATCTCACAAACTCACCAAGTCTCACTAGGTTGATGAAGCAGAATCTCTAACTAAGTTGACAATAATATAATAAGTTAATAAACACAAGAATGGTTTTCAAGATACTTGTATATATTACTTCTCAACTTAGTATTACAAGACTCTTACAAGCATGGTAACTTAAGTTATAATCAGAAACTATATATACTACTATCTACAGCTGGTTATACTTAGAAAACCAGCTGGAATTTATCGCTAAACAAATACTACATTGCTAGAAGTAAAGTATCTAAGATAAAATAATATCCTAGATTAGGTAGTCATGACAGGTCCATGACTTACCTTTTGTCACCAACTAAGTATGATAACTGTACTAACTGATGAAGGTGAATAGTGGATTAAAGTATGGTTAACTATATGGGCGTGGGAAAGTGCCAGCAGTGTATCAGAGTTGTCAGCGGATGTCAGACAACCCATACTTATGTCCACTGGTTCATAGTTGATTCTTCCGAAGGCAAAATGGCTTCGGAAGAATAAGTTCTTCCGAGGCCATTTGTACTTTGGAAGAATCAACTTCTTCCAAGTCTTCTGCAAGTCTTCATGACTTCATTCTTCGGAAGACTTTGTCTTGGATCTTCTAAGTGTGAATGCTTCGGAAGGAGAACTACTTGGTCTTCATATACTTCGTAAGACTTGGTTCTACCTTTGGAAGTTCTTCATATACTTCAGAAGGAAAACTACTTAGTCTCGTAAGACTTAGTTTTCCTTCGGAAGTTCTTTATACTTAAGCTTCAGAAGATCTTTAACTTGTCTTCGGAAGAGCAGCTTTAGCTTCGGAAGACTTCTTCAATTGTACTTCAAAATATTCGAAGCATTGTTTTGGTTGCACCAGCCTCATATGATCCAACAGGCTATATAGCCATTACAAAATCTTTTGGACTTTTTTTTTCATTTTTGCCCCATAAGTAAGTATAAATATGTGTGGGTTGATGTGGTTGAGTACCCAAGTTCCAAACACAAAAACATACGCAAAAAACACAAAAAATACTCTTGTTTTACAATTTCACTCTTTCATTTTACACTTTCACTCTCTTGAATCTTGATATGGCTCAGTCATAATCTTTTGTTGCTCAAGGTTTGTCCAACGCTCCAACCATCATTCATGTTCTTACACACAATCGTAACATGTATGTTTGGTGCAACTGGGATATAGTTGAGTTGAGTGATGGGTCTGTAAAGGCTTGTTGCAAGTTTTGTGGAGCTTTGCTTGCTAAAGATTCAAACAAGACTTTAAGCAAACACATTGTTGGATCATATGAGGCTGGTGCAACTAAAACAACACTTAGAATATTTTGATGTACAAGTTAAGTGGTCTTCCGAAGACAAAGCTGCTCTTTCGAAGACAAGTCAAAGATATTCCGAAGATCAAAGTATGAAAAACTTCTGAAGATAGAACTCGGTATTCTGAGACAAAGTGGTTCTCCTTTCGAAGTATACAACTTAGAAGATTCTAAAGACAAAGTCATCCAAAGAATAAAGTCCTGAAGACTTGCAGAAGACTCGGAAGAAGTTGATTCTTCCGAAGTATAAATGGCCTCGGAAGAACTTATTCTTCCAAAGCCTTTTAGCTTCGGAAGAACCAACTATGAACCAGTGGACATAAGTATGGTCTGTCTAACAGTCTGCTGCAAACTTTGATAAACTGCATGGTGCTTTCCCATGCCCATGTAGTTGACCATACTTTAATTCACTGTTCACCTATTATCAGTTAGTACAGTTTCCACTTTTAGTTGGTGTCAAAAGGTAAGTCATGGACCTGTCATGAGTACCTTATCTATGATATTATTTTATCTTAGATACTTTACTTCTAGCAATGTAGTATTTGTCTAGCTATACATTCCAGCTGGTTTTCTAACTATAACTGGCTGTAGATAGTAGTATATATAGTTTCTTATTGTAACTTAAGTAACCATGCTTGTAAGAGTCTTGTAATACTGAGTTAAGAAGTAATATGTACAAGTATCTTGAAAACCACTCTTGTGTTCTTGTGTTCTCATTAACTTATTATATTACTTGTGAACTTAGTAGAGATTCTGCTTCATCAAACCTTAGTGACATTAAGTGAGTTTGTGAGATAAATTGCGTTGTGAGACAAACACCGATCCTACAATTGGTATCAGAGCATTTTAGGCTCTTGATTGTGAGATCTTACCATCCCAAATCACCCTTGATTTCTTCACACTCACTTATTTCACTCAAATGGCTCTTAACCAGAAATTTTCTGAGTCTGAGATGGGAACCATGACCAAGGCTCCTATCATCACTCCTGATGACTTTGGAACCTAGTGCAAACATATTGAAGGCTTTATCAAGTATCAGGACAGCCACATATGGAGATCATTTAATCATGGTCCATACCAACCAAAGGTGGAATTCCCAGCTGGTAATAGTGCCATGATTGAGAAGGACATTGAAGACTACTCTATTGAAGACTTCAAGAAGATGGACATTGACTGCAAAGCCATGACTGTTTTGCTTACGGCTATACCAAACTCCATAATGGTAGGCTTTAAGCAATGTGAGTCAGCCAAAGAACTCTTTGATGCTTTGAAGCTGATATACTCTGGTCCTGCTGAATCCAAGGAGTCCAAGAAAGATGTGCTAAAGTAGAAGTTTGAGAACTTCACATATATTATTGGTGAGACCTTGAGCCAATAATACTTCAGGTACATGGAATTGATCACCTCTCTTCAGTCTATGGGAGTGCTTCTTGAGAAGAGAGACATAGTAAGAAAATTTATGAGTGCACTTCCTCATGAGTGGACTTTCTATTGTGTCTCAATCAAGAGAACTAAGAATTTTAACACTCTCACCATGACTGAACTATATGGAATCCTTGATGGATACCATATGGAGATGGAAACTCAGAAAATCCACCTGATGAACAGACCCTCAAACCTTCATGTTAGCAATGCTCTACATGTTGCTGAAGGTTCAAGAACACCCCAACCCTAGTTGTACCTGAACTACCCCCAACAACCATCATCCCCAGTTGTACCTGAACTACCCCAATAGCCATCATCTTCTTCTGGGCCATACATAACATTCCCTGAGACACCCAGGTCTTAACAGGCTCAACAAAATTCTTTCTGAGATAGTTGTGCTTTTGTTTCAGGGAGTGAGCACTCTAGAGATTTTCAATTTTGTTTTGATGATCTAGAGTGTTTCAACCCAGATAATGTTGAATACATGGAAATTGTCCAACAAATGGCTCTCCTGACCTACAGAGCAAATAAGTTCTTCAAAAGAATTGGAAGGCAGTTCCCTCAGAACCCAACCAAGACAAATGCCAAGTGCTACAACTGCAACCAGCCTGGTCACTTTGCAAGGGAAAGCAAAGCTCCTAGATCTAATCCTGGAGTAATTCAAGCCTCCCAACATCTTGCTGCCCCTAAAGCTGCAACCAACTCCACTAAGCAATAAACTATAGCTGTTGCTCAAGAAGTTGATTGGAGCTTCATGGTGCAAGATGTCACACCTGCTCAAGCTCTCCTGGCTGGAACTGAAGACTGTAAGATATATAAACACCTCTGTACTCCAGCCTGTATTGCTAAGGTTGAATTGTATCAGGACTACAACTTGGAAATTTGCTAAATCAATATTTCAGATTCAATGAACCTGGATCTTAGGATTCATCATGTTCAGATCTGAAAATTCAAAATTAAGATGGGTGGAGGTATGTGATTCGCAGAACAAAGAGAAGGATAATGTATAATGTTATGATTTCATTGATGTTGATGAACAAATTACAATGAGAATCATAGATGGATGATGGAATCAAACCCACCCAAAGGATAAGTTCTCCTTGGGTGGTGATTCACAGCACCAGAAACACACACACACAAGAATCACTCTTGAACCACACTTGCAAAAATGAACTAGTGGGTCTATTTATACTATTATTACATCATGACCTAATTTTGACTTTTCTAATTGGTCTTGATGGACTTTGTCTTGTATTTGTTTTCTTCTGTTTATCAACTTGGTCTCTGAACTCGTATAATAAGATCTTTAGTCGGCTGTGATTATCATTTCGTAAGCTTCAGTTTATTCAATTGTTGAACCCAACAAAATTAGATCTGATATTGAGTCTTTAAATATCCTAAAATCTGATTTTAAGAGAATAAAATTTGACTATAAACTCAAAACAGAAGAGTTAGAGAAAACTGTGTCCTCTTTAAAACATGAACATTCAAACTATAGGGCTCAGATAAAAGATCTAATATCCAAGTTGACTGAGGCTCAAGCCCAGCTAGTAATAGCTGAGGCTAAAGCAAAGAAGTATGCCATTGAAGAGCATAACTTCAACACCATCATTGCATCATCCTTCCACTCCAAGGCGTGCTATCAAAACAAAAGTGGGTTAGGAACCAATGAAATTGCTCCACTACACTCCTTTATGTCTGTTAGACAGCCAAAACGTGGTACTGATGAGCAAGAGGTTCCAGCTGCTAACCCACTACCCAAAGAGCAAAAGAATGGTGCAATGGAGGAGACCACCATAGGGAAGGATAAGGTAGAAAACCTCATCCCCACAGCTGATAAACCCTTAACCACCAAAGCCAGAAAGAACAAATCAGGGCAGCAAGAAAAACTACCAAGAAGGAGGCTGAGGCTAAGATGAAGATAGACCCAAGGCAAAAGGGTGTATTCATCTCAGCTGGATTCCAAGTGGTTGGAAAGCCTGATTCTAGAAAAGAGTGTAGTACCAGCACTCCTATCTAGATAAAGGATCAAAAGTTGAAGGGGAAGCCTGTTGAAGAAGAAAAGAAGTGCAAGAAACAACAGCCCCACATGCCCCATCGAGAATAACATTGAGTGCATAATCTATGGTCTGCATAACCACATGGCTAAAGATTGTTACTACAATCCAGCAAGCACACATTATGCAAAGAATGTTAATAAAGAAGGAGTCAAGGATGGTTTCATATTTGGACCTTACCACATGGTCCAAGTGTTAAGGAAAGAAAAGCTTGTTTCAGAAGCCAAGTTGATTTCGGAAGAAACTCATTCTTCCGAAAGGAAAATAGCTTCGGAAGACAAGCTAAAGAACTAACAAAGGAACAAAAAGAATCCTTTGAAACCTTTCGAGAAAAAGACTGCTTCGGAAGAAAAGGTGGTAATAACTTCTTCCAAGAAGAAAGAAGCCTTGGAAGCAAGTCATGCTGCTCAAGCCTCTTCAGGCTCATCTACACTGATCAACTATAGAAGGGAACGGAAGATCATAAAAGATGTTGTAGCCCAACCCTCTTCTTCTCAAACCATAATTGAACCCCCATGCATACACTTTGGTTCAATTATATCATGTGCATTGGAAAAACCCAAGATCAATAAGGCTTGGGTTTCCTATAGCTAATCATTTCACCTTATGTGCAGGGACATCCACATGACAAGAATGGAAATGTTTGAATTATGGACAGTGAATGCTCCAGGCACATGACAGGGAATAGATCTCTCCTCAAACAGTTTGAACACTTTGATGGAGTTCCTGTTTAGTTTGGAGGTGAAGCCGGAGGATACATTTCTGGTAGAGGTAGTGTATCCAATGGTAAGTTAAAAATTGACAAAGTAAACTTTGTCAAATAGCTTGAATACAATCTCTTAAGTGTTTCTTAATTTGTGATCAAAAGCGCCAACTACTTTTCACAGAACATGAGTGCATCACCCTCAAAACTGGGATGATAATTCCTCAAGAATTGGTGCTTCTTAGATCTCCCAGGAGAGGGGATATGTACAAGCTAGATATGAACCATGCTTCCCTACTGGATGAAGTATCATGCTTTCTTTCCAAGGCAAATGGTGATGAGTCAACTCTTTGGCATAAAAGAATGTGCCATGTTAATTTTAAAACCATGAATAAAATGGTTAAAAATAATTTGGTACAAGGTGTGCCTAAAAAGGATTTTTTCTGTAAAGACAACTGTGTTGCTTGTTTGAAAGGTAAGTAACACAAAAGTTTCTCACAAATCTATAGAAGTTAACTCTATCACCACCCCATTACACTTATTGCACATGGATCTTTTTGGTCCCACAAGTATAATGAGCATTGGAAGGAAATCATATTGCCTTGTGATTGTTGATGATTTCACAAGATTTACTTGGTTTTTCTTTTTAAGAACTAAAGATAAAACGGTTGAAACTTTAAAATCTTTTATTCTTAAAATTGAAAATCAAAAGGATCACAAGGTAAAAATCATTAGAAGTGATCAAGGGACTAAGTTTAAGAATCAAGTTCTTGACTCATTCTATAACTCAAAAGGGATTGCTAAACAATATAGCGCTCCTAGAACTCCTCAACAGAATGGTGTTGTTGAGAGGAGGAACAAGACACTTATTGAGGCTGCAAGAACTATGTTGATTGATTCCAAGCTACCTCTAACTTTTTTGGCAGAGGTAGCCAGCACTGCATGCTATGTGCAGAATAGGGTTCTCATTGTCAAGCCCCATGGAAAGACCCCTTATGAGTTATGGAACAAAAGGCCATCGTTCATTGGCTTTCTTAGGTCCGTTGGCAGTAGGTGTACCATACTTAACACAAAAGACAATTTAGCAAAATTTGCTGAAAAGTCAGATGATGCTATCTTTGTTGGATATTCCTCAACCTCTATTGCTTATAGAGTGTATAATATCAAAAATTAACAATTTTAGGAATCATCCAACACTGTTGTAAATAAGCACACTCCTTGTGTTAAGGGCAATGGTCCTGATCATATCTTCAATTTAGAATTATTTCCCAACTATTCCAAACCACCTTGTGAGAATATTTCATATGAAACAGGAACTCAAAGTGGACCCTATGCAGATCAATTGTTTGAGTTACCCAGGCCTATTCCTAGTTCCAAGAAGAATTAAAGATCAAGCTCCCATTACTGGAAGTCCTGAAACCATGAATATCTCAGGAAATAATGGAGCTTCAATAAGTTGTCAGCCAACTGAGCCTCACAACTCAACAACTAACAACTCAAGTACTTAACACCAAGCTGATGAAGACGTTAATCTGGAGGAACATGCAGTTTTTGATGCTGCTTCTCAGCAAAACACCATTGATGATGTCACTTATTCATTCAATCAGTCCTCATTGAATGAGTGTCAGACATCAGCTGATGAAGGTGTTCAAAATCCTGAGCAAAACTTCTCAAACTTGGATCTATCTATGCAACTAGATGTGATTCCTAGGCTGAGGATACACAACACTCATCCAGCTAAAAACATCATTGGGGATGTCTCAGAAGGTGTGAGAATAAGAAGTCAAACCCATAATGGGAATGTCTGCTTGTACTCATGCTTTCTTTCTCAAATTGAACCAAAGAAGGTGGAAGAAGCTCTTAAGGACAATAATTGGGTTGAAGTAATGCAAGAGGAGTTGCTTCAGTTCAAAAGGCAAAAGGTATGGAACTTGTGTCCATTCCCACCTGGCCAAATCCCTATTGGCACTAAGTGGGTGTTTAGAAACAAAAGAGAAGATAAAGGTTTGATCATCAAGAATGAAGCAAAACTTGTTATTCAAGGATACAGGAGGAAGGCATAGATTACACTAATGTCTTTGCACCTGTTGCAAGACTTGAGGCTGTGCGAATCTTCCTTGCTTTTGCAGCATCCAAGAACTTCACAGTCTATCAACTTGATGTAAAATGTGCATTTTTGTATGGAGATATCGATAGGGAAGTCTATGTGTGCCAGCCACCTGGATTTGAAGATCCACAGCACCCCAACTATTTGTGCAAACTTAATAAAGCTCATTATGAGTTGCATCAGGAACCTAGGCTGTGGTATGAGACACTATCTCAATTTCTTCTCAACAATGGCTATACCAAAGGCACCATAGATAAGACATTGTTCATAAGGAAGTCTAGGAAGGAAATGCTACTTGTACAAGTCTATGTTGATGACATCATATTTGGTTCCTCTAACGATCAAATGTGCAAGGACTTTGAAAGCATCATAAGGAAGAAGTTTGAAATGAGTTCTATAGGAAAGATGGACTTCTTCCTTGGAATTCAAGTGAAGCAGGTGGAAGAAGGGCTCTTCGCTAATCAATCTAAGTATATCAATGACATCTTAGAAAGATTCGAGATGAAAGATTGTAAGCCAGCCAAGACACCTATACCTAGAAATCATAATCTTGGTCCTGATTCCATGGGGGAGGACACTGATCAGCATCAGTACAGGGCAATTACTGGATCTCTGATGTATCTCACTACAAGTAGACCTAATATCATGTTTGCAACATGTATTTGTGCAAGATATCAGGCGTCTCCAAAGGTGTATCACCTAATTGCTACCAAGAGAATTCTTAGATACCTCAAAGGAGCTCCCAAAATAGGTCTTTGGTATCCTAAGAATAAGAATTTTAATCTCAATGTTTACACTGACAGTGATTATGGTGGCTGCAACATCAATAGGAAATCAATATCCAGAGGATGTCAATTTCTTGGTGGAAAGATCATCTCCTGGCAATGCAAGAAGCATTCATGTGTCTCTACATCAACTACTGAAGCTGAATACATTGTTGTTGCGAGCTACAATGCTCAACTACTATGGATTCAAAATCAGATGTTGGACTATGGTTTTAACTTCATGGAGACTCCTATCTATATAGACAACCAGAGTACCATTTCTATCACAGAAAATCTAGTCAAGCACTCTAAGACTAAACACATTGACATCAGATACCATTTCATTTGAGATATTCATGAGAAGAATCTAATCAAACTAGTCAAAGTCAATTCAGATGAACAATATGCTGACTTGTTCACAAAAGCCTTTGATGAACAAATATTTAAATATTTAATTACAACTATTGGGATGATTAACATTGACTAGTCTTTCTCTTTTGAAAAACCTTTTTAAATGTGTCTTGTCTATGTTGTCTAAATACAATCTAAGCCCTGTTACAAAAAGGTTTCCTTCAAATTTCTAAGTGTGAATTCTTTCGAAGAGAAGTTTACCCTAGGAAGAAATCTTTATGTATCTTCTAAAGGCAAATTCCTCTGCATAAATATTCTCTTCCGAAGAGTTTTTAGCCTCGAAAGAACATTTGATCATAGATCAAATCTACTTTCGAAGCTTACTAACTTCTTTTCTCAGAAAAAGACTGTACTTTCGGAAGCAAACTTGTCATTAAGACTTGGTTTGCTTTCGAAAGTAAAAATGACTACGGAAGACAATATTGAGAAAAACAAGTGTTTTCTCTTGGAAGCAATTTTACCCTCGGAAGAAATTTTTTACTGTATAACGGAAATCTTTGGGCCCTACTATGTAAAAAGTAAGATTTTATTGACGATTGTTGGAATATTTTAAATAGTTTACCTTGCCGCCCTAGTCAAATCAAAACCTAAACCGTCCTTTCACCCATCTTCTCACCTTATCGGTTTAGCTTTTTACCCCTCCCCCCATTTAAAAACTTCCGACTCTCTTCCTCTACTTTCTTTACCACTACTAAAGCCCAAAATTTCCATCTTCTTCTTCACTCACTCTCAATTTGCCAATCAAACAGTACTCTCCGAACAATGGCCTTGAATCCCCAACATAACCAAGTTGCCATCCTTGATTCTTCAAAGGATGTCGATTTTGCCCCTATTGTCCAATTTCTGTCACAGTCCGCATACTTCACAGCCCTTATTGTGAACCCTACCATCTACTAAAACCATCTGGACGATTTATGGGCCAATGATAGCTTTGAAACCCTAAATGGTGAAAGGATTATTTGATCAAGGGTCTGCGAACAGGAGATCATTATACATGAAACTACCATCAGGGAGTATCTGGAGCTCCATGATAAAGGCGCCCCTACTGAATTCCCCAAGTCTGAGTTGGAAGAAACTTACACTCAGATGGGATATAGCGGTGATGTAAGCAAGTCTACGGTCTACAAGTTTAATTTTTCCTACAATTGGAAGTTCTTGCTGCACATTGTCCTGTACTGCCTATCCAATAAGTCCGGGGGATGGGATCAAGTCCCATATGATCTGGGCTGCCTAGTCCATGGGTTGGTAAAAGGCCTACGCTTCAACTACTCAAGATTTGTGCTAAATAATCTATGAGGTAATCTCATCCGGGATCCATTCTATAAGTATCCCCGGTTCATTCAGCACATAATCAACTGTGAGCTAAACCAGGGCAAACTACAATGTGAAAATATTCTACGTGTCCCTCACATGAGGCCTGGCATTTTCAAAACTCTAAAGAAGGTGTCCACTAACTTCACTGGAAGATTCACTAATCTTCTTCAAAACTCTAAAGAAGGTGTCCACCAACCTTCAAAAGACGCCCCAAACGAACCCTTGATCAATCTACTCTGATTGGTCAAGTCCCCTCGGTTCAAACAAAAAAGGCTAGAGTGGAATTCAGGGCTCCGACTCAACTAGAGGTCTAACCATCCTTCACCATTGAACTCAATGTTAGTGTTGAGTCTCCTCAGTCTCAACCTGACGAGCCAACTACCGAAGCCTTAAGCCCTAAGGGTGAGTCTCAACACTCCCCTGAGAAGCCAAAAAAGGACAACCACACCATTGGCTCAACTGCTATCGCAGAAGAACCATTAGGTGCTGACCAAGGTTTCAGTCATTAGATATAACCTCCCTATCCTTTCTTGACCTTTTAACCCGACCTGATGAGCATATCATGTTCAATCAGGGCCATGATATTGATCTATTACACCACTCTCAAGATCAACTGAACCCCAAGGAACCGCTGATGTCTAGCCCACATCAGTTAAGCCTAACTGAGGTGAGTCCAATTGGTGTGGAGGTGACTCATGTAGACTCAGCTACCACTACTGAGAATGTTTCACTAGCCTCTCAGGGCAATGGTAACATCAGTGAGACTGAGTCTATGGCAACCTTGCAAATTGATGCCTCTAAAAGAGACATCAGTAAGCAAGGGTATTCAGGGCGCCAAGAAACCACTACTGGTGTTGATGATGAACATACTAGGTATGTTATCTCATCTCCCCATAATTCTTCAAAAGAAGATGAGGGTAGTCCACAACTCACTATCAAAGACCTACTTTCTAAGGTCTCAAACCTTGAATCAAAGGTTAAGACTTTAGAGGATAGGTCTGCCACTCAGCAACTTGAGATTGAAAATATCAAGGCTCAACTAGCTGAGAAACAGATTAAGAAGTCTGTTAGGCATGTACCAATTCAGGTTTCTTTAAGTTCTTCGTCCAGCTCATCTACTTCTCAAGATAATGCTACCAAAAAGGGGGAGAATGTACAGAAACAAAGACATGTGTAACCCAGCCTTCCCATTACAACTTCCCTTGATTCTATTTCTTCATTCTATCCCACACAGCAACACCCTGCAACCATCTTTCCTCAACCACCTCTTATTACCATTCAAGTGGACCCAAGTATGCTTATTGACCTTAACAGATTCTTAACCAAATTTCTGATAAGTTCCTCTCTTGAACAACCCTCGCCTGATGTTGTCGTTGCCTATTTTGGAGCTGAAGATCTTCAAAGGTTGAGTGCACCACCTACCTCTGAGGAGGAAGTTGGTCAACCTAAGGTCTCTATTGAACATGAGATTAACTTTAAAGGAGAAATACAGACTGATGGCCCAGCAACCAACTTAGAAGGGACAGGTAGTGTAGTTCTATTTACTTCCGAAGCAGAAATCCAAGCTGCTAAAGGAATAATTGAACTATCTCCTTGTCAGATGACTTGTTCATCACAGAGGCCATTCTTGACCTGGCTTCTGAGGTCAATAGTGAGGACTTCCTTACAACTCCCATCTCCCATGCACCACAAGTTCAAACCCCCTCTCCCCAACCTGAATCCTCTAAGCCTGAGTCTCCAAAGGCTGAATCAGCCTCTGATCCTAAGGGGAAGAGGAAGCTCACTGCTGAAGAGCTTCTAGAGGAGGAAAGGTTGGAAAAACTAAAGAAGAAGGGAAGAATTAATATTAGGAAGCTGTTGGCTGCAAGCAGCAAAGCAGCAGTTGCCGCTCAAAAAAGTATCAACAACCAAAGGAGGGTGGAGGTCATAGACAGGCTAATCAGCCTGGGAGTAGACAATGAAGATATCCTTCTACTCCTACTTGATGAGCTTGTAAAGCTGGAGAAGGCATTTGCTGCAAAAAGAAAAGAAGGAAGCAGCAAGGTTGGCCATAGAGGAGAAAAAAGAAAAAATAAGGAGGAGACAATTGAAGAAGAGAGGATGGAGAGAATAGCCTTTGTCTGTACTAGAGGCTATTCTCAGAAGGAGCTAGACCCTCATGACTATAATACAATCTTGTTTCTTTTCCATATAGAACAAGATCAGATCAACAAGGAAAGAAAGAAGGCTACCAGGGAGAAGCTGAAGGAGAAGAAGATGATGGAGGAAGAGGTAAAACTTGCAGCTGTCAAGAGTGAGGGGAATAAGGTGTCTACCTTAAAGCCCACGGATTCACTGGCAGGCAGGTAGGTCCTATGTCACTAAAGACCCTATAGCGACATGTCAGCGACATCAATGCTGACATTCACTTAGGAAGAAGGCATGAGGTACTCCAAAAGCAAGATGTTAAAAGGATGGCACCCAAACCAACTCCTAAACCCAGACCAGCACCCAAACCACAACCAATGCTCACACCTTTTCCCATTCCCATTAAAACTAAGCCAACCACTGAACCTTACACTCCTGAACCCACACCATTAGCCATACCTACACTTTCACCCACTGCTTCTTAATAACCACCACCACCACCTATCATTAAACCCAAAGCACAACCCTAAACCCAATCTCAACCCAAACCATCTTTCGAACCTTCTAAGCTCGTGTACTTAGAAGAATTCAAGGAACTAAAGAAAATGCTCATCAACTGCACAACTCTGAGTGACATCTCTTGTGAGGAAGAGTCAATAAAACTAAAGTATATTGATGGATTTTCTTGTTCCCTCATAAGAGATGCATTCTTTGATCTACCAAGGGGAACACTGGACCAAGCTCTCCAACTTCTAGCCACCAATTCTGATACACTCAAAGAAGAAGAAAAGAAGTTAAGAAGGAGACTGGTGACTCTACTGGACATAAGAAAATGGGACAAGCTACCAACTAATCCCCTCAATCCTAGAAGCCAAATTTTCCAGTGGAGGTTTGATGAAGCTACGCACACCTTTGTTGTGCAAAGGGGGAATGGTCAAGTGAACAGACTTTATACATCCGCTCTGCTACACTCTAGCATATTAGACATTGCTGAGTTAGCAGAGAGACCATTCTCCAATCCCTCCAACTCTCAAATAGCTGCTCACATCAGGAATCATCTCAGCAGTCTTCTTGTTGAAGAGCTTAAAACGAAAGCCAAGACTAAAGAAGAGTTAAAAAAGAGAGCAAAGGAAGAAGAAGAAGAAGAAGAAGAAGGAGCAACTAGAAAAGGAAGAACATTCCTGTAGATGGTTGAAGGTCCAACTTCGGAACCTATAGTTAGATAGGAATATGACTACAATATCCATCAACTAACTCTCTTCAGAGGGACACAACAAATGGTACATGTCATCCAAAGCAACAGATTAGATCTATTATCTATGAATGACTTATACAAGCTCCTCACCACTGCATTAGGGAAGAACAAAGAGACAGACAAATATCTACTTTCCCTGGTGTTGAAGACTTTGAGGAGTAGAAAGAAGTGAAGTTTTGGTAGCATTAGCCTAGGGGGAGTTTGTTGGATCATATGAGGCTGGTGCAACCAAAACAACACTTAGAAGATTTTGTTGTACAATTGAAGTGGTCTTCCGAAGACAAAGCTGCTCTTTCGAAGACAAGTCGAAGATCTTCTGAAGCTCAAACTATGAAGAACTTCCAAAGAGAGTACTCAGTCTTTCGAGACTAATTAGTTCTCCTTTAGAAGTATACAACTTAGAAAGATCCTAAAGACAAAGTCTTCCGAAGAATAAAGTCCTGAAGACTTGCCGAAGACTCAAAAGAAGTTGATTCTTCCGAAGTATAAATGGCCTCAAAAGAACTTATTCTTCCGAAACCATTTAGCTTCGGAAGAACTAACTATGAACCAATGAACATAAGTATGGTCTGTCTGACAGTCTGTTGCAAACTCTGATATACTACGTGGCGCTTTCCCACGCCTATGTAGTTGACCATACTTTAATCCACTATTCACCTATTATCAGTTAGTACAATTGCCACTTTTAGTTGGTGACAAAAGGTAAGTCATGGACCTGTCATGACTACCTTATCTAGGATATTATTTTATCTTAGATACTTTACTTTTAGCAATGTAGTATTTGTCTGGTTGTAGATTCCAGCTAGTTTTCTAAGTATAACCGGCTGTAGATAGTAGTATATATAGTTTCTCATTGTAAGTTAAGTAACCATGCTTGTAAGAGTCTTGTAATACTAACTTGAGAAGTAATATATACAAGTATCTTGAAAACCACTCTTGTGTTCTTGTGTTCTTATTAACTTATTATATTACTTATGAACTTAGTAGAGATTCTGCTTCATCAAACCTGAGTGGCTTTAAGTGAGTTTGTGAGATAATCTTGTATTGTGAGACAAACACCGATCCTGCACACATTAGCAAAAAGTTTTTTAAGTCGTTGAAAAGTAATCTGGATTCGCAACAAACACAATTAGGTGGAGATGGTGGAATCTTTAATTACGATATTAATACGGTTCAAGATCGAATGGCGAAGTTCGTGATTCAAGAAGCTTTGCCTTTTAGTCACTTTGACAATCCTCAGTTGACCAACTTGATTCGAGAGACGCTTCAACCTCGTTACACCCACGTAAATCGTACTAGACGTAGACGTTATTGTTTAAAATTATAAAAACAAGCAAAAAATGATTTAACTGTATTATCTGAAAATTTAACTACCACTGTAAACTTAACTAGTGACATTTGGTCGGCTCCACACGGTTTATCAGAATCGTACCTTTGTGTCACCACTCATTGGGTAGATCCCAATTAATGACAAATGATAAAACGTACGATTGCATTTGATATTTTTTTGTATCCATACACCCAAGAATTTTTGTTTTACTTTTTGGATAACGTAATAACTAATTTTAATTTTGCAAAATAAACTTTTTTTGATTGCATTTGATAACACCTCCAACAACATAACCGTGGTTGAAATATTAAAATTAAAATGACTTTTGATTCCCAATGACGATTTTTTCCATACTCATTGTGTTGCACATATTATTAATTTAGTAGTGCAAGACGGACTATCCGTGGAATTTGTTGATAACTTTATTAAAAAAATTTGATTTGTGTTACATGTCGCGTTTAAAAAAAGTAGAAAATGATAGCAAGATTATAAACAATTTTGTAAGGATACGGAATACGAATCTATATTTTTAGGTCCTAATTAGGATATACCTACTCGGTGGAATTCGACTTGTATATGTTTGATTGTGCTTTAAAACAAAAAGGCACTTTGAAAGTTTTTCATAGTAGTCTTTCAGATAATGGTAAAGTCAACCTATTTCTGGATGTGGGTTGGAACAATGTTCAACGTCTATATGATTTTCTTGACGTGTTCAAAAACTCAACTATAAAATTATTAGGAGTTTATTATCCCACTAGTTATTCGGTGCTTCAAGAATTATATTTCATGGCTTTGAATTTTAAAAATTTTTTAAATAAAAATCATATGTTTAAACAAATGATAGAACCAATGAAAGATAAGTTTAAAAAATATGATAATGAGTTCCACTCGTTTTTACTTGTGCCGCTTTAAATTTGTTTTAAATGTTGAGGGGGTTGAATGTTTGATAGACGAGATAAATAAAAATTTTGATATGCATGACGAAAACCCTAATTTTTCAACCGAGGACAAAGAAAACTTAATGAAAGTTTGAAAACAATTTATAATTTTTATTTAAATATATCTATGGGCCTAACGTAAACATAACCACGCCAAGGGAATCAACCTCAAATGCTACTACCTCGGTTAAAGACCCGGTTTTGACCATGTTGAATGTTGTTCAGGATGTTGTAGCTAAACGACAAACAACAAGCGAGCTCGATAGATATAGTGTAACAGATTTTATTTGCACTATGACTACTGAAGATTATCGTGCATTTGATATTTTGGCTTAGTGGAAAGGAAAGAAATCCCAATTTCCAATAGCTTTTATGGTAGTTTCGGAATCTGTTTTATCTCTTAGTGGCAGGGTAATATCATTACGAAGAACAAGACTAACTCCAGAAGCGGTGGAGATGTGCATTTAT
Organism: Flaveria sonorensis; assembly: GCA_025506505.1. Lineage (NCBI taxonomy): Eukaryota > Viridiplantae > Streptophyta > Magnoliopsida > Asterales > Asteraceae > Flaveria > Flaveria sonorensis. The sequence goes on from CM046434.1 coordinate 43,391,423, forward strand.
TTGGATGATCACTTAGAAAGTTTTTCATAGTAGTCTTTTGTATAATGGTGAAGTCAACCCATTTCCGGATGTGGGTTGGAACAATGTTCAACGTCTATATGATTTTCTTGACGTGTTTATTAACTCAACTATAAAATTATCAGGAGTTTATTATCTCATTAGTTACTCGGTGCTTCAAGAATTATATTTCATGGCTTTGAATTTTAAAAATTTTCAAAATAAAAATCATATGTTTAAAAAATGATAGAACCAATGAAAGAAATGTTTAAAAAATATGATAATGAGTTACCATTCTTGTTTACTTGTGCCGCTTTAAATTTGTTTTTAAATGTTGCGGGGTTGAATATTTAATAGACGAGATAAATGACAATTTGGATATGCATAACGAAAACCCCAATTTTTCAACCAAGGACAAAGAAAATTTAATGAAAGTTTGAAAACAATTTATAATTTTTATTTAAATAGACATGGGCCTATAGTAAACATAACCACGCCAACGGAATCAATCTCAAATGCTAATACCTCGGTTAAAGACCCGGTTTTGACTATGTTGATTGTTGTTCGAGATGTGGCGGCTAAATGACAAAGGGGTAACACCCCCAACAAGCGAGCTCGGTAGATATAATGGAGTAGATTTTATTTCCACTATGACTACTGAAGATTCTTGTGCATTTGATATTCTGGCGTGGAAAGGAAAGGAATCCCAATTTTCGATAGCTTCTACGGTAGCTTCGGAATCTGTTTTATCTCTTAGTGGCAGGGTAATATTATTACGAAGAACAAGTCTTACTCCGGAAGCGGTGGAGATGTGCATTTATTTAGATGATCACTTAGATGCGATGGATTGTATACAGGACCAAACAAGCATCGAAGACGAAATTACACTCGAAGCTAAAATACACTATGAAGATGTAGAAGAAGGAGTATCTTCTGGTATATCTATCGAAAAATTAGGATTTGATGAAGCCTCTCGTAGAAAATAAACATTAAACGATAACTTAAATAAAAATTTTATTTTATTTTTTATTGATTCATTTATGTATTTTAAAGTTTTTTTAAATAAATAAATGATGAATTTGATGTTTATTTAGTATTGTAATAGAAATACATAACTCTGAATCCGACGTTTATTCAAAAATAATAAATGAATAATAATAATAATAATAATAATAATAATAATAATAATAATATTAATAATAATAATAATAATAATAATGATGATGATAATAATACTGATAATAATAATATTAAAAATAATAATAATAATAATAATAATAATAATAATAATAATAATAATAATAATATATTATTATTATTATTATTATTATTATTATTATTATTATAATAATAATTATTATAAAAATAATAATAATAATAATAATAATAATAATAATAAATAATAATAATAATAATAATAATAATAATAATAATAATAATAATAATAATAATAATAATAATACACACAAGGAAGAAAAAAAACGGATTGTATCCTGTTTTGGACCCGACCCGGACCCGACTCTACCATAACCGGGTATATTGGCTAGGGTTTTGATGATGGTGTACCCATCCCGGGTTCATACCCAGGTTCAACAATACCCAGGTAAAAAAAAACCGATTGGGCCCAACTCGAGTTGTACCCGGTTTCGAGTACGGCCTAATACCTGGTTTGTGCACTAATACCTGGTTTGTGCACCTCAAATCTCTACCAGGAACTCTCTCGATGTAGCCCAATTGATCTTCTGTAATGAATTCCATAGCCCATACCCCTTAATCTATTGTTACCCACATTGATATCCCTTTCCTCACCAATTTGGTCATTCTGATCCAATTCACGAGCCTTTCACTAATGAGTCCACATTCCTAACGAGTTATAATAGCCACATTCAAAGCTAGTCACACTTCCAACTACTATGCTACAGCCATGGTCGTCTCTCACTATCTCCGTCATTTCTTGGTAGCAATGAAGACATCAAGGGATCCTAGAAACTTCAAAACATTGAGATCCATGGTGGATTGAATGGCGGTCATCTATGGTAAGAAATGAAAATAAGGGTGCAAACGAACCGAGTTAAAATAAAAATTATTATTAAATAATAATTTTTATACGTATTTATAATTATATATATTATATATAACATTATACATATTATATGATTGTCTTTATCATAATTTTATATATAATAAAACTCTTTGTAAAAATATATGTAATAAAAGATATATAAGTAAAATGCTCGTTTAGGATCACGAGCCAGCTCGAGCTCAACATGCGAAGCTCGGGCTCTGACTTGATAATTAAATGAGCTTTTATTTAGGCGCAGGCATAATAAGACTCAGTTCGTTTCAAGTTTTTTATCAATCCGATATCAAGTAACTTGCGAGTGGTTCGGCTCGCTTACATTCCTTAGTGGAGAGATGTGATGCAACCCCCGCTCGCCACTATCGTTCTTCTAGAATCAAAATGAAACCTCACTCCCGTCACTTGTGGAATCGAGATGAAACCCCTCTCACTATTTATCGCGTCCAAAATCCAGATGACGCCCCTCCGACCACCACCATCTATTAATTTCTAAAACCACCACTTGCTGTCTTTGCTTTGCTCATGTGATCATGGAAAAAGGTTTTGTGAAATAGTTTGGGATACATGGTGTTTGATTTATGTACTAATTTTATTTATTTTGTAATTAATGTGTAGTATTTTAGGGATACCCTATTGTTTTAAGGTTTCGTATTTGTCATCTCGCTTCATTTTAGTTATTGTATGTGCTTAGTTTTTGTAAAATTTAATGTTGATTTGATCAAAATTATTTGGGTTGTTAATTATTTATCCTGATGATGATGTGAGCAGAAAAGGTGACAAAATTATGAAGTTGGTCTCAACAAATTCATTTGGCTGGATAAAGGTGACTAAAAACATGGCCGAACAAGCAATACTGGAGAAGATGCGAGTAGGGATGGGGGCTTTTTTTTTTTTTTTTTTTTTTTGTTAATTTACATCTTTTTATAAAAAATAAGTGTCCTAAATTAATAAACATTCATTGCGTGGGTTAAAAGTGTTACTTTTGTCTACATTATGAGACCAAACCTCTAACTTTTAGGATCTAGGGATGAAATATGAAAGTTAGATAAACCTCAAAGACCATCCTTGTATATACTCTAATTTTGATAATCCAATCTTGACGTGTTATTGTTTGAGGTATTATAAAACAATGTTGAAAAATTTTGTTTTATAGTTTATAACTTTTTACTACATGGTCTAAATTTTTAAATACTATGGTTTTGTGCATATCCAAACAAATTAACTGTGATAATACGCTTTATCATTTGTCACGTGTTAGGATTTATATAATGAGCAGTAACATCAAGACAAGAATCTGGTAAATTGCGAAGAGCCATCCAAGCATCACAATTTAAACTTACACTGATTTTCAAATTTTAAAATCATAAAATTATTTCCTTTTTAGCAATTGTCCACATATTAAGACAATCATGTCTAAGGGCTACGTGAATTACACAAGAATAACGCGGTTCGAGCGTTTCTTGAATAAGCTTTGTTGAAAGCATTCAAACAACAAACTCTTTTGATCAAAAACTTTGTCATTGTATCCCGAACCGTATTTATGTCAAATTCAAAATGTTTCCATCATTAGACATTATTGCTTGCCCAAACACGCACTGTGTTTCTCCCCTTTGCAATTTGTCTATATGGTTTTGAAAAGTCATTTGATTCCGACTTAAAGAATTCACCACCTTTCTTGCATCAAGTTTGTTTACACCACTCTAGATTTCACACCAAATCAAATGTTACTTGGGTTCCACATTGTTGGTACAATCACAACAAGAAGTAAGTTACTTGAAGAAAATTTACCAACACTTTCGGAAAGTTTTAAGAGTGTTTTTAGAACGCTTTTAAAGTCTTTATCCTAAACACAAGGTAAAATGGTAAATAATAAAAAAATCGATCAAATAAAGGTCATAAACGGCTATATAGCCGTTTTTCAACATACAAAAAATGATCAACGGTCCAAACTAGTTCCATCAACCCAGTTTCCAATGGTAATATCCCAAACCGGTTTATAACCGACAGTTTTGTTTCAACCAAAGCAGTTTCTTTCAAACTAGTTGCAATATCGGTTTTGGTTCAGTTTACAACCAGTTTTGTTTCAGAAACTGGTTTTTACGCCACCTCAAATAACAGTGTTTAGTTTATAAAATGTCTCTGAAGAAATAAAAATATATAAAGTGAATTATGAGCAGTATTGAGAACGGGTCGGGTCGGGCTGACCCGAAGGGTTTTCTAACCATAATTTTATAACATCAAAAATCATGAGCAGTCTTGATATTTGCTAACACTAACCAAAACAATATCAGACATCCATCGAATATCATAATCTAGGGCCAAAACCTTGTCCTATGATATTAAACCTTACTCTATGATCAATAAAGACCCATTCAAATTAAAATCATAAAGCTGCAAGTTAATTTACCAAAATTGATTAGCTTAATGCCACCATTGCCTCCAATTTCTGCAACCATTTTATGTACTGATCTTGCTCCTTCTGGTGGATCTGATGGAGGAGAAAAGTGGAGAAACTGTTGCTTATTCCTCTGGAGATTAGGTACTGCTTCAACTCTTGTTGCAGGGCAGGGTCCAACTCACTGCGATCAATAAACCAAAATTCAAATTTCAATCCAAAAACAATATGAACTTTCAGGAAACTTAAAGAATTGATTTGGGTTTCAAGATTTCATATCCGCGATGGATAATCAGACGATACTTACCTAAAAACAGGACCTTTGTAGACTGATGGACCAAAATCAGTTGGTGACTTCAGATAATAAGCATTTTGGATATGAAAATCAATTCTGTTTTCACCTTCTTCTAAAACTTTACAATCAAACTGCATAATAGAGCTCAACCCATTCTTCTTAATGCACACTTTCATATTAGCTTCCTTGGGATACAAGTTATCCTCTACAAAGGTTTCATCCCCGAGCACTGCAGAAATAGCAATCTCCTCACCCGACTCGCATCTTTTTCGCATAACAATGTCTTTAGAATGCGGTGAATTCCAATCGATCACGAAATCCCCCAATGATCCAGCTTCATTCTGAATCAACATCCATGGTGAGAAATGAATGCATTACCTAGAAATTAGAAACTGTAATACCTTGTAGAGTTCGTTATGGAGCTCGTGTTGGATCTCTGATTGCAGAACTTTAAGCAGTTCAAGATCTTGCAAAGCCCTCTTACCCTTCTGCAGCAACGCTGTAACCTTCAACATTGCTGTCTGTTGAATCGTTACTCTCTGCACCTATAAACATTGAGGAAAGAATCGATGAATATTACGATTAATTTCACGATTATCACTCAGTTTTGATAGTAACTTGATTAATCATGCTTCGAAAATGTGAACCCAATGACCCTAATTTGGAGAAAGTATAATATTAATCCAATTAATCAAGTGGAGTGATTCTACTATGTGTGTAGGTTAGGGGGTGAGTCAAACCAGCGTGGTACCTGATTAATTTTCCGGCGAGAAGACGACCACCGGTGGTGACGAGAAAGAATACTTGTTGAGCCAGTGGGAGTGGGGTGAAGTTGTGAAGAACAAAGAATGTGGCAGTTTTCTAATTCTAGATGATAAGGGTCAAAAAATAATTTTTATATTCATGTACGTAATCGACGTCGTTGACGTGAAAATGGCCGTGGTCGAAATAAAAAAAACTAACAATTACCATGCTTCATAAAATAACAATTCAAACCAACATAATAAAGGAAATTAAACCGGTAGATCTAAAATAATATCATTTTCTGTTTTAGATGTGAAAGCACAAAACACTGGTTAAAGGTTGATTGCACAACTCTATTAAAATAAAAAAAAACGAGAAAGTGAACCATGTGGACAATTTTGATCATCTCAATGTGAAGCTGGACGCTACAGACTTTGACGTGTGACTCTGAAATAAATGTTGCTTGACCGTAATAGTTATATGCAACAATTAAGAGTTTTTTCTTATTATTACTATCTATAATTATATCTTTTTCTTCATGTTTTTCTTTCAATTAAAAAAAGCTGTTGATAAAATATAATAGTATCATCATTATTTACTTATTACTTTTATACTTTCAAGATTAAACTGAATATCACTTGAGTACAAGATGAAAAAAATGAAGCAGGTATATGTATATCGGATAGTGGATTCACACACACACTATACTTGTATCTAAAAAATATGTTTATTAACTTAAACCAACAAAAAAAATCGTTAATACAATATCAGGTCATACAGACTTGATAGGAGTGGGAAATGCTAATTTAGCATTAACAAATGGTACAAAGCTCATCATAGAAAAAGCTTTGTTTTCCCCAAAATCAACGAGAAATCTATTGACTTTAAAAAAATATATAATAATGGATATGATACATAGTCAAAGACGGTTGATAATGAAAAATATTTGCATACCATAAGCAAAGATCAGATATTAGAAAAACTGTCAATGCTCCAGTCTGGTTTACATTATACATATATTAACGTGCATTAGGCATATATGGCAGTCAAAATTTTTTATTAATATCCTAAGACATTTAACTTATGGCATGACAGCTTAGGCCATTTATGATCTATAATGATGAAAATAATAATTGAAAACACTCATGAGCATCCATTGAAATATCAAAAGATCTCACAATCAGACAAAACTCATTTGTTTACATCTTGTTCATTTGGAAAATCAATTACGAGGTCATACCATATGAAAGTTTAAAACGAATCACCTGTGTTTCTTGAAAGAATTAAAGGAGATATATGTGGGCCAATTCACCCACGTTGGATCAGGGTTGTGGATTAACAAGACTTTTCTATTTGATTAGTGGTTAACAAATACGTAATCTAAGTTAACTACTTACTAACAAACATAAATACATTGAGTAAAGATGAGTATACAAGCTGTTAATTTCAAAGTATTTACTTGATTAATCAAAATTGAGTACAAAGAGTTACAAATAGCAGATACACAAATGGCTTGATAAAAGCTCACCTCTACTATACAAGTATAAGGTTTTAGACTATGAAATCTAAACAATTAGAATAAACTACTCTACATTTAGAATGTATAACAACACAGATAATCGGCACATCAAAGTGATGCAGCTTCAATACTATATTGTCTCCAAAAGGTAGAACACAACAACCGTTGGTACAAACATTTTTGTCTTATGTAACAGTTGATTAGAATCTCATATAGTTCAGTGCTAATCAATAGAAGTCGATCAGCAGCACATATGTTAAGTGTTGATCGGCTGTGGTTTAGCATATGCTCATTAGCAATCATTCAGCCCATGTTGATTGGTAGTTGATTCAACACTTGGTGGAAATTGGCAGCTAGCAACCAGTGCTGAATTCTTGAGTTTTTGTTAGCTTCATCCTCTTCATAGATCAACAAATTCCCCCTAGGATGATGCTATTAAGACTCTATCTTGATCCTTCTAGCATCCTAATCAACACTAGTTCATACATATATCCTCTTCTGTCTCTTAAGGGATTTTCAAGAGGTAAATTGACCAAGATTTTCATGTTGTGCCGAGATAGTGTAAATAGATCATACTCCTTGACCTTAACTTTGCCGGCACCAGTATAGGTCAGACAAAAAGAGTTGGTTGAAGAATTGTAGCTTCAACGTGTGATTGGGTCATGAATGCTTAATGGAGTCATATGTAAACCATATTTTTCTTTCTCTTTTCCTTGGTCTCTTTCAACCTTGTTTTCAAACTTCATCTTTAGAATTGAGAACATGAATTTGTACTTGTCTGGCATGGCTTCATACTCTGAGATTAAAGTAAACATCCTATTTAACTCTTCATAGTTGAGGTTCAGAACTTCCAGCTCAATCAAAAATAAAGACTTAGGCTTATTCTTTCTTTTATTAAAGAATCTCTTGGCTTTCAAGTCATATCCCCATTTGATAATAATTATATCATCACCTTCTAAGTCTTCATCTTCCTTACATTCCAAGAGTTCTTCTTCTTGTTTTGGATAATCTAAGCCATGTCTTACTCTTTCAGCTATACCGAATCATCAAATTGTCTTTGGGTTGGAGATTCAGATATTTCAGGAGCTTGTTAGACTGTGGGAGAAACATGATCAGTAGTTTAAACAGGTGGATAATTAGTAGGAGTTGATTATGGTTGAGTGCTAGAAGCAAGTTCGGTAGATGAGGTGGTTTCAGTAGCTTCAGGCTCTTGTAATTTTCTTCATTATTTTGAAGCCTGCTTTGACTTTTATAGATGAGATTTGTAATTTCTAATCAGCACCTTTTCCAATTCCCTTGCATCAGAATCATTGTTGAGATTCCTTAGTCTCATTCCGGTTTGGTTAGCTATCTCAAACCTATTAAAGCACACAAGTTGGTTTCTTGAGTAAGCTACCCTCCTAACTGCTGATGTGGTTATGAAGTATACATCTTTATTCTGATCATATTCCCACTCCACTATTATATCATAAGTTGATAGTGGAGTTTCCAGGATCTCTTCACCAGTATTAGTTTTGACTAAGCATAATAATTTTTGTAGTAGAATTTTGGACTTCTTATTCTTAGATCTGAAGATGCTAAAGTACTCAACAACTTGCTCTAGAATGTCAAGAGGCAGATCAAGTACTTCATTTTCATGGTCATATTACATGATTTCTGTATTTGCCGTCCTGACAACAAATTTCTTCATCTGGGAGACATATGAAGCACTCAAAATTTAATTCCTCTAATTTTGGGTCATTAACCATTGCCTTTACAACTCTTTTTGGCATAATTTTCTTTTCTACCAGGATTGAGTAGATTGGCTGATTATCTTTAGAGGTGGTAGATTTAGAGTCGGGAGAGTTGGCAAGTGGGAAGACCTCTAAATAGTTTTCTTTGTTCTAGTTTGATGTCTTTCCTATTTCTCCCTAGCTTTTTCAAACTTTGGGAGCTCTCTAGTTGCAACAATCTATTTGATTCCTTTAATATTCAAATCAAGAGTATACATACTCATCGGTCCTACTTGCTTACTAGAGAAGCCATGGCTTTTCATCTGTTTCTTATCTTTGAACTCTTATTTGAGTTTTCAACTTGTTTCCTCTCTGATTTAGCTCTCCTTTTTTTATGCAACTCAGCTGACTTCTCCATTTCAGCATGAGTTGCATCTATCAGTTTTGCTTTCTTCTCAGCAATGCTTCATTCCATGATCTTACTAAATTTGAATACTTTCAACTCAAGTTGATGTACTAGGAGTCATTTCTCTTGATCTTTCTTCTTTATTTTCTAAGTGGAGGCCATTGGTGTGGATTCGGCATTTGTGGATATTTAAGCTTGATGAGCGGTTGCCTTTTGAGTGCTTTCAGCAGTTTCCCTAGATAACATAAATGACACTTTTTTGACAACTTTGGCCTTTGGTTTAGGTAGAGCTATTGGTGTTGTTCTGTTGGGTTCGTCACTAAGGTTGAATCCTCTTATAGCAGCTCTTGTAGCTCTACAATTTGTTCATCAACCTTGTGTGGGAATAGCTCTAACTTCTTAGTCATTAGAAATCTAGCATTTCTTTTCTGTGACTCTATTTAACCTTATTTTTTAGCAGTCCTAGGTCTCTTACCATTGTTAGAGTTAAAGATTGTAGTAGGCCTAACTACTGAAGATCAAGTAGTTACACCTGATGCCTCACCAGCTGACTTTGAATCATTGGTAGCTGTCTAAACTCTCTTAGCATCCTTATTGACTTCTGTGCCATTTGTTTCCACATTCACCTCAGAGTTAACTAGGGTTTCAGCTTCAAATCCCGGTTGACCAAATATCACTTCAACTGATTTTATGAGTTTGAGCTTAGGTGTGTCCTTTTGTTGCTTATGAAGTTGGGTTGGTTCAGCTTTAAGAGTTACCCTTGCCTTTCTATGTCATCTTCCTGGTCTTGTTGCCTTTTGTGTAAACCATCATTCTTTGTGAGGATTCATATGCTGAAAAAGCCTCTTGTCTGCAACTCTTGGAAGTTGCATCAGCATCTGATTTGTTCGGCACTTCTTTAGCATCCAATAGCACTCTTAGTAGTGGTGATTCTTCTTCAACAGATGCCTTGGGAGAGGCTTCTAGTCCTAGCACAAGCTCTCTCATTGATGATTCTTCATCAGGTCTTTTCTTTTTAGAGAGAGCAAGGAAGAAGTGATGGACCTTTTCATTACAACCATTCTTTTCTTCCTAAGTTGAACCTTTTAGTTCATACTCCTCATCACCTTCCTAGCTTCCATCTCTATTTCTTCTAAGCTTTCATAGCCATACCTATCTATATGTTCCTTTAGTTTGGCCTTAACTTTAGATAGAGGCTTATAATCTTTAGTCCATTTAGAAGATAAAGAGATTGGCTATGCAGCTTGTATAACAGATCCATTGCCCTAGCTGTAGATTGCTGAATAGTTATAAGTTGTTGTTCTAATGAATTAACTCTTGCATCTTGATATTGGAGAGTCTTGATTTGAGTTTCCATGTAAGTGACTCTTTCTGATGAAGCCTTTAGAGGATAGTTCTCAAATTCAAGAACCGTGGCTCATTCTGCATAACCTTGAAGCCTTGCATTTTCAGCTTGTAAGACATGATGGAAATGATCTGCCCAAAATACATATTGAATTGATGTGGCTAGTATGTCATGACCCAAGTCGGGTCATACTCAATAACGAGCTAGACAAACACCAAAGATATTTATTTTATGATATGATCATATAAATAAATTTTAACACTTAGAATATTTGGAAATTGGGTTTCCAAACATTTACACTTGTGTTGTATATAAATTATATGGATAATTTATTTCAAAGAGAGAGGAATATTAATTCATCCGCATTTGTTTAACACAGCCGTATTTGATGTGGTTGAACAAATGCGGATGATGATTACTCATCCGCATTTACAAATGCGGGTGAACAAACTCTGTCCGCATTTGTTTTGGAACAAATGCGGATGAGCATTTCTGGAAATGCTGATCGAAACATACATCCGCATTAGCTAATGCGGATGACCATTTACAAATGCGGGAGAACAACTTCATTCGCATTAACTAATGCGGATGTTGTTCTGAGAAATGCGGATGGGTTAAGGGGCTGGGCCCCACCCACTTTTCTCTCTCCTGAATTTTATGTTTCCAAGGACTCTCCATACTTACGACTTGAGAACACGAAAAGTGTAAGAACCCTTTTTTCTCTCGATCGGTCTAGAGAAATACAAAAGGGAGTTGTATAAGTGAAAATCCTAGCAACCGGTGTTCTTGTTGGTGGCTCGTGGGTAGACCAGCTTGAGGCTTCTTGCTTTAGGAGCTGCCATCCTCCTTCACCTCCTCCTGACCTCATAGTTGAAGGTAGTTCTTCGTACCTTCTATGGTTATTTGTAAGCATGATTTCATGTATCGATCCATATGGGTTTTGACTGATTTTATATAAAAATGTTTTATATATAAATTAGCTCACTGTAACAAGTTTAAAATTATATATATATTCCGCTACGTTCTTCTATTTTATAAGGATAAAATAGATCTGTTTAACTTGTAAAAACCCAACAATGGTATCAGAGCCGGTTATATGGATACATGCTTCCTTTGGACTGAAAATTCGGTTTCTTGGTGATGATTCACCAAAAGCCGAGAGGCTTCAGCCCTAGTATCTCCTATTTTCCAATATTCCTATATGCATGTCTAAATAGATCTTGGTGCTTGTTTGGTATAAGGAGTTATTAAAAGATGAGTTATCATGAACCAATTCATAGATACCATTATAAGGCATAGCCTCAAAATAAAATACATCATCCATAAAAACACAAATACCATTGTTTACAAACTTTAATACATAACCATATTGTTTTAAAAGGGAAACAGAAATTATGTTCCTAGTCAAACTAGGAGCATACAAGATGTTTTTCAAGACAACTTCCAAATCATTTGGAAGCTTCAAAACATAGTCTCCTGGGGCTTCAACATCAACTTTTGCTCCGTTGCCCATGTAGAGACTTGTGTCTCCCTTCTTGAAATGCTTATTTCTTTTGAACCCCTGCAACAAATTGCAAATATGAGCTCCACATCCGGTATCCAATACCCATGTGTTTGAAGAAATAACATTTAATTCAATATGAATCATGAAAGTTGTACCTGAGGTCTGCCCAGCATCCCTCTTGTTTCTCAACTCTTTGAGATAGTTTGGACAATTCCTCTTCCAATGTCCTATCTCACCACGCTCAAAGCATGGATCATTCTCTATTACCTTAGGCTTCTTAAGCTTTGGTTTTGGAGGTTCAGTTCTTGCCTTTCCCTTACCCTTTCCTTTGATGTATCCCTTTCCTTTAGCAACATTTGTCTTGGGATCGGGGTGTTGCCTTTTCTTGTTGCCTCCCTCATTGATCGTGAGGACGGGTAAAACACTTTTACCCATCCCCGCCTCGGCCGTTTTGAGCATTGCGTGAAGCTCACCAATGCTCTTGTCCCACCCGTTCATGTTATAATTCATGATGAACGTCTCAAACCTTTTAGTTAGGCCATTAAGGATGAAATCCGTGGCCAACTCTTTTGAGACGGGACAATTTAGCCTTTCAAGGCGATCAATGTGGCTCTTCATCTTAAGTACATATGATGAAACCGATTGAGTTTCTTCCATGCGACATGCATGAAGCGCTCGAACCGTTTCGAAGCATTCTACCCTTGCTTGTTGAAGGAACATTTCCTTTAACTGGGTAATCATGTCGTATGCCCCATGATGCTCTAAATCCTTTTGGAGCTCGGGAATCATAGTTCCCAACATGAGGCAAGAAACCTGCATAGAATCCTCAGTGTATTTAACCCAATCGTTATAGGCCTCATCATCATTAACATCGGGTTCGTCGGGAATGGGATCGTCTAGTACGTAAGATTTCTTTTCTTGCTTGAGAACGATTCTCAAGTTACGAAACCAATCCATAAAATTATTATGGTTAAGACGATCCCTTTCTAATATAGTTCTTAGTGATAGGTTATGGACGGTCGGGGTGGGAGCGTTGTTGTTGGCGGCCATTTCTACAGACAAAGTTCATTTTTAGTATTTCTGAAAATAAAACTTTAATTATTAATACCCCTTTCACGTCTCAAAGACGATTAATAATTAAAATCTAGAATCCAACGTTACATTTAAATAATGGTTAGGTGACCTTTATCCCATCATTTAAATTAACAAGGTAGTCAACACTTGACAATTACAACCCTTTGCAACTTCTAGTTTTATGGGATCGGTTAAACAACTTTATGTTTAGTTGGCATGTTTAATCATATCAACACCATTGTACACCATGCTTCGGTGACCCTATTCACATGGTTTCCAACTCAAGTTGTCCTACTTACACACACGTGTGAGTTTACACATACAAGTGGTTAGGTGACCTTTATCCCACAAAATGTTAACCCCACCTCAAACACACAAGTTCCCTAAGAGTGGTTAGGTGACCTTTATCCCACAAATAGTTCCCAAGTGATTCGAGTGTTGTGTAAAAGGATGGTGTTAAACTTGTTTCAAAATGGATTTTAGTTTTCATTAATTCTAGTTTTGAAAACTATTTTGCACCTAACATTTGCATGCATTCAAATGTATGGTACCAGTGTGAAACAATTTCAAGGTTCTTTCAATAAAACCAATTTTATTGTGAACACATTAACTTTTAATAAACCCTTTTATTATCCATGTTAATGTTTTATAAGAACCAATTTTATGCTTGTTGTTGATTTTAAATTGTTTAAACATGCATATCCATATATCACAAAACAATAATAAAACAACTACACAAGCATCACATGAGTCCATAACCATAGCCATCTAAGCTTAACATCACTTGTTGACCAAAACAAGTGAGTTAATAAAGTCATTTCTAAGGGTGAAAATGACACAACATTTGTGCCGGTGAACTCCCACTTGATCCCGCATCCAAATGCTTCAAGTGTCCATCTTGTGTTGTGACTCTTCCAATCCATTTGGGTCTCCATTTAGGCTTTGACTTCAGCACCAAACTCCTTTGGGCCTTCATCTTCTCCTTTCGGTTAAAACCGAGAAAGATAGTCTTGTTGCAGCTTCTTTTACAAAACATATTCTAAATACAATTTTTCTAGTAAAAGTGAAGTGCAACTAGCCTATTTATTTACATACCAAATGAAAAATAAATAAATTACATACCCAATAGGAAGAATAAACATGTTTAATTATTACAAACCATTTGAATAATTAAAACAAATCACAACACATTCCCTATTTTTCAAGATCTATTTAGACATGCATATAGGAATCTTGGAAATTTTATATCATTTGGATGATTTTGTTTTGGAAAAATGTAGTATGAACATCTTAATCCTGTGAAATAGACATGTGTATGGAAGAATGGAGCGAATTAATGGCCTGGAATGTGAACCAGTTCCTAATGATAGTTTTACCTTGGAAGTTGTCTCAGCAATGTGGGTATTCCTTTTTGGTTGCTAAATAGAGTGTTGGGACTCTAATTGAGGGTAATGGGTTTGGTTTGGGTCTGCTCAGAAGAAGGAAGAAAACCTTCTTCTTTGAGCTTTGTTTAGGTGTGGCTGACACCTTTGACTTGGCTTCGACCTTTGTTTCCAGCCTTGCCTTTTTTAGGGGAGGTGATTTGGGGGCCTGTATTTTCTCAGTAGAACATAAAAGGATTCACTTCTTTTTGTGCGCTATGAAGTAGAGGGTGTGGGATCAACAATGGAGGGTGTTGCCATGCTACCACCCTAATGCTAAGTAACCTTAAGCATATGTGTGAACAAGGAAGTGACATTCCTAGTAAAAGATTTAGGAGTAGCCTTGAACTTTAAGAATATAGCTTTGTTTAAAGTTCCCACGCCGTGTATAACTCCTTCAGTTTTAAGTTTGTTACCAGATTTTTCTTTTAAAAACAATTGAATGAATCTAGGGTATATTTAAAAACTTAAATTTTGCAGCAGCAGTTACATTATTACAAAGGTTTTGAAATATGAATTTTGAGAAATCATAAGTCTGCTATGTAACAAGCCCATGGATAGCTCTTACTAGATCCAATGGTACTTGATCCCATCCACCTGACTTGTTTGACAAGCAATGTAAAAAGATATGAAGTAAAAATCTCCAATTGTGTTATACTAGTGATTTGGAGAAGATGGAGGTTGGGAGGGGTCCTTCATATTCCATCTACTTGAAAGTGGCACTCACCACCTCTTTGAAGATTGAATATTCACTATTTGCATCATTCAACTGCAAATGTTGTCGAATCTTGGCACAGGAGATGGTGATATTCAATCCTTCCACCGTCGCAATGAGGACTTTTGTTCTATGTTCTCTCTAAATAGAACATGTAGTCCAGAATTACTAAATGTGTGGTTCACAAACCACCAGTTCTATAGATATTGCAAAAGCATAATTACTATTGCGTAGAAAATAAAGAACAAGATCATAGACGGGATCACCAATGGGTTCAAATGATGTAGTGATGTAGTGATTCAGTCTGAACTCTAGGTTTTGAGCGGCCATGGAAATATTGTTGAATTTTGGTAGGGTTTAAGATATGTGAAGAGTTTGAGATCGTTTGCTTTTAGATGAATATTGAAGTTGAAAATGGTGGGAAAAGTTCAGATTTTACAGTTTGTGGATAATATATAATAGTGTTATTTTAAAATTTTTGCCATCATAACTGTAAATCCGATGCCTTATGATAATGTAACAGTCTTTTCAGGCAACTACAACAGCACCACTACATATCTTTTTAAAGACATGTACCGAAGCCATTCTATCTGCTGAATTAATCTTATCCGCCGAATTACGATAATCGATAGATGCCCAGTTTTACCCATTTTAGTTATCAACAAAGCATTTTTCACAAATTTTATCAGAATTCATTATGTAAATTACTTAATTATTCAAAATTATAATCCCAACAATAGATACAAGATATTTGAATCTTGTTTCATCAAATGCCTTTATGAAAAGATTTTCATATTGTTCATCTATATGGAGCTTTTAATTTAATGATTTTTTTCTACACAATCTATAATGAAATGATATCTGAAATCAATTTGTTTTGTCTTTAAATGCTTAACTTGATTGTTAGTGATTGTTGTACTGTTGTTGTTAATATGAATTATAGTATTCATGAAAGTTACTCCATAATCTCTACGTTGAGTTTGAATCCACAGCACCTGAGCATAACAACTAGATGTAACAATGTACTCTGTTCAGCAGTTGATGTAGACAAACATGTTTATTTCTTGCATTGCCATGAAACCAATCTTCCCCTTCAAAATTAACATCTTCCTGATGTGGAATTTTTGTTGATGTTGCATCCTCCATAGTCAGTATCTGTATATCTATGGAAATTGAAGTCAACACTCTTAGGGTACCATAATCCCAACTTAGGTTCCCGTTTAAGATACTTTAAAATTCTCTTGGCAGCCAATAAATGTGACACTTTTGGAGTAGCTTGGAATCTTGATCATAAGAATATGGCAAACATGATATCTAGTTTTCTAGCTCTGAGTTACATAAGAAGTCTAATGATGGCTCTATATTGCTGCTAATCAACTGCTTCCCCATTAAGATGAGGAGTCAATGAACATGTCTTAGACATAGGAGTTTCAACAACCTTAGCATTAGTAGCTTGGAATCTCACTAAGACGTCTTCAACATACTTAGATTGATTTATGAAAACACCATCAGAAGTTTGTTTCACTTGCAGCCCTAGAAAGAAAGTGAGTTCTCCCATTGAACTAATCTAAAACTTTGACTTCATGAAAAAGTTTAAGGTTTTACAGCTCTCATATGTAGACCTAAATATGATATCATCCCATACACTTGTACTATAATGATATCCGGATCAACTTTCTTGATAAGAGAGTTTTATCCATGGATCCTCTTGTGTATCCATTCTTCAAAAGAAAGGTAGAGAGTGTTTAATAGCATATCTTTGGAGCTTGATGAAGACCATAAAGGGCTTTGTTAAGTTTTTATACATGATTTGGATACTTGGGATCTTCAATGCCAGGAGGTTGGCAGACATAAACTTTTTAATCAATCTCACCATAGAGGAATGCACTCTTGACATCCATTTGAAACATCTTGAAGTCTTTGTAGGCAGCAAATGCTAAAAATATTTTGATTGCTTCAAGCCTGGGCACAGGAGCAAAGACTTCGCCATAATAAATCCATTTTTCTTGTGTGTACCCTTAAGCCACAAGTCTAGCTATGTTTTTAATAATAATGCCTCTATCATCCTTGTTGTTTATGAACACCCATTTGTTTCCTATTGAATTATTCCCCTTAGGAAGTGCACATAATTTTCAAACCTTCTGTCCACCAAACTAAAGAAGCTCTTCTTCCATAGCTTATACCCATATATTATCTCTTAATACTTTATCTACTTTCCTTGGTTCTAGTTGAGAAAGGAAGCATGAAAACAAATAGATGTTTGCTTCATTCACCCTGCTTCTTGTTTTGACACCAGGATCAACATTGCCAATGAAATTCTCAATTGGGTGCTATTTATGAATTCTTAGTCTTGGGATCACTTGTAGTTGTTGAGATATTGGAAAAGTTTGTTTCAGAAATTTCGACAGTTGGATTGACTGAATCAATTGCTGAATGAACTCTATCTTCAGCATTTGTCATGCTTGGTTCTTTTTCAAGGTATTGTCCTGTATCATGATAATCATGAGACTTCACATCTGATGAGTCATCATGAGCAAGTAATGGATGACCCAAATTATTTATGGTACTAGCATCTGCTTCTACTGAGTATGACTGAGCTGGATCAGCAGATTACTTGTTATGCTAAGACCATGAGGTAGATCAACCTTGTAGTCTTCATTACTTGTGACTTGTATGTCTGCAAGTTTGTTTGGTAAGTCTTCTAAAACATTCTCAATCAAATGGTTAAATGCAATTTTGAATCCATTCAGATCAAACATTCAACTTGGGGTATTACCAACATTATTTTAGGAATTTTCATTAAATATGACATTTTCATATTACACAATAGTGTGATCAACTTTGTTGTATATTCTATAAGCATTAGCTTGTGATGAGTATCCTACAAAGAAACCATCTACTAATTTCCCAGTAGATTTAGACAAATGATCTTTTGTATTTAGAATGGTGTATGGACGTCCAAAAGTCTTAGGAACCCTATGATTGGTTTACTCTTATGCCACAATTCATAAGAGGTTTTTCCATGTGCCGTGACTATCAACACTTTGTTTTGAACGTAGCACATAGTGTTGACTGCTTCAGCCTAAAATGTTATAGGAAGTTTGGAGTCAAATAACATGGTCCTTGGAGCTTCATTAAGTGTCTTATTTCTCCTTTCATCAACTCCATTCTGTTAAGGAGTTCTAGGAGCACTATATTGTCTTGCAATACCTTTGGATTCATAAAATGAATCAAGGGTGTGGTTTTTGAATTTAGTGCCATGATAACATCTAACTATTTTAACCTTTAGATCAATTTGGGTTCTAGATTTTATAATAAATGATTTAATATTTTAGCAGTTTTCTTCTTTAGTTTTTAAAAAGAAAACCCAGGTGAATCTTCAAAATCATCTATTATTACTAAGCAATATGATTTTCGTCCAAAAGTCTTTACACCTGTTAGGCCACACAAGTCCATGTGTAACAGATGTAATGGATTCATGACTTAATTCTATTCTTTGGAGTTATGAATGGATATATGTTTCTTTCCTTTTTGACAAGCAACTTAGTGGTCAGCACATGCAAACTCCTTGTTCGACAGTCTTGTGACTAACCCATTCCGAACTAGTTTTTTCATGTTTTTGAGGTTTACATGTGCTAATCTTCTATGCAAAAGGGAGGATTTATTTATTGAAGCATTAGAAGTAAAATATGATACATATCCTAAAGGTGATGCATTATGCATGTTAAGCATGTAAATATTGTCCTTCTTGGAAGCTCTTAAAAGTATTTTGTCATTTGGAATTTCAAACCCAGAAGATAGAACAATACATTCATGCTCTATGAAAATAGTGTTGTGTTTTTCATCACACAGCTGAGACATACTCAGCAGATTATAATTCAACTTCTTCACATAATTCACCTTATAAAAGCTTACCATTACATTGCTAACTGTCTCCTTACCAATAATGTATCCTCCTTTTGTATCACTTCCAAAGGGAACAGATCCACCATCATATGGTTCTAGATTCAGCATACATGACTTGTCACCTGTCGTGTGCCAGGAGTACCACTATCCACGATCCACAAGTTACTTTTGGTTTGTGGATAATCCTGGTTAGTGATGATGGGGACCCAGTACTTTGAGTAAAGATGAGTGCACAAGTTTTTATTTTAAAGTATTCACTTGATTAATCAAAATTGAGTACAAAGAGTTACACTCAGTGGATACACATTTTGCTTGACAAAAGCATACCTCTACTATACAAGTATGCGGGTTTTATACTATGAAATCTAAATAATAAGAATAATCTATTCTATGTTTAGAATGTACAAGAAGACACATAATTAGCACATTAAAGTTAGGCAGCTTTAGAACTATGTTGTCTCCAAACCATAAAACACAACAGTCGGTGATACAGACAGTCTTGTCTTGTGTAACAGTTAATCGGTAGCTCATGGAGTTTAGTGCTGATCAATAGCAGTCGATCAGCAACACATCTGTAAGTGCTGATTGATTGTGGTTCAGCATATGCTCATCGGCAGTCATTCATCACATGCCGATAGGAAGTTGATTTAGCACTTAGCAGCCACCATGTTGACCATTTAGATACTTTATGGTTTTGATAGACGCATCAAGTAGATAGTCTCATGTCTCTTTGTTATCAACTTGTAATGTAGCATTTTCTAAATTTATTGCACAAATTATTAAATTACGAGCATATTCCTAATTACACTAATAAAAGGGTAACTTGATAATGCTGGTGAATTAACATCACATCCTTTTAATGATAATTGCATGGCTGTAGGAATTATTGTTGAACACCTTGTTGCTCATGTACACACACAAAATGGCTTAGTTGAGTCGTTAATAATGAGGACAAAACTCATTACGTCTATTGGAGTCATGCAATTCTGCATGCTGTATCATTAATTCATGTGAGACCAAGTGCAAATCATAAATACTCTCCCTTACAACTTGTTTCTGGTAATGAGCCAAATATTTCCTACCTTAGAATTTTGGGTGTGCTGTGTATGTCCCTATTGCACCACCATAACACAATAAAATGGGTCCTCAAAGAAGATTGGGAATATATGATGGATATAAAAAGTTTCCATCATAATATATCTTGAACCTTTAGCAGGTGATGTATGCACACCATGTTTTGCTGATTGTCGCTTTAACGAGGCAGTTTTCCCAGTATTAGGGGAGAAAAAACAAGAAAATAATGTCTCGTGGTATGATCCTTTATTTTTATATCTAGACCCAATGACTAAACAATATAAGACAGAGGTCAGAAGATAATACACCTACAAGATTGCAAATTAATTGTGTGATGCATTTAGTGATACAAACAGAGTTACTAAATCTCATACATAAGCTGCTAATGCTCCTGCTCAAAGTGTGATTCCAAATAAGCAAATAGATAACACAATGGCTCATGAATGTTAGAGACGTATGAAATGTGGAAGACCAATCGGTTTCAAGGGTAAAAATCCTCGAAAAAGAAAAAACCCTTGAAAAGGAAGTTGACTAAAACCAAATGATCTTGATGAAATGCTAAATACCAAAACCTCTCATGAGGAGGATGTGGATGATAATAACAAAGAAATGTCAATTAACTATGGTCACATACATATCTTATGAATCAAGATAAAATGGAAAATGTTGATGAAATATTTTCTTATTCTGTAGCAAAGTGACATCATGAGTGAAGATGATTATCCTGGAAAAAAAAATTAGTCACTATCAAAATAGACATGATTGGGATAAATAAAAAGAAGCTATGCAAGCTGAATTAGATTCACTTAACAAATGAAAGATTTGTGGTTATTAAAACAAAGGCCGTAAATCCTGTAGGGTATAAATGGGTTTTTGTATGAAAACAAAATGAGAAAAATAAAGTTACAAGGTATAAAGCTAGAGTTGTAGCTCAAAGTTTTTCACAAAGGATAGGGCTTTGCTATGAGGAAACATATTTCCCTGTTATGGATGCAATAACCTTTATATATTTAATCAGCTTATAAGTCTCTGAAAATTTAGAGATACGTCTTATGGACATTTTCACAACTTACTTGTATGGATCACCAGATAGTGACATCTATATGAAAAATCCTAAAGTTTTAAACTCCCCAGAGCATTAAGCTCAAAGCCTAACAAAATGATTCCATCAAATTACAAAGATCCTTGTATGGATTGAAACAATCTGGAAGGATGTGGTATAATCATTTGAGTGATTATTTGACAAGTAAAGGGTACACAAATAACCTTATTTGTCTATATGTCTTCATTAAGAATATAATATCAGCATATGTGATCATAGCTATGTATGTTGATGATCTAAATATAATTGGGATACAAAAAGAAATTAATTAGGCAATTGCTCTTTTAAAGAAAGAATTTGAAATGAAAAACCTTGGAAAAACAAATATTGTCTTAGTTTGCAGACTGAGCATATGCATAACAGAATACTTGTGCATTAATCAAATTATACTAAAAAGTTATTAACATGCTTTAATATGGACACTACACATCCCTTAAGCACACCAATGGTCGTTAGATCACTCAATATTTAAAATGATCCATTTTGACCTTGTGCAGAAAATGAAAAAGTTATTGGTCCAGAGGTACCATACCTTAATGCAATTGGAGCTCTTATGTATCTTACTAACTGTACAATGCCAGACATTTACTTTGAAGTTAATTTGTAAGCAAGGTTTAGTTCATATCCCACAGAAAAGACATTAGAATTGGATCAAATATATTTTTGATATCCTTTAAATGGTCGTTAGATCACTCAATATTGATAATGACCCATTTCGAACTCGTGAAGACAATAAAGAAGTTTTTGGTCCAGAGGTACTATACCTTAGTGCAATTGGAGCTCTTATGTATCTTAGTAACTGTACAAGGCTAGACATTTAGTTTTTAGTTAATTTGTTTGCAAGGTTTAGTTCATCTCCCATAAAAATACATTAGAATTAGATCAAACATATTTTTCGATATCTATGAGGAACAATTGATTTAGGCTTGTTTTATCCTAATGATTCAAAAGAAGGTTTAGTTGGTTATGCAAGTGCAGTTTATTTATCTAATCATTATAAGGCAAGATCTTAAATCGAATACGTGTTAAAGAATAGAGGAACAAAAATTTCATGTGGTCTCAGAAACAAACACTTGTTGCAACATCCTCAAATCATGCTAAAATCATTGCACTACATGAAGTTTCTAGAGAATATGTATGGATAAGGTCTATGACATAATTTATATTAACTTCTTGTGTACTAGAGAAAAATAGAAATCCAACACCAATCTACAAAGATAATGCAGCTTGTGTCTTGTAAACAAAAGAAGGGTATATAAAAAACGACCAAACAAAACATATACCACCAAGATTCTTTTCATACACTTAATACCTTATTAAAGATAAACAAGTTGAAATGAGATGCGTTCAATCTAGCAACAATTCAGCTGATCTCTTCGTAAAGGCACTCTCTACAACAAGTTTCAAAAAATACGTTCATGATATTGGCATGCGACACGACACACAATGTGATAATCTACAGAGGATAATTTGAGGATGAGTTATAAGTTGCACTTTCTTTTCCTCAGCTGAAGTTTTTTCCCACTAGATTTTTCTTTACCAATGTTTTTAATGAGACGGTACTTAAACCCTTAACGTTTGAAAAGTGTCATCCAAGGGGGGAGTATTATGAATTATTACCAAAGCAAGTGTATGTACTCTTTTTCAAACTCGTAAATAAGTTTACTATACTATTTATCTACCAATTATAGTTTTACTTGTCTACAAAAATAATTTATTTTTGTAATATAAATACCAACTCAATGTAATCGAGAAGATGTACCTCTTGTATACACTTTCATAAGTTATACATTTCTTTTATTTCTGCTCTTGCAATTCTCTCTAAAGTTCTTAAGACATAAAATTAATCTTGTGATAATTATAGTTATACTATAACAGTGTCAAAAAAAATTTATTAAGTTTTGAGTTAAGTTAAAAGTAAAAGATAAAAAGTTCTAGTTATACTATTATACCATTTTCATCTCTTAAGGCTGGTCCAGTTATACGGGGATGATGGTTAGAGTTTGAGATCTTTCAGGTATCAGGTTCAAAACCTTAATCAATGGGTTTTCCTACAATGATAGGTTTCCTATTTGATGGTGTTTTTGGATGAGTCAGTCCTCGAGCATAAAAAGCAGTATGTATGGTTGAAATCTCGCCTTAGGAAGACTCACTCGGGTATTCGGAGTAGTTTCAAATGCCGTTAAAAAAGATTAAATTAGATTGAATGGATAAAATGATAAAAAACAAATTAGATAAAAAAAATTTACTTTCACTTCCTTTCATATCATGAAGGAAGATTAATAAAAAAACTTGTGTTCCAGTTCCACTCAATCGAAACCTTTAAACACAAATATTTTTCACTTTCTTATATGTTTTTCTATTTCCTTCTGAAAACATTTCACTTTCTTGTTGCATCCTTCTACTACCTTCTTAAAAAGAATTAAGGAACACAACATAAATAAAAATATATATATATAACAAGTAATCAAGATTTAAGAAATATTTAAAAAAATTTCACTTTTCTGTCACGTCCTTCTACTTCCTTCTTAAAAAAATTAAGGAACAGAACATAAATAAAAATAGAAAAAATTACAGAAAACATCCTTTACGTTTATATAAACTTGCATGTTTCATCCTTTATCTTCAAAGAGTACCATTAACATCCTTTAAGTAAACTTTTTGTAGCAGGTTACGTACTTTTGACGGATGGGCATTAGTTTTCTACGTTAACTCCACTCATGTGCCTTGCACGTGAACCCAAAAGGACTATTTATGTAATTTTACTTGAATAATAAAAATAATTATTATAAGTCTCTCTCTTTCTCTCTCTCTTCCTCAACAAAGAATTTCCGGCCAGTGCCTCACCTACAACCTTCCTCGCTTCTGCCGCATGATCGTCAATCAAAGTTTCATAAGTTGATCCAATCAAATTGCATAGCTAAGTACAACATAAATTTGGTTGGTAAGGAAACCAAGAACCCATTTAATCATAGTTTTAAATTGAATCTCTCTCTGTAATGATTTGCTTACAAAACTTCAGATGCTCACTTCAAGAAATTAATATGTTGAAATCATGATCTGCGTTTGAATCTCGACAAGTTGATTCCTTGATTTTAACAAAGCCAAGAATACACATTCTAAAGCCTAGGGTCTATGCGTCAACAAATAACCAATAATCGATCAAAACCCAAATCGGTTCAGGTGTTGATAGTAGAAATATAGTTGATCAATAACTAAATTAAGGTGCTCAAATAATAAAAGAATCAAGGTTCGTGGATGAACAAGTAACCCCTTTTAAGCTACCATAATAAGTTTGATGGATGAGCAAATAGGAACAAAAAAACCCCAAATTCTTCCAAGAATCTTGTTCTCTAATTTTTATGGATCTCATCTTTGATTCCATCTTGAATTCTAAATTTCATGTTTCAAGATTTTAGGGTAAGGTGGGTAATTTTGGTTTCTTAACCTGGAGTTCTCCTTTAATTCAGGTAGTCAGCAGTGTGGGTGTCACGCCCCGCTTAAAGCGGAAACACGAGGATGTAACGGACGTGATCGTCATAACACATTGTTAGTTAATAGAGATGCATTAAATGATGAAAAGTCAATGTGTCATGACGTCACCCGACACGAATAGAGACTTGTGTCATGGCTAGTCACTTCCATAACAAACATAGCCAAAGAATCAAAAGAATTGTAAGTCCCACAACTCGGGGGCAAGTTCACAAAATATGAATAACAAAGAAAATCCAATGTAATAGTCAGAGACATCCAACAAGTTTAAAATGCAATCCTAAGGTCGTCGCTAAGGCAGCTTCCCTAGCTATCCTCAATGATTGTTACCTGAAAAGATATGCTCAAAAAGGTCAACATATTGTTGGTGAATTTGCAGGTTTAAGTAGTAAACATAATTGATGCTGTGTAATAG
Source organism: Flaveria sonorensis (assembly GCA_025506505.1). Lineage (NCBI taxonomy): Eukaryota > Viridiplantae > Streptophyta > Magnoliopsida > Asterales > Asteraceae > Flaveria > Flaveria sonorensis. Next base: position 43,416,619 of record CM046434.1, read on the forward strand.
TTTTGTTGGACATAGTGTAAACAGTTATAAGCAAGTAATATCACATGTAAACATAAGCATCACAACTAAACCTACGACGTACACACAGATCTTGTCGGAACATATTCACCCTAGGGCTCATCCGTGGCCACTGTCAGTCCCAACTAGTATACCAACAAACAAGGGTGGGGGTGTCAACCCAATAGTACTATCAATACCTGTCCGTCGGTTCCAACACCGGAATTAAATAGTTGTGGATAAAGAACCACACAGCAAACTCATGCATGTACCATATATAAACTTACAAAATAGTAAACACAACAATCCCAAAGAATAAATGAGTTTACAGCCTAAAAAGGGTGATCATACTTTTCCCCCAAGTTTGTAAACATTGAAATAAAAACGGGGCCACGAAACTCACCTTGAATATGATGAAATAAAATGAACAAAGGCTTCAAAGAATGAGAGCAACGCATAATCAAACACCTATAATTAATTGTAACTTAAAACTTAAAATGTGTCCAAAGAGTATCGATACATTCGGTCGGTTCGGTTTGGTTCGGGTTCAACGCGCACCTCGCTCAAAAATATATATTTATATATTTATAATTACATAGCCCACGCGACACATGCATTATTTTAACGTGATAACACCTTTATACCATATCATCTCATATTATATTATAATCTTTATTTCCAAATTTTAGTTTAATTTAGTTGTTTAAATTATTGCCCGCAATTTAGTAATTTAGAAAATTATTCAGCATGCCTTACTGTTTGCACACATATTTTGTAAAATCAGTTTGGAGGTCGAAACGATATAATGATGACGCGAGACCAATTGTATTTTAAAGATAACACATGGAGTTTGGTTTCTGGAGAAAACCAGATCATTTTGATAAAAATTAAGAGAGATATGTGTTTCTAAAATCAGACCAAACATTCTGCCAAAAATTCAGTTTTAACCAATTATATGTATCAACTGTTTCGGTGTTCAAAACTTCTTGATTTTTGATGAGACCGATTGGGCTGAAAGGTAGACTCTTTAAACTTAGTTTTCGACTTTAAATTCATTCATTTTGGACTTTATATGACCAAGTTATCACTCGCACAAAATGACCCAATTTTCTGACAGCAAGCTGTATAAGTTACAATCATTAACCTTTGTTCCCAATCCCATAATTCTTGATCATAGGTGACCCAAAAATCCAACAGACATTTATTTTATAATCCAATTGACATATCCGCACACAACACATATATATAACTCTCACACACATGCGCAGTATGTATGTAAATATATACCAACACACACTTTAAATCACATAACTTCATACATACATACATACTATATGCATGATTTCATATATACATATATATTGGCAGCCATGTTACAACCACACCATACATATATACATCCATACATATATGTATCTACATCCATACATGCACACACAAACACATACCTACACCCACATACTCATGAACCAACACATATACATATATATTACACAAACATCACGTCCCCACATCACCTGCACATATACATACATGTGAACACACTCACACACACACACAAACACACACACACACACACACACACACACACACACACAACACACACACACACACACACACACATATAATATATATAATATATATATAATATATATATATATATATATATACATGATACACACACATACACGACACACATTTTTATATATGTACATATCGATTCATACACACACACAACCTAAATCTCACCGCACACTATCGTACACCGCCGGTTGTGTAGGACGATGGTCGGGGGTAGGGTTACGTTGCAAGTTTGTGTATATATATTTTAAATATATTACATTCTAGCCCTGAACTATTCATAATTATTCCTTAAAGTTTAGTTAAATTACATTTTAAACCCTAAACTAAATAATAATAATAATAATATAATAATAATAATAATAATAATAATATAATAATAATAATAATAATAATAATAATAATAATAATAATAATAATAATAATAATAATAATAATAATAGTAATAATAATAATAATACTAATAATATAGTGATAATAAAAATTCTAATATTTATCTAATTATCAAATTATAATATTAAGGTTAACGGGCGAGGCAGATAAGAAAAAAATTCGGGATAGGAAACGAATTAATTACGCGACAAAAGTAAATGCACAAGGAGAGTTAACGAGCTTAATGTTAATTGACGGACCTGTTAGTGACGGATGTCACAGTATCCCCCAGTTGAGAGAATTTCGTCCCGAAATTCAGCTAGAGTTAGATTCCGAAGCTCTATCCGCGGAACAGATGAGGATATTTAAGTTTCATCCGGTCTTCCCATTCCCACGTGAATTTCGGCCCTCGTTTGGAGTTCCATCGTACTCTAACAATTGGAATTTTGCTGCGCTTCAATCGTTTGACTTCCCGATCCATAATTTCTATCAGTTCTTCAACGAAATGAAGTTTCTCATCAATTTTGATATCCTCAAGTGACACATGAGGGGATCCATCAGTTAAACATTTCTTGAGATTTGACACATGGAATATATCATGCACGCCACTAAGCTCTTAAGGTAACTTTAATCGATACTCGACAGAACCAATTCTTTCAGTGATCTCGAGAACCAATTCTTTCAGTGATCTCGAATGGTCCCACATACCTTGGAGCTAGCTTTCCTTTCTTTCCAAACCGTACGATTCCCTTCTAAGGAGAAACTTTCAATAAAACACGATCGCCCACACTAAATTCCAAAGGTTTTCGTCGATTATCAGCATAACTTTTCTGACGGTCTCTAGCTGCCTTAAGTCTATCCTTGATTTGAAATATCTTATCAGCCGTTTCCTGAATGATCTCTGAACCTGTCAATTGACTTTCGCCTACCTCAGTCCAACACACTGGAGACCTACACTTCCTTCCATACAATGCTTCAAATGGAGCACATCCAATGCTCGTATGGTAACTATTGTTATAAGAGAATTCGATCAACGGTAAGTGAGTATCCCAACTACCACCAAAGTCAATCACACATGACCTAAGCATGTCTTCTAGAGTCTGTATCATGCGTTCACTTTGACCATCCGTTTGTGGGTGATAGGCAGTACTTAAATCCAATCGAGTACCCATTGCCTTCTGTAAAGTCTGCCAAAACCGCGATGTAAATCTGCTATCACGATCTGATATAATTGACACGGGCATCCCATGCCTAGTCACAATCTCATTTACATATAACCTTGCTAGCTTTTCCATCTTATAGTCCTCACGAATCGGTAAGAAGTGAGCGGACTTCGTCATTCGATCCATAATAACCCAAATCGAATCATGCCCACTACTTGTTCTAGGCAGCTTAGTGATGAAGTCCATCGCAATATTTTCCCATTTTTCCATTCGGGAATTTCCGGTTGCTGTAATAGTCCCGACAGTTTCTAATATTCGGCTTTGACTTTTGAGCAAGTTAAACTTTCACCTACATACATGGCAATGTCCTTCTTCAAACCTGGCTGTCGGTATAATTCTTTAAGATCTGATACATCTTGTCTGCACCAGGATGAACAGAATACTTGGACTTGTGCGCTTTGTTCATAACTAGGGTTCGAACATCTCCCTACTTAGGTACCCATATACGATCCACAAAGTACCGTACACCATCTTCCTTACAATTCATCTGTTTATCCAACCCTCTAAACTCCTCACTTGCAATGTTCTCTTCCTTCAGCGCTTCTCCTGTGTGCTGTCAGAATTTGAGTTTTAAGATTCTATTGACTGGTCATTCCTAACGCTCGTGCACGTAAGGGTTTCACGCGTTCCTTCCTACTCAACACATCAGCCACCACATTTGCCTTTCCTGGATGATATCGGATCTCCCAATCATAGTCACTAAGAAGTTCCACCTATCGTCTTTGGCGCATATTAAGTTCCTTTTGATCAAAAATGTGTTGAAGACTTTGATGATCAGTGTAGATAATGCACTTAGTCCCGTACAGATAATGGCTCCATATCTTAAGTGCAATTACCACCTCGCCTAATTCCAGGTCGTGTGTTGTATAATTCTTTTCATGAACCTTAAGCTGACGCGAGGCGTAAGTAATCACCTTATCCTTTTGCATTAGCACACAGCCTAGTCCTTGATGTGATGCATCACAGAACACCACAAAGTCGTTGGATCCATCCGGGAGAGTCAATATCGGTGCATTGCACAATCTTTCCTTTAACGTCCAAAAGGCCTCTTCTTGCTTATGACCCCAATCAAACTTCTTATCTTTCTGTGTTAACATTGTCAACAGTTGAGAGATTTTGGAGAAGCTCGCAATGAATCGACGATAGTAACCAGCCAACCCTAAGAATTGTCGTATCTTCGAAGGTGACTTAGGGGTATCCCACTTTTTAACCACTTTAATCTTTCCAGGATCAACGTGGATTCCTTTCTCATTAACCAAGTGTCCTAAAAACTTCACCTATCGTAACCAAAATTCACACTTCGAGAACTTGGCGTAAAGCTTCTCTTCCTTTAATAATTCCAGTATCGCGCGTAGGTGCTGATCATGGTCTTCCTTTGTACGAGAATAGATAAGAATATCGTCTATAAACACGATTACAAACTTATCCAGATAGGGTTTGCAAACCCGGTTCATCAAATCCATAAACACTGCCGGAGCATTGGTCAGTCCAAACAACATGACTAAGAACTCATAGTGTCCATATCGAGTTCTAAACGTTGTTTCTGGTATGTCATCCTCATGAACCCTCAATTGATGATAGCTTAATCGTAGATTGATCTTAGAGAAGTAAGAAGCTCCCTGTAATTGGTCGAATAGATCATCGATTCTAGGAGAGGATATTGATTCTTCATGGTCAACTTATTCAGCTATCGATAATCGATGCACATTCAGAACGATCCAGCTTTCTTCTTAACGAATAATATTGGTGCTCCCCATGGTGAATGGTTGGGTCAGATACAACCCTTATCCAATAATTCCTACAATTGGCTTGATAGTTCCTGTATTTTTGATGGTGCTAATTGATATGGTGTCTTTGCTACAAGTGTTGCTCCCGGAATCAAATCTATACGGAATTCCACCTGTCGAGGGGGAGGCAAACCGGACAAGTCGTTAGGAAAATACTTCCAGAAAGCCTCGCAACACGAGAATATTCTCCAGTTGTTGGACTCAACAAGTGCATTAAGAATTAATGCATAAAAGTATGATGCTTTCCATATCAGACATATATCAAACATAATGTGTTCTAACATTTAAACAATCATTTACTAACACATTAGCATCATTATCATTCATAACAAACACTAATATTTGTTTAAATTTCTTTTTCAGAATTGTAGATAAAAGAAATTTTGACCAAGTGTCGGCAGCGGATGAATAACTACCCACAGCGGATGTACAAGAAGATACAGCGGATGTTCATCCACAGCGGATGAACATTCCACAGCAGACAACATACAAGCAAACACACACAAGTGTTCACAGCGGATGTTCATCCACAGCGGATGAACATTCCACAGCGGACAACATACAAGTAAACACACAAGTGCTCACAGCGGACAACATCCATGACACAGCGGACATGCTATCTGACTTCCAGAGCGGACAACTTATAGAATTAGGATTATTTATGTAATATTCGTTTACATAAGGGTAGTTCAGTAATTGTATATAGCTATGTGTATAGGCTATAAATAGCATTCTACCCTAATCCTTTGTAAGCTTTTGAACAAAATCAATACAAACAAGCAGTTAATTTTTATTGTGTTCTTGCACACACACCATACACACACAAACACACACACACACACTGATTTCATACTCTATTATTATGGATTTTTGCACCATAATGTTAGTGTGTTGAAGTTGAGAGATATTGAAAAGATCCTTGGGGGAATCAACCTTTTATTCATGTTCATCATGAGTTTAAGCTGATTTCATCAGGTGGTATCAGAGCCTTGGCTCAATCATTCATAACCTTGATTTTAGTGGGTCATTAGCTTCAAAACAGACATTCACAAGCTGAAACATCATCAAACTCATCTTCTTCTACTCATAAACATTCATTAAATGCAAACAAACTTGATTTCAGAATCATTTTGTGCATTTTGAAGAAGTGTTGTTGCTTTTCAGCATGAACATCACACATAACACAAGTTTTCTATGATTTTTGTGATAAAAAAATATACGGGTATTGTTAATCATTTGTTAAACAACATTCTACAGAAGGTTTTCAACTGCAAATCTTCATCAAAACCTTTAAAACCCTATCGGATTTAAGGGGTTTTTGCAAACATTTCAAGTGTTTATTCATTGTTTTATTGGTTTTCAATCGAAACCAATCATTGTTTGAACAATCTAAACCGGTTATATTGTTCATAATCATCATAAACTAGTGACAATCTCACTAGGAACACTTTTGTGTTTTTAAATTTAACAATCTGTTTTGTTGAATATTTAAACAGTTGTTTTTTTGAACAAACCCTAGAAAAACCTTAGTTTTTGATCATTAAAACTCATACATAATTCACGGGATTTGTGTTTGTAGATTTGAAGAACCGAAGAAGAACAGTTTTCTTCTTTTAAAAGTTCTCAAAAACCAACTTTTTGATCCAAAAAGTTTTCTGCAAAAGACAAACTTAGTGTTTTTAGGGTTTTGACCGAAAGATTTGACCATTCATTAAATCAAGAAAAGGACAAATATTTCTTGTCACACAATCTTTCTTGTCAATCGTGACATAAAAAGAATCAAATCATAGGATATTTAATTAATATTAATTAATTTGTTTATTTGGTAAACAATTAAAAACAAATAGTTTATCAAATTAACAAACAAATCCTAGAGACAATTAGAATTAATTAAATTTTAGCACCGGACTAAAATTTAAACAAACAAATTTAACTTGAAAATTATTAAGTTAAAAAATTAAACAAACATGGCTGATGAAATGATGAGTTCTAACAGTGGATTAAAACCCCCTAAATTGAAGAACAAATCAGATTTCAAGCAATGGAAAATTATGTTTAGAAACTGGATTACATATTAAGATCCAGATCATGGACATCCATCACAGAAGGTCCTTACATGCTACTGACATTAGGACCTGACTACAACATCCAAAAGCCAGTTAGTCTGAAGAGTGTAGCTGGTGATGACCTAAAACGGGTCAAAACAGACATGAAGGCTTACAGCATTCTTGCAATGACTTTGCCTTTTGAAATTTTAACTCGTGTTGAAAATTTCAAAACAGCACATGAGCTGTGAAAAGTTCTTCACACCATGTGTGAAGGTAGTGAGGAGATACGGGAAATCAAGAAGGAAAAACTAAGGACCCAATATGAGACGTTCCACCACATCCATGGAGAGTCCATCCCTCAACAGTTACATAGATACGTCCAACTTTTCAATGAAATGATAGTGTATGGACTTAAATATGACATTGTTGAAATCAACAAGAAAATGTTGCACACATTGCCTGAGAGTTGGACTCAGTCAGTTTCACTCATGAAAGCAACATTGGACTTAGAGGCCCTATCCCTTGACTCACTAGTAGCCAAGTTTAAAGCATTGGAAATGGATGAAAAATCCAGGAACAATAACCAGATGAGACATGTAGAGGCTTATAAGTTCAAAGAAACCCAACACACAAATAGTGCTTTCCTCACAAGCAATGGAGAAGATAAAGAAGAAGAATTCTTGGATTCTCATGACACATCATTCTTTTCCGCATCAGAATCATCCAGCAATAAACACAAGTCTAACAAGACTGGTGTTCATGCTTCTCATGAAGCCACACCCCAAAGCAAGCATCACCCTCATAACTCAAACTCAGACAAACAACCAAAACCTCAAACATCAAACATACACAGACTTGAAAAACCAATGGATGCTCTTACTATCATTCTACAAAGTCAAGAGCAAAAGGCAGCATATGCAGCCTTTTCCACCAGTTTTGAAGCATTCTTAGGAGCAAGTCTGACTCCATCTCAAATCATTCAACAAGATTTGGATGAGCTTCCACCTGATATGGTAGAAGAGATGGATCTGCAATGGTCCATGGCCATGATAACATACAGGTCTAAAAGATTTCTACAAAGAAATCGGGGATTAAACATGGATAAAAAGACAAGAATTGGTTTTGATAAAACCAAAGTTAGGTTCTACAACTGTCAGCTTTATGGGCACTTTTCAAGAGAATGTCAATAGCCCAGAGTTGATAGAAATACACATAAGGCACAACCCTCTAGTGGAATTCATTCAAAAAGAAAAGTGCCTCCACCAATTAGCATTCCAAATGCACCAACACAACCTCAAATCACACAATTCAGTCCAACTCAACATCCAACATCTTCTGCTATGATCATCAAAAAGGATGGAGAATGTGACTGGAGCCTTTATGAGGCTGAAATTCCATCACCTTCAGATCATGCCCTTATGGATGATATTGAAGACAAACTAACAGACATCCCAAAAGACGTAAAAGAAAACCTTTGTAGTCAAGCATGCATTGATGAGGTAAATAGGTATAGAGAGCATGCTGATAAACTGTCAAAGAAAGTCATAGAAACAAACATTTTAAATGAAAGTTTAAAATCTGAACAGAAACAATATGCAACTAAAATACTTTCATTACAAATAGATTTAGACAAATTAATGTCTGAAAAACTGACTTTGGCAGCTCAGGTTGAGCAACTCTCTATCTCATTAACTGAGTCAAAATCATTACAAGCTGAAACTCAAGTGAAACTTTAGAAGTTTTAGGTTAGTAACAAGAAGTTCGAAGAACTTCTTGCATAACAAAGGGCCTTTAAGGACCCTTCAGGTTTAGGATATAATAAGGTAAGTCCACCTTATAATGATATATATATTCCTTTACCTGACTCCATGACTAACAAACAGGATGAATCATATGATTCTCATGAAAAGACTGATGACTCCAAACAATCATCATCATCATCATCAAAATCACCTTTAAAATCAAAATCATCATTGATAAAGTTTGTTAAAAGTTCAACACCGCCACCAATCAAATCAACTGACTTTTAACAAGAAGAAAATAATGAATTTGATAATCAAACAACAGATGATGATGAGAATGATTTATTAGATAATGAGTCTGATCAGCCAATTACTGAAACTCAAAAGGTTTCTAGTGTGGCTGATACATGAAACAAACAATCAAAACAGATTCAAGGATTTGATATCTGCTCTAGTGGAATGAAAGCTGTAACTTCCATTGCCTCTCCCAAACAGGTAAATAAAGGAAAAACTAAAGCAACAATTCAGCTAAAACAACAAACAGTAACTTTTGAAATTCCATTAAAATCTAATTTGAAATCAAAAGTTTTCAGCAAACAAACAAAATCAGAGTTGCCATACTATGAGTGGTGTGCACCACTGAAAAATGTAGATATGGTAAGTGCAGCAAGTACTGTAAGATGAATAATCATAGTACAAAATCATGTCATTTTCACAATTACTGCTCTATTTGTGAAAGAAACAATTACAGCACTGCAAATTGTTTCTTCAATAAGAAGAACAAGAAACAAAACAAACAAGCTCAGATTGAGAAAACCACTGAAAAACAATCAGTTGTTCAAAATAAGAGCAGAATGGGAGTTCCTAAACAAACTCCTCATCAGAAAATTGTTTTAGATAATGATAAAACTTTTTATGACAAGTTTCAACACACATCAAGGAGACATAAGTCTCAGAACAGACAAAACACTGACACTAGCTCACAAAAGAGAAGAGCACAAAGCACTTCTCCCAATAGAGCTAAAACAAACCAAAGGAACTCTAGCGTTTCTAGAGTTCCAAAACCAGCGGACAATGCCATTTTGGAAGCAATTTGTGTTGTTGGAAAAGATGGAAAATCCAAGACCATCTTGGCTTGGTTTGCTCCAACTAACTAATTTCTTCTATTTACAGGGACATCTTAGAAGGCCTGACAACATCTGGTATGTTGACAGTGGATGCTCCCGTCATATGACCGGCAATTGTTCCCTCCTTTAGGATTTTAAGAACAAACATGTAGGCAATGTAGCCTTTGGAGGAGATAAAATAGGTGGGAAGATAACTGGCGAAGGAACAGTAACAAATGGGTTGATTAGCTTTGAGAATGTCAACAACTGCTCCAATCTTCAGTTCAATCTTTTGAGCGTATCCCAAATCTGTGACAAGGGATATGCCACCTTATTCGACTGCAACAACTGCTACATCCTTAAGACGGGTTTTCAGATTCCAGAAGAACATATTCTTTTGAAAACTCCTCGTCTAAACAACACATACATTGTTGATATGAATAATGTTTCAGCCTCAACCCCTAAAACTTGTTTATTATTCAAAAGCTACAGATGATGTCTCATAAATGTGGCATAAAAGATTAGGTCATTCTAATTTTAACAGAATGAACAAACTTGTTAAAAATGATCTAGTCATAGGTCTGCCACAAAAGGAATTTTTCTGTACAGACCACTGCACAGCATGTCTGAAAGGCAAACAACATAGAGTTTCATATAAATCAAAATTGATAAACTCTAATAACTCACAACTCAAATTGCTTCATATGGATCTTTTTGGCCCAACTAACATCCTAAGTATAGGAAAGAAGCAATACTGACTTGTCATAGTAGATGATTATTCCAGATTCACATGGGTTTTCTTTCTACTACACAAGACAGAAACAACACAAATCATTACATCCTTTATCATAAAGATTGGGAATCAACTTGACCTTAAAGTTAAATCTTTAAGAAGTGATAACGGCATTGAATTTAAAATTGACTATATTTCTTCTTTTTGTGCAGAAAAAGGAATAACTCATCAATTCAACGTAGCAAGAACTCCACAGCAGAATGGAGTAGCTGAACAGAGAAACAGGACATTAATAGAAGCAGCTAGAACCATGCTAGCTGACTCTCTATTGCCCATATCTTTTTGGGCTGAAGCCATAAACACAACTTGCTGCATACAAAACAGAACATTAATTTTTAAAGAACATTCCAAAATGCTTTATGAATTAATGTTTAAAAGAAAACCATATATAGGATTTCTTAAGGCCTTTGGATGTTCTGTTTTCATATTAAACACCAGAGAATAATTATCCAAATTTGCTCCAAAAGCAGATGATGGATTCTTTGTTGGATATTCTGGAAGCTCAAAAGCTTACAGAGTATTCAATCCAAGGCTAAATATAGTGGAAGAAACAACTGATGTTGTTTTCAGTGAACATTCTTTCACTAAGAAAGTCATTGGATCAAACTGGCTGTTTGATATTGATGCGTTAACAAAATCATTTGACACATCCTATTTTGATGTTTCAGGTTCCAAGGATAACATTGAATATCCAATGGTTCCACCAACAACCATTGATGTTCCATTGACAGCTGATCCTCCAAGGAGAACCACTAACACTCCTTCTAGCATAACTGTATCAACACCAGCTGATCAACCAAACACATCAAGAGGAACATCATCAGACACTCCAACATCTTCATCTCCTATACCCAGTCAATCACAAGAAACCAACAAACCAAAACAACATGAAGATGATGATGATTACCATTCACTACCAAATACACATCATGAGGATGAAATCTTAGATTTCATTCATGATTCACCACAAACATTCACTGAACCCCCTCAACAAGACAATCACACATTACCCAATACTCTTGCTCAACCATCATCACATGATCAGACAAACACCAATCTTGATTCAACAGTTTATGTTGATCAGATTATAACCACAAGAGTTCATAAGGACCATCCAATAGAAAACTTCATAGGTGACCTCAACACCAGATTGACTCGTAGTCAATCTAATACAACAAATATTTTCTTGTATTCCTATTTTGTATCCTTAACTGTACCCAAAAACATCACTGAAGCATTAAAGGACAACAGTTGGATAGAAGCTATGTAAGAGGAACTACATCAATTCAAGAAGCAAGAAGTTTGGATGCTGGTAGATCTGCCTGAATGTCAATATGCAATTGGCATAAGGTGGCTATTCAGAAACAAAGTAGATGATAGAGGGATTGTCATAAGAAACAAAGCAAGGCTTATAGCCCAAGGTTATACTCAAGAGGAAGGCATTGACTATGATGATGTCTTTGCTCCTGTAGCAAGACTGGAAGCCATTCGAGTATTCCTTGCTTATGCCTCATCTCAAAAGTTCACTGTCTACCAAATGGATGTCAAATGCGCATTCCTCTATGGTAAGATAGATGAAGAGGTATACGTTGCTCAACCACCAGGGTTTGAAGATCCAGATTTCCCTTACAGAGTCTACAAGTTACACAAAGCTCTGTATGGTCTTCATCAAGCTCCCAAAAAGTGGTATGAAACTTTATCAAAGTTTCTACTACAGAATGGTTACACCCGTGGGAAAATTGACCAGACATTGTTCTTAAAGATAAAAGAACAAGACTTGCTAGTAGTGCAAGTCTATATGGATGACATAATATTTGGATCCACAAACACACAGCTTTGCAAAGAGTTTGAAACCCTTATGTAATCAAAATTCCAGATGACCTCTATGGGAGAACTCACATTCTTCCTAGGACTACAAGTTCATCAATCAACATAGGAATTTTCATCAATCAAAGCAAATATGTGCATCAAACACTCAAGAAGTATAACATGGCAGATTGCACTTCAAGCAAGACACTATTTGCAACTGGATTGAACTTTGGACCAGACCCAGAAGGAACATCAGTTGACCAGAAACTTTACAGATCTATGATAGGTTTAGTGATGTATCTTACAGCAAGCAGACCAGATATCATGTATGCAGTTTGCATGTGTGCAAGATATCAAACAGATCCCAAAGAATCACACATTAATGCAGTGAAGAGAATCTTTAGATACTTGAAAGGCAAACCAACACTTGGTTTGTGGTATCCCAAAGATGGAGATTTCTCTTTATATGTATATACAGACAGTGATTATAGGGGACGCAACAACAACAGGAAATCAACCAGTAGAGGCTGTCAGTTTCTTGGATCAAGATTGATCTCTTGGCAGTGCAAGAAACAAACCAATGTCTCTGTGTCAACAGTAGAAGCAGAATACATAACTGCTTCTGCATGCTGTTCTTAAGTGTTATGGATTCAAAACCAAATGCTTGACTATGGCTTTAACTTTCTTAAAACACCTATACACATTGAGAATTCTGTAGCCATGTTTAAAACAGAGAATCCTGTTCGACATTCAAAAACCAAACACATAGAAATCAAATATCATTTTCTGAGAGATTGCTCAGAAAATGGTCTGATCAAGTTGATCAAAGTCCACACGGATAATCAATTGGCTAACCTTTTTACAAAACCATTTGATTTAACAAGATTTGAATTTTTGATTCAGTTAGTTGGTATGATCAACTATGAATCATCAAATTAATATTTTTCAAAACATTAAAATCAAACATGCTTGATTTTGTCAAAGTCCATGATTAACACCAAATTTACCTTTTTCAAAATCAAGAAATCATACAAATCATTCATTTGTTATATTGAATCACACATACATCTCATGAGAAATGATAGTAAACTAGTTTAATTCTTCACTTGAGTCATTTTCCACTAATAAAGACTGACTTGTATTCTGTGTGATATGTGGATAGGCTCAGCATAGGACACCTAACATCATATACAACAGTGAAGAACTAAATTCTCATGATTGTGTGGTCAACAACACATCTTGGTTTATGGTGAGTATTAATCTATCCAATATAGGTTGCTTTCAAAGTAACTACAATACACCAAGTGAATCAGTTTATAAATTGCTAAATCATACAAGTGTTTCCTCTGTTATGATAATCATAGACCTGGAGTACACCTAGGCATTCTCTGTTATGCTAAGCACAGACCTGAATGACCTACATCATGATCCAAAAAGATTCCCAAAGAGGAACACATCTAGTTTGTATGAAAAATCAATAAAGTCTGTAGACTACATTCCTTGTGAATGAATCAAAAGAATCCCAAAGAGGATCACCTTCCAAAGTGAAGTGAAAAAGAATCCCAATAAGGATCAAACAACATGGATCAAATTGAGCATTTATACTCCTAACTAGCTAGGTTTTAAGTATTGAAAGTGCTTTTTAGCATATCTTGAGGAGGGTTGTACCAATCATACAATCAGATGTAGGGTACATACAACTCATGTCAATCAACTCAAAACATGATAATCACTCACTGTTTTAATCAATCATTAATACCATGCTTGAGTTTTAAGTGGATCAATATATCTGTAATCAAAATTGTACTTGTCTATGTCTATTCTCAAAACCATACAAACAACTCAGTGAGAAATATAGACTAGTATGATCTCATGGTATGTGCAAAAGATTCACGTTCAAACATGAAAATCATTCATTTATTAGTTAGAAAAGGCATTATCTTTCTAACTTTTATCAAGCAAGCAATCAATTGGACTTTGATAATTTCCACTCAAATACATACAAATTTTTATCATTTTGTAAAAGATTTTTATAACTATGCAAAAATTTAGGGGGAGAAATTGAACATGGAAATATCAAAGGCAGCAGAATTGTGCATTGTCACATATTTCAAAACATAAAATTTTCAAATTTTGAGTAATAAACAAAGCCAAAGTCAAGCCAACACTAGCAAACAGCAGGTTGACACACATACGTTTGTTTATTTTATTGCACAATATTGCTTGTGAGTGATATCTTATCATTCATATATTGAATATGTTAAAATTCAATATTTTAACATACATTTTAAATCAAAGATTTAAACAAATATTTTGATATAAACAAGTTTCATCAAACAAATATTCTTTCGGAAGAAAATTTTATCAAACATATGCTTCGGAAGACATTAGTTTAAAACAAACAAAAATCTGAAATTTATGAAAAATGTTGTCACAACGGAAAAACAAACATACATCCACTGTAGCTACAGTAACCATCAAAACATGCAAAATACACCAAGTGTATATCGCAGACAAAACAAACAAGCATCCGCTATGCACTTGTGTACATACAAGTGTTCACAGCGCATGATGTTGGTAAGGCATCCGCTGTGAATACTGTGCCATTCCACAGCACATGACAAACATAAGTCATCCGTTGTAGAAACAGTTGTAACACCCGGGTATTTTTTTTTAAAGACGAGAAATAAGGAATAAATATGTATAAAAGAAAGAAAACACAATTTAACCTAAGTTGAGGGGCTAAATATGTCAAAAGGACAAAAAGAATAAAAAGTTGGTACAAAAGTGGGCATGGCCGCCCACACTATCTGCACACCACTTTTCAAGTCGGTTTTAGAGAAAGAAAGCAGATAGCTCTCGGATTGTGAAGAAGGAAGAAGAAGAATTAGCATTCAAGGTAAGAATTCTTGGTTTTAAGTTGTTCTTGGCCGGCCTATGCCTCGGTTATATGCTTATGTGTGTATGTTGTGTTCGGGTGTGTGTTTTTTGTGGGTTTCTAGGTGTTTGAACTCATTTCCAAACGGGTTTGAAGGAAGTCATACTCGAAGGTTGTCAAAGGTGAGTTCTAGAACCCCCTTTTTACTTGTTTTAACTGATTTTGGGGTTGGAAAGCATGTATGTATGTTTTTATGAAATGGGTTTTGTACCCGTATGTATGTGTATGAATGAATGTGGGTGGGTTATGATTTGGGCGATTTATGATGTTATGATTGAGTTAAGTTCATGTTTTGTTGCTTAGAATGTAAGAGATAAGCTTAGAACATGATGAATTGGTGATGTTGGGACTGATTATGATGTTATTAGTATGTGTTGGTTGCCTATGCACCTGGATTTGGCCCATGCGCCCAAAGGTTGAATTTGCCTAAGTGTCCCCCATGCGCCCAAAACCCATGCGTCCGAATAGTATCCATGCGCCTAGAGTAGGCTGAATTTGGCTAAGTGTCCATAAGCCCAAAACTGCCCATGCGCCTGCATAGTGCCCATGCACCTAGAAATGCCTAGAATGACTAAGTGTTGGGTCATGCGCCCAAATAGTGCCCATGAGCCTGAAAGTTCCCCATGCGCCTAAGTGTTCCCATGCGCCTGAAAGGCCATGCGCCTGCATAGTGCTCATGCGCCTATGCCTTAGAATATTTTCAGAAATTTTGGGGAAAATGTAAAGTGTAGGCTTTGACTTGGGATGTTCCCGGGGGTAATGTAAGTTGACTTTATGATGTCATATGTGATGTGATGATGATGCTATGTATGGTATGGTTATGTTTATGTTATGTTCCTTATTATGTATGTTTATTTTCCGTGGCTTTACGTGGTATGATTATGAAAGTAAATGGAAAGTATTATGTAACGTAAAGCAGAAGATAATGAAAAAGGGAACGTAATGAATGAAAGAATGCATGCATTAATTAATGAAGGATGTAATGAAAGTCTTGCAAGCAATGTATGGAGGTTCACGCCCAATGAAGGGTGTGCGGGTTAGCTACCCCGGAAGGATGCACACTGGGGTCTAATCTTTGTGATTGACCATATGTATGGGACCCTTTCTGCTTGCCCTAGGTACTGGAGTCAGCTTTGTGCACAATGTTCGAGGTCCATGATAGACCTCAGGCTCAGTAACCAGCTTCGTGCACAATGTTCGGGGTATAGCACATGGCATTGGTCCGGAATGAAAGATGAATGATAATGATGAGTGTACTTGCCCCAGGCCCAAGGGTCAGCTTCGCACACAATGTTTGGGGTATAGTACATGTCATCGGAAGTTAATGAATGTATGTGTAGTACGGTAAGAAAGATAATGAATGATAAAGATAACGTACGATGATGAATGAATGGAAGTCAACGAATGACGATGAAAGATAATAATAAATTATTATCTATGTGTACGTATGATGCATGATCACATGTGAAAGTAAAGAATGGTTTTAAACGAAAGAAAAGTATTTTATTTTATAAAACTAGAACTCACTCAACAACGCTGACTTTTATGTGTTTCCAGTTGGCAGGTAATGTTGCTGAGGATGGCACGGGGCAGCTACTTGGCATTTTTGGATGGCATCCGTTGTTTAAATTATAATGTTTTTGTGATGTAATGCAACGAGTAATATATTGAAATCTGTCAACGATGTATTAATTTGCAAAAGCAATTATAATGAAATGGTTTAAAATTATTCCGCTACAATGTTTTAGAAATTGTAAATTTAAATTATATGTTTTATGTGCGATGATTATCCAACTGTGAGCATCCCGGGATCGGGGCCTTACAACAGTGCAAGCGTATATAGCGTATGCAAACAGGTAATCATACGCTGTAAACATTCACACATCACATCCAAGTGTCCACAGCGCATGAACAAATGTTCATCCCCTGTGAACAATCATCAAAACATTTCATGTGTCCATAGTGCATGAACAAATGTTCATCCGCTGTGAACAAACAATCAAATGTTTTAAGGATCCACAGCGCATGAATAAATGTTCATCCGCTGTGAACAAACAATCAAATGTTTCAAGGATCCATAACGAATGAACAAATGTTCATCCGCTGTGAACAAACAAACCATTTCAATAACATACAATCATCCAATCAATCAGTTTAAGAGATAACACACAATCAGTACAATCTTTCATATCCAACACACACACATTGTTTCTAACAAACAAAACAGTAAAAAGCAAACATAAAGAGTTGGCAACATCATACTTAGGGGGAGTATTGTTAGACTCAACAAGTTCATTAAGAATTAATGTATAAAAGAATGATGCTTGCCATATCAGACATATATCAAACATAATGTGTTCTAACATTCAAACAATTATTTACTAACACATTAGTATCATTATCATTCATAACAAACACTAATATTTGTTTAAATTTCTTTTTCAGAATTGTAGATAAAAGAAGTTTTGACCAAGTGTCGGCAGCGGATGAATAACTGCCCACAGCAGATGTACAAGAAGATACAGCGGATGTTCATCCACAACGGATGAACATTCCATAGCGGACAGCATACAAGCAAACACACACAAGTGTTCAAAGCGGATGTTCATCCATAGTGGATGAACATTCCACAGCAGACAACATACAAGCAAACACACAAGTGTTCACAGCGAAGAACATCCATGGCACAGCGGACATGCTATCTGACTTCCACAGCGGACAACTTATAGACTTAGGATTATTTATGTAATATTCATTTACATAAGGGTAGTTTAGTAATTGTATATAGCTATCTGTATAGGCTATAAATAGCATTCTACCCTAATCCTTTGTAAGCTTTTGAACGAAATCAATACAAACAAGCTGTTAATTTTCACTGTGTTCTTGCACACGCACCATACACACAAACACACACATACACTGGTTTCATACTCTATCATTATGGGTTTCCGCACCATAATGTTAGTGTGTTGAAGTTGAGAGATATTGAAATGATCCTTGGGGGAATCAACCTTTTATTCATGTTCATCATGAGTTTAAGCTGATTTCATCACCAGTTTCCCTTCTTCTGCTTTCTTTTCCACCACACGTGCTAAAAACGCGTAGCATTGCTTCTGCAGGCATCGATGAGTCTTTATGTAAGAAATGAGTCTTAGCTTCTTTCTAGATCGTCCTCCTTAAATCTTAAGCACTTCACCATTTTATAGAGAATTCCTTACCACCTTCTCTCAACGAACATTCTCGGATTCATGTTTAGATAACTAATTTAAACGATATTAAGTCTATGACAAAGACATGATCATCTTGTACTTCTATGCAACCTCTAATTATTACCATTGGTTATCTCAACCGAGTAAATAATTTCTAAGCAACTGGGTTCATGCTAAGTTAAAGAATAATTTCGGAAAAATCAAAGCTATTATTAGCCCTGGTATGAAATAGATGCGTAGTGATTGATGATAAGATTCGTGCTTGGGCATTCTATCATGTCAGTGATTTACCCATTAGTGAGTAAGCAATATACTTCATCTTCTGGTTTTCATCATAGTTGTTGATACCCATTATATCATGTTAGTGATTTACCCATTAGTGAGTAAGCAATATACTTCATCTTCTGGTTTTCATCATAGTTGTTGATACCCATTATAGTTTTCATTTCTCTCAATCCAATGGGTCAGACCTACTGTTTCCCTTTTCCTATCATATTCTTTTGACTATCACGTCAAGAATCCCTTGTATGTACAACTAACCTTGTTACCTTATCATTTCTACCATTTCTTACTTCAATTAATCACGATCATCACATAGCCAAGTTCAAGCATATTCTTAGTATACCGGTGATGCTTATATATAGGGTTCCCCTCAGCATTCCCACCACATCCATGATATACCGAGGACAGTGCTTAAACTGGTCATGTGACATCTGATTACTCCATCAAGGCAAACTGCTAATGTTCCAAGTTTTATGATCAATCCATTGAACAAGATAATACATGTGAAGGGAGTATCATTTATTCTGCTGCAACTCTCCAAAGGCCATGTACATTCCAAACAAATAGTCAATTTCATAATTTTTGAAATGCTAAAAGCAGCAATGTCTCACTGGAAATAGGACTAGTGTCACAATATGAATCCCATGTAGACTCCAGTTAGATTAGAGCTCATATAAAAGTAAAGGTTATAGATGTTTCCTCATCATTAACAAAGTCTTACAAGGACTGAGAATCCAGTGTCCCAAAAAAATAGAATGGAAGATTTGTACTAACTATGATCGTTATCTCATGGCAAGATTTGCCAAGCTTCACATGCACTGCAAATTGCAATTACGTGTGCACCAGTAATGGTAATTTGCTTTGCATGGTCACTCCCAGCTCCTCCTATCCGAGTTAACATATCTTATGAAGTATAGAGTATAATCCATGATTGGAGAAATCAAGGATATGATCACTAACCAAGGGCTAATTAACCGAAATTGTACAAAGTAATCGATTAAGAAAGGATTCACTTGATCAAGGAACAACCGAAGGAACTCCTATACAATATACCAAAACCCGATGAAGTAGTCATCAGACCCTAGTACGGTGTGTCTCTTGTCTATTGGTGTCATATCAGCCATTGTGTTGTCTCCCAAGATTCAAACTAACAAGTTGTAGATAAAATATTTACAATACACTTGACACCAAAGAACACGAGAAGTAAAAGTTGGCTTACAGCCTAAATCCTTAAAAAGTTTTTATAGTATCAATCCAGTCCAATAAAAGTAGAGTTCATAACGAGAGGACGTTCTTATCTAATACTTTCATAAGGTAAAAATAAATAATGCAAAGTCCTCAGTTTCTCCAGATAAGTATATCACCGATAGCTCGTAATACAGGCTACTAAGCATAGCCAATAACGCACATGGAACGTTCACACGTATATTATTGCACACATAATCCTATTATGCATACTACATGTAGGTACTTAAGTTATAGTCTACGTCGAGTGTTCCACCTAATTCTCTATAACCAATGGCTCTGATACCAATCTGTCATACCCCGCTTAAAGCGGAAACACGAGGATGTAACGGACGGGATCGTCATAACACATTGTTAGTTAATAGAGATGCATTAAATGATGAAAAGTCAACATGTCATGACGTCACCCGACACGAATGGAGACTTGTGCCGTGGCTAGTCACTTACACGACAAACATAGCCAAAGAATCAAAAGAATTGTCAGTCCCACAACCCGGGAGCAAGTTCACAAAATATGAATAACAAAGAAAATCAAATGTAATAGTCAGAGACATCCAACAAGTTTAAAATGCAATCCTAAGGTCGTCACTAAGGCAGCTTCCCTAGCTATCCTCAATGATTGTTACCTGAAAAGATATGCTCAAAAAGGTCAACATATTGTTGGTGAGTTCGCAGGTTTAAGTAGTAAACATAATTGATGCTGTGTAATAGTTTTGTAGGACATAGTGTAAACAATTATAAGCAAGTAATATCACATGTAAACATGAGCATCACAACTAAACCTATGACGTACACACAGATTTTGTCGGAACATATGCACCCTAGGGCCCATCCGTGGCCACTGTTAGTCCCAACTAGTATACCAACAAACAAGGGTGGGGGTGTCAACCCAATAGTACTATCAATACTTGTCCGTCGGTTCTAACACCGGAACTAAATAGTTGTGAATAAAGAATCACACAGCAAACTCATGCATGTACCAGATATAAACTTACAAAACAGTAAATACAACAGCCCCAAAGAATAAATGAGTTCACAACATAAAAAGGGTGAGCATACTTTTCCCCCATGTTTGTAAACAACTGAAATGAAAACGGGGCCGCAAAACTCACCTTGAATGTGATGAAATAAAATGAACAAAGGCTTCAAAGAATGAGAGCAACACACGATCAAACACCTATAATTAATTGTAACTTAAAACTTAAAATGCGTCCAAAGAGTATCGATACATTCGGTCGGTTCAGGTTCAACGCGCACCTTGCTCAAAGATATATATTTATATATTTAAAATTACATAGCCCCACGCGACACATGCATTATTTTAACGCGATAACACCTTTATACCATATCATCTCATATATATATTTATTAATCTTTATTTCAAATTTAAGTTTAATTTAGTTTTTTAAATTATTACCCTCAATTTAGTAATTTAGAAAATTATTCAGCATACCTTACTGTTTGCACACATATTTTGTAAAATCAGTTTGGAGGTCGAAACAATAACAAAATGATGCGAGACCAATCGAATTTTAAAGATAACACATGGAGTTTGGTTTCTGGAGAAAACAAGATCATTTTGATAAAAATTAAGAGAGATATGTGTTTCTAAAATCGGACCAAACATTCTGCCAGAAATTCAGTTTTAACCAATTTTTTGTATCAACTGTTTCGTTGTTCAAAATTTCTGGATTTTTTATGAGACCGATTGGGCTGAAAGGTAGACTCTTTAAACTTAGTTTTCGACTTTAAATTCATTCATTTTCGACTTTGTATAACCTAGTTATCACTCGCACAAAATGACCCAATTTTCTGACAGCAAACTGTATAAGTTACAATCATTAACATTTGTTCCCAATCCCATAATTCTTGATCATAGGTGATCCAAAAATCCAACCGATGTTTATTTTATGATCCAATTGACATACGCGCACACACACATAAATATAACTCTCACACACAAGCGCATGTATGTATGTAAATATATACCAACACACACACTTTAAATCACATAACTTCATACATACATACTATATACATGATTTCATATATACATATATATTGGCAGCCATGTTACAACACACACCATACATATATACATCCATACATGCACACACAAACACATACCTACACCCACATACTCATGAACACACACATATACATATATATTACACAAACATCACGTCCCCACATCACCTGCACATATACATACATGTTGAACACACTCACACACACACACACACACACATATATATATATATATATATATATATATATATATATATATATATATATATATATATATATATGATACACACACCTACACGTACACACATTTTATATATATGTACATATCGATTCATACACACACCCAACAGAAATCTCACCGCACACTATCGCACACCGCCTCGCGACCACCAAACGAACCCGTAGCCACCGAATCAAACCGAACCAACAACGAGACAAACTTAATGAAACGAAACGAAACGAAGTGCTCACCAACGAAACCACGTTACGGTGGAACGATGATGATCGATGGTGCTTCGGGGCGGCTTAACGGAGGCAATCGGTCGCGAGAAAAGGGAAGAGGGCCGCCGGTTGTGTAGGACGATGGTGGGGGGTAGGGTTACGGTGCAAGTTTGTGTATATATATTTTAAATATATTTACATTCTAGTCCCTGAACTATTTCATAATTATTCCTTAAAGTTTAGTTAAATTACATTTTAAACCCTAAACTAAATAATAATAATAATAATAGTAATAATAATAATATTAATAACAATAGTGATAATAATAATTCTAATATTTATATAATTTATCAAATTATAATATTAGGGTTAACGCGGAAGGCATATAAGAAAAAAAAATCGGGATAGGAAAAGAATTAATTACGCGACAAAAGTAAATGCACAAGGAGAGTTAACGAGCTTAACGTTAATTGACGGACCTGTTCGTGACGGATGTCACAGTGGGTGAGCGTAAAAGGTGAGGTGGCGATTCAGAAGGTGGTGGTGTTGTGGTTGACGGCTTGAGAGAGGGTGTGTGTGAGATATATATATATATATATATATATATATATATATATATATATATATATATATATATATTATATATTTGTTGTATATTTTATTATTTAAGCAAAATATCATAAATGGTCCTTTTGGTTAAAAAAGCCCAAGTTACCCTCACGTGCAATGCACATGAGTGGGACTTAACGGAGAAAACTTACACCCATCCATTAAAAGGACGTAATCTGTTACAAAAATTTTGCTTAAAGGATATTAATAGTAATTTTTGAAGATAAAGGATGAAACATGCAAGTTTATATAAGCGTAAAAGAGGCTTTCTGTAATATTTTTAAAAAAATATATATATAAACAGTAATTAAGATTTAAGAAATATTAAAATTTTTAATTTGAAACAAAGTTAAGTTCCAAGACTATGTGTAATAGTTTAATTAAGTAGTGAGAAAATGACTATAACGCTAGCATTTATATAGTGGAGCTCTCACCAACTAATCCTTAAAATGGGTAAATTGCATTTAGGGGACACTCCTTCAAAAAATAGAGCGGCGGAGCAGCAGGAAGAAAACAAGAAGGCTAGCACCAATGCTAAAGGAGCACATGAACATGAAGAGTGAAGAAGTTAAGAACATAAATGGTTAAGGAGATCAGGGTGATGGTTGAAAGACATACTCATCAAGACGTACGAGGAAGGGGATGGCTGCAGCATTATATAGGTGGAGATCGAACGTTTAGACCACCAATATCTTTGTGTCCAACCTCTTAAATAGGGTGACAGAAATACATTTTTTATAACTTTGGAGGTTTTGGGAAGCTAGTCAGTGTGTATTTTGCTCAAGCCAAAGAGCCCAGATCTAATCATAAGGCCAAGCATATTTATAGTAGGTTTCATTATATACGGGACATAGTGAAACAAGGAGACATCATGATAAGAAAAACATACACAAATCAAAACCTAGCAGATCCATCCCATGACTCAAGAAAAGCATGATTAGCATATAGCTATAATCGGGCTTAGATTAGCTAGTAATATGTTTAGATTTAGTATTTAGATGTATGAACATTTAACAGATATGCTTTTGAATTCACTTTAATTTATTGGTTTAAATGTAGTTATGAATTTATAATTGTGTTCGATTTTAATACATTTTATCCATGAATATTGTGTTCTAAACTATCCACAGTCAACAGACTCATGGGAATGATTCTAAATTAAGGCTATTATGGATTTATACTCAAGGAGTTGACTTCTAAATTCATAGACCTTATTATGAATGATGTTGGATGTAAATTGCCACAAACCATCTTTCTTATAAGATGCTTTGAGTATCCTCTAATCTGATATGCATTTTGTAACTTTCGTTTACTAGGTGCTATTCTTTGATCACTATCAACCATTGTCGCATAACTATCAATCATAAAGGTTTTGGTTAGGACTAATTCTAAAGTTTAATGGGAGTAATATGTAGTTACTAATGGATTTAGTACTCTTACATTATATGTAACAATTAGATATCGTGATGCCCTTGTTGATTGAAACTAGTGAAATGTAAGGCTTCATTCAAACTGGCTGCATGTTTGATTAGACCATTTTAAATCTAGATCGAGAACACTAATAATTGAGCTCCATATGATAATTAATCTAAATGACTTAATTGATGTATTTTATAGAAACAATAAATGACTATGATTACCATAAGTTGATTATCTTGTTAAAGTAATATGTACTAAAACAACATGTTTTGGTTAATGACTTTAAATTGTCATACCTTGTTCGGGGGCAGCCATGTTAGCTAGAACGCCAATAACTGTCTACGTTAAAATGAATCGAATACCATACATGTAGGAGTTTGTTAGAATTTATGTACAGGTTAGATAAATTGACGTTTCCAACCGAGCTATGGCACGTAAGAGTTACACCTTGGACAACAAACATTAAAGTCGACTTAATTTAATTAAGTGGTATTTACAAACTTTATCGGGTTTAATAATTTATAATAATTATAAATTATTTAATTAAAATATTTAAGGGTTAAACGCGATTGTTTTGGGTTTTGGTTTAACATGTGGGCTAATATTAATCCGATGAAGCCCGGGGCTAGCGAGAAGATTAATATTAATTAATTAAAGAAAATGAAACATTAGGGATTAAATCCCTTCACCTTTTTTCTTTTTGTGGCTAAAAGAATCAAGAGGATTTATCATCTTGATTTGAAACCCAACATCTCAACAACATATATATATACATATACACACACATATACACATACAAAGGGCAAATATTAAATGTTTATCCTCTATTATTACGATAACCATGCTAACTTTTGATAATTAATCAAAAACATTATTTTTTAGAATAACATTATTATACATATACAATGTTATGTTCTTTTATGTATATGTGTATATTCACAAGTGTCAAAAGATTACTTACACTCGGTAAATATTTACAGATGTAAGTGTAACTTACACTAATGTAAACTTTTTTACACATAGGATTATACACATATACATAAAAGAACATATTTTTGTATATGTGTAATAATGTTATTCCAAAAAAATAATAATAATGATTTTGATTGATCTTCAAAAGTTAACACGGTTATCGCAATAATAGAGGGTTAACATTTGATCCTTACCCTATACACACACACACAAACAAATATATATATATATATATATATATATATATATATCAGCTAATTCGTTGAATATTGAGATATACTTCCCTGCTATCGGCTGTATCACAAAAAAGCCAATACCGCTGCTCGTGTTTTGGTGGCAGCCATCGCAAGACACCACTGCTGCACCCCAAGGTCAACCTTGTCATGCAATAACGATTCATACTCGATAAGTGAGACCCTGTGCGACTCAAACTATTCCTCCCGAAGCCACGATTCTTTCTCGTGTCCTGTTTTGTTTGTTTCTAACACTTATTCGTGGAACCCTCGGTGTATCAAACAGTTGATTATTAACTACAAACATATTTATATCTCATCAATAGATAATTATTATTCTGTATTTGCATCGGTGTAACTCTGATCCTGTCAGAATCACTTTTGGTATTAGTTAGTATTCAGTTGCGTTAATTAATTTTTAATCCTATTAATAATTACCAAAATTGTTTTGATAAATAATATAAATGTAGATACCAATGAACCCAACAGGTTCGAGCTAAAGATAAGTCTCTTGTTGGCGAACTCAAATGATACAATGTAAGATGTCACGTCTATTGGTTCGTATAAATTTCTTAACTCATAATTTATTTATTATATTTTTTCCTTGTATGTTCCAAGTTTGTTACTATCGTATTATGCTTGTAAAAATTAGTGTTGTGAGTTTGATGCGTTTATGTTTTGTACGTGTTTTAGGTGTTTGAACATATGTTTTTAATGAGAAAGGAGATAAAGAAAATAATGTAATTGGTGCATAATAAGCTTACCTTCTAAAGGTAGTAAGCTACGTTCTTCAGAAAAAAGGATCATTTTGGGACGTAAGGTAGACACTAACCACACTTATTATAGGGGAGGAAGTAAGTTATGCCCCTAAGGAGGTAGCTTACGGCGTGTGATCGTATTTGATGAAATTCTCTAGATTTTGACCATATTAAAAGAATTTTATCAATTCTGAAAACCCTAATTCGCATTGGGAGCAAAAAGAACGAACTTAAGCAGATTTTCCACCTTTCTTCCATCTCTCTAAATATACATTCCTTCATGACCAAGTCCGTTTTTTCTACTAAATTAAGGAAGATGCAACGCTTGTGGTCGTCTCTGGGTGGACAGTTAGTGAACAAGTTATGCAACATATGGTTTTACCGTGTTAGACTTGAACATTGAGTGTTCTTGGATATTGTTTTGCTTGAGTATTTGTTTTTCCCATTGATTCGAACAGTTTGGATGTTTGTTTTAGTAAATCGTTTATCAAATTATTAGTCTTTGAATTATTAATAGTTCAACAAATTATTAGATCAATGGATTGTGATGTGACATCCGGTAATTTTTCGTTACCAAACTCCGTTAGTTCCGTTAGGTCTTGCATACACGTGTTGTGAGCACACACTAGTTGTTGTTAAACGTTGATGACTTAATATTAATTAACCTTGGATAACAAGTATTAACTTAATTAGTAGGGTTGATTATTAACATGTGATTATATACTCCATGAATTGTAAGTATTATTTGAGAATTTCACTTTACAACGTGATGGCATGCGATATGTGATTTATGTGAAGTGTTTTCTACTTAGAATGTATGATTGTTATTAGATGATAATGATTCATT
Source organism: Flaveria sonorensis (assembly GCA_025506505.1). Lineage (NCBI taxonomy): Eukaryota > Viridiplantae > Streptophyta > Magnoliopsida > Asterales > Asteraceae > Flaveria > Flaveria sonorensis. Next base: position 43,444,058 of record CM046434.1, read on the forward strand.
ATTTATCTTATTAAAATTATTTAAAAGTGTTAAAAAGATTAAATTTTTATAAAATATAATCAAGGAGGGTTATTGTGTAATTACCACTAAACTTAAAATTAACAAAATTAAAACCCTAATCCCCTCCCCACCCCCCATTGCGTGGCAGAGAACTCCAACACACACATTGTGATTTTGTGAAGAACACCAAGCAACCATCAATTTTGATTGAGATTCAAGTGTTACAAGTTGTTTACAAGTGCTAATCATCATTTAAACACACCTAAAGGTAAGTATTTATCAAGTTTTTATGGTTTTTAATACTTGATGAACCCTAGTTCGAAATTGATGAGGAAAAAGTCAAAATTGATGATTGTTTTATGATGATATGTTGTTAGTTATGTTGTATCAATGTTGAGTTATGATGATTAAGCAAGATGTTGAGTTCAACAATTGAATAAACTAAAGCTTACCAAATGATAATCACAACCAACTAAAGATCTCATTGTACGAGTTCAGAGACCAAGTTGTTAAACAGAAGAAAACAAATACAATACAAAGTCAACAAGACAAAGTCAACATCAAGATAAAAAGAAAAGTCAAAATTAGGTATTGATGTATCAATAGTGTAAATAGACCCACTAGTGCATTTTTGCGAGTGTGGTTTTTGTGTGGTTCTTGCGTGTGTGTTTCTTATGGTGGCGGATGACCACCCAAGGAGATTTCCTCCTTTGGGTGGGTTTGATTCAATCCTCCATCTATGATTCTCATTGTAATTTGTTCATCAACATCAATGAAATCATAACTTTAACATTATCCATCTCTTTGTTCTACTATTCACACACATACACCCATTATACATTATCCACCCATCTTAATTTTGTATTTTCAGATCTGAACATGATGAATCCTAAGATCCAAGCTCATTGAATCAAAAATATTGATTCAGCAAAATGGTATCAGAGCTGTTGGTTGCTGGATTCATCTATTTTTCAGATCTGATTTCATCTTTAACGATGTCAAGAACAAAGAAACAACAAAAATAAAGAAAAAGGTCGCTGTTCATCAAAACATCATCTGTTTGTAACACCCGAAATTTTTGTCAAGTTAAAGAGAAGAAAGCAATAAGAAGGAAAATAAAAAGTATCTTGAAAGAAAGGATAAGGAGCCAAAGTGGAGGGGGCCAAAGTGTAAAAGAGTACAAAATCCAATATTTTATTAAATAGAAGGGTATGGCCGCCCATTTGGAGTTCTCACTCCTGCTTTTTGACCAAAAGAAGAAGAAGGAAGAAGCATAAACTTTTCTCTCAGTTTCAAGAAGAAGAAGAAGCTGTGTTTGCCTTTGGTGAGTGTTCTTTGTATTATTGGTTCGGTTTTGTTGGGTTTTCATCCATAAAACTGATTTTTATGTGCTTTTTGTGTTTGGGTGTTTGTTTTGGCTTGTTTTAGGTGTTTGAACTTTTGTGCATACAAGTTTGAGGGAGTTTTACTTGCTGGTAGCAATAGGTGAGTTCTAGACCCCGGTTTTTATGTGTTTTAAACTTCTTGGGGCTGAAAATGCATGTTTAAAAAGGTTTTACAACTGTTTTATGTTTACTCGTATGTATATGTGTGCTTATGTTTGTGTTTTATGGTTGATTATGTGTTGTTGATTCTTAGAATGATAGGAATAAGCTTCGAACAGGTTAATATGCAGATTGAGTTTTAAAATAAGTCTGAAATATGCATAATTGTTGGTCATGCGCCCAAATAGGGCTCATGCGCCTGAAATTTTGACTTAGAAAACTTAAGTGAAGCTCGTGCGCCCCAATAGTTCCCATGCGCCTAGAATTTTTGCCAAAATAGCCTAAGTACCAGCCCATGCGCCCATATAGAAGTCACGCGCCTAGAAATTTCCTCAGGCGCCTAAGTGCTAGTCATGCGCCTGAACAGTACCCCATGCGCCCTGAATTGGTTCTCAGGCGCCTAAGTGAAGTTCATGCGCCCGAATATTCTCATGCGCCTAAGTTTCTCATGCGCCTAAGTGTTGGTGCGCTCGCATAGTGCTGATGCGCCTACATAGTACTCATGCGCCCAGAACACTTAGAAAATTTCTGAAATTTTAGGAAATCAGAATTTTAGGGTTTGACCCTAGTTTGACTTGGTGCTTATATTTGTTTATTTTATACATGTTTTTGGCCTGGTCTTGGGTTCCATATTATGTATTGTTATGTGGCTTCATGTGGTGTGATTATGCTCAAAAGTATCATTATTAATCCAGTGAAAGAATAATATTAATGAAAAGTGGAACATAATGAATGAATGAAAGTCTTGCAAGCAAAATGAAAGGAGGTTCACAACCATGGGTTGTCAGCTCAACTGTGTGCGGGTTAGCTACACCATGAGGATGCATGCAGGGTCAATCTTTGAGATTGACGGGACCTTTGTTGCTTGCCTCAGGTGACTGTGTCAGCTTTGTGCATAATGTTTGGGGTCTATTTATAGACCTCAGGCCAAGCACCAGCTTCGTGCATAATGTCTGGGTATTGCACATTGGTCCGATAGAAAATGAAAGATAATAATGAAAGAAAGAAAGGAAAGATAATGATGATAATTATGAATATTATCTGAATGTACGTATGATGTGTGCTCGCATACGAAAATAATGTATTTTATTCAAAAAGGGATATTTTTGTATACAATTCAGACAAGGTATTTTTATACTTTTAAAACTAGGACTCACTCAGCAACGCTGACTTTTATGCATTTTCAGTTGGCAGATAATTATTGCTGAGGATGGCACTCGGGGAAAGCTACTCGTCGGGGCAAGACTGGCATCCGTTCATGCTTTATTATTTTGTTCTATTGTAATGCAACTAATTGATTATTTTGTAACCCTAACTTACAACGATGTATTATTTTGCAACATTAATTATATGCATAAATGGTTTTTGTTAACTTAATTCCGTTGCAATATTTTATGAAATGTGTATTGTTTAATATAATAAAACTATGATTGTCCAACTGTGAGGTCTCCGGGAACGTGGCCTTACACTGTTCATCACAAAATACAAAAAGAAAACAAACAAATTTGTTCAAATTGGTACGATTTGAAGACTGTTAATCATGTTGCTGATTATTTTTTTAAAATTTGATGCAATTGATCATGATTATCATCAACAATGAAGAAAATCATGAAAAGAAAAAAAGACAATGTTGTTGTTCATCAAAATCATCAACAAAATCTGATGGGTTTCAAGCATATCAGAAATTGTTAATGAAAACCATATTCGCATGTTTTCAAGTGGTTAATGCGGATGCACTTGAACAAATGCAGACGCATATGAACAAATGCGAACGCCAAGCAACAAACAAATGCGGATGTATGATTTGCTCAACATACAAATGCGAACGACCACCCAAGGAGAATTCCTCCTTTGGGTGGGTTTGATTCAATCCTCAATCTATGATTCTCATTGTAATTTGTTCATCAACATCAATGAAATCATAACATTAACATTATACATCTCTTTGTTCTGCGATTCACACAAATACACCCATTATACATTACCACCCATCTTAATTTTGAATTTTCAGATCTAAACATGATGAATCCTAAGATCCAAGCTCATTGAATCTGAAATATTGATTCAGCATAAGAATTCCATGGTTTGATCATATAGTTCATACATTGCCTAAAGTAGAAACTTTTCTTCATGGGAATTCATGTTTTGAAGATTATTGTATCTTAGATGAGTTGTTATGATTGCTATGAACTAGATTAGGGATGTTATTAATGAATTTGGCAATGAAATTAATGAATACATATATTTTAGATGTCACTTTCCCATAGGGGAAACTTTATTTATATGAAACATCTGATTTTGTGATTTGATCATGATTAGGATGTTAGGAGCATGCTAGATTGATCATGGATGATGTCTAATGTGTAAAACTATGATAATTGGGTCATATGGTAACTTAATGAATCTATGGGATAATATAGGTGTTCTTGAAAAATATGCAAGTATGGTAGAATGTACAAGCTTATGAGTTGTGATGCATTATAATAATTGAATATTATTAAGTTGGCTACTGGCTTGTATGAATTGCATTTGAGTATGTGATAATGATCATCATACACACGTGCGAATCTGAGTCCCCTACATAGTAGGATTGGCAGGGTTTAGGATGTGAAGTCGACATGGCATGTAGTGCATAATTAAACTCTGTGTATGATTTATTACTTGTAATTGTAATTGTACTAAGCATGATTGATTGGTTGAGATTCGTATGTGTTGTATGATAAGCTATGTTAGTGTGATGATCGTCATAGAACACATGATTGTGGTCGTGAATAACTTGCATGATGACCATGTGTATGAGATGCTATGCTTGATAAAACAAGATTTCAATTAACATGTCACCAACGGGTCAAACGGGTCAACTAGGTCAAATGATTCTTGTTTTTCAAAACCTTGGGTCAACGTTTTTATTGACCACTTAGGGTTGTTAAGCTTTCTGTGTACACGTACTTATGTACTTGCGTTTCTAGGTAACCTTTGAAGGGTTGTCTTTCCACTTATTGTTAGCTTTGTTATCGTTCGTTTGTGCACCAGGTGAGTCAATGCCCTACTTTTATTTACTCTCTTTTTGGGAGAGAAAGCATACTCTATTTTAAAACGCTTTACTATTATAACATATGTTTAGTAAGACAAAGTGTGATATATTACACTTTTGGATCTTTAGTTAAGGAATCTAGCGGGTGCAATATTGTCCTTAAAGACTAACAGTGTCACGACTTGGTATGTCGTGGTAGGAGGCAAACAGACAAACATAGTCAGCTTCGATCATGAAATCACTATTGTTTATTACTAATGAAATTATACTAGCCATCTATTTCAATGCATTTGTTTATATTTTACTAATGCAACTGTTTATGTTGATTACAAACTCTTGAACTCACTAACCATCATGTTGACATTTTAGTATGCTCTTCTCAGGTCGTTACAAGCAGCTACCGTAGAAGCACGCACGAGTCATGCATACTTTGAACAAACATTCATATGTTTTTGTCTTATTACATACTTTCATACTTTGGTTTGAGCGGGTGTTTTGCACAGTTTACATTTGGTACTTTATGTTTGAAATGTTTACAAAATGCTTCTACAAATGTCTTAAAGTTTCAAACTCTGATTTGTTTTAAAAGTTTCATATAGTGTTGTTCTAAGTAACTAATGACTGGGATCCTGGTTTGTTCACTCGCCTCGCGGTGCATGTGGATTTTGAGGGTGTGACAGATTGGTATCAGAGCCATTGGTTATAAGGAACTAGGTTGCATACACACTAGTCTTTAACCGCATAGTTTGTTAGTTACTTAGTACTTATGCCTTACTATATACTCATTGGCATACATAACACGTACCCTGCAGCATGGCATCATCTTCACGAGATCTAGGTAAGAGCTTGCATGTTCTGAATCACCTCCTCCTCCTCCTGTACCCGATAGAGGACCTGAGTGGCCCCGACTTCCTTATCCTCCTGAGGAGATAGACTGGGACAACCATTTGAACTGCCTGAACGCGTTGCTTCGCGGGATTGGAGTTACTATCCTACCTATCTAAACCGTATGCTTTATAGGGAGCGTGTTCCTAAACTCCCGCCTACTAGGCCAAGGACTAGGTCTACTTCTGAGTTACCTGCACCTACCCTCCCTTCGATACCATATTCTAGCAAGCTGGTTTGCTGCTCTAGACACAAAGAAACAATGCACTAATGATGGTGGCGGAAGTAAAGGAACTGTAATTGAAGTGCTATGACTACCAGTGCTCCTTAGCTGATAGAATGGCTCAGGCGATCCATCGATCGGATGCTAGGGATAACACCATCCATGACTATGGGGTAAGACTCGGTGACCTGGAAGCCCAGTTCACCGATATTACCGCAGAACCCGAGGAAGAATCTGAAGAAGAATTCGAGGAAGAGCCAGAGGAAGCCTCAAAAGAAGAAGAACCTATAGAGATAGAGGAAGATAGTGATGGGTCTAATGTATTAGATTGATCTTCCCATTCATCTGACTTGGATTATGTATCGTTTTTTTAAAAATAACCTATGTGGGAAGGGTTGTTTCCCACCCAACCGAGAAACTAAAAATCTTGACATCAATTGAATATTTTGTGAATTACTTACAATCTATTTATCTTTGGTTATTGTTTTGGTTATAAATGTTATGGTTGATGAACTTCATTATTTTATTACTATTTACAATGCTTTAATGAGTTAAATATGTTAGATGTTGCTCATTATCGTGTTTGTGAATGTAAAGTGAAAATGAAAGGTGAAGGTAGATGACCTGGCAGAGGACTTGGCGCAGGACGCGGATGTGGCATAGGATGCGGGCGTGGGTTGGGTGCATTGAATATGACTCCCACTGAACTGGCTGCCCAGATTAATGAACATGTGCAGGCGGCAGTGGCTGCTGTACAAGCCGCACAGCAAGCAGGTAAATGATTCAAGTGGCTTGACAAATACTCTAGTGCTTGTTTAAGCTGTTCAACTAATGTTTTGGTTGGTTCACACAGGACCCCCACCCTATACCTACAAATCCTTTATGGATTGCAAGCCCTATACCTATAGTGGAGCTGAAGGGGCTGTGGGGTGCGGTCGTTTGAGTAGACTGAATCAGTCTTTGCTAAATGCAACTGCCCGCCAGCCGATCAAGTGAAGTACGCTACTGGAACCCTTGAAGGAGCAGCACCCTCCTGGTGGAATGCCCAGGTACAGATGCCGGGTCAGGCGATGGCTAATGACTTACCTTGGGAAGAAATCAAGATGATGATGACTAAGGAGTATTGCCCTCGTCATGAGTTTTGGTGGCTGAAGATGCAAGGTTTTGAGATCAAGGCCTATACCACAAGGTCTCACGAGTTGGCAACCTTGTGCCTAGGAATGGTGAACGAGATGCATAAGAGGATTAAGCTGTACTTACGTGGTTTGGTTCCTGAAATTCAGAGTATGGTGACAGCCTTTAACCCTGCCACCATACAACAGGCTATTCAATTAGCCTATAGGCTGACCAACTAGGCAGTGGAACAGGGGAAGCTACCAAATGAGGCGCGTTGGCTAGAGTACCCGATAACAAGCGCAAGTGGGAACACACTAGTAATAAAGGTTCTTCATCAAATAGTCAGCCTCAACAGCTACAACAGAAGATCTTTGATAACAATCAAAGTTTCAACCAGGGATCTTCATCAGCACTAGGACAAGGAGGATACATGGGGAAGTATCCTAAATGTAAACGATGTAACTACCACCACACTAGCAGGTGTAAAAATTTTCGATGTCAGCGTTGTGGAAAGGTTGGACATGTGGCAAATGATTGCCGTGGTGAGTTGATGAAGAAGCCCTAGCAACCCTAAGAAACACCAAAAGGTTGCTTTGAATGTGGAAAGGAAGGACACTACAATTGGAATTGTCCTTAGTTGAAGAAAAACGGGAATGGTGCTGGGAACGGTGGAAACAACAACAACAACGGCAATGGTGACAATAATGGTGGTAACAATGGAGGAGCTAAACGGAGAGCCTTTGTCATGGGTTTAGGTGAAGCTCTAAACGACCCTACTACTGTTACTGGTAAATTTCCTGTTAATGGTCGTTTTGCTACTGTATTATTTGACACTAGAGCTGATAGAAGTTTTATCTCTACTAATTTTAGTAGTCTCTTAAGTGATATACCTTCTACGTTAGAATCTAAATATACCGTAGAATTAGCTGATGGTAAGCAAATTTATGTTGCACACATCCTTGGATCTTAGGATTCTTCATGTGCTGAATCAATATTTTAGATTCATTGAGCTTGGATCTTAGGATTCTTCATGTTCAGATCTAGAAATCAAAATTAAGACGGGTGGTGGTGTGTGATTCGTAGAACAAAGAGATGGATAATGTATAATGTTATGATTTCATTGATCTTGAAGAACAAATTACAATGAGAATCATAGATGGATGATGGAGATCAAACCCACCCAAAGGAGGAATTCTCCTTGGGTGGTGATTCACACCAGAAGAAACACACACACACAAGAGCCATACTTGCAAAATGCACTAGTGAGTCTATTTATACTATTGTTACATCATGACCTAATTTTGACTTTTTTTTGTCTTGATGTTGACTTTGTCATTATTGAATTGTCTTGTATTGTTGTTCTTGTTGTGATTAACTTGGTCTCTAAAATTGTATAATGAGATCTTCAGTCGGCTGTGATTATCATTTGGAAAGCTTCAGTTTATTCAATTGTTGAACCCAACAATACTCCCCCTAAACTGATGCTTGCCAAACTCTAACTTTGAAGGTCTTCTCTGTCACATGTCTTCTTGATCAACTAATGTTCTAACACATTTCACTGTAGTTCTCCCCCTTAGATTAAGCTTCTCCTAATATATTTCTGACAAAGGATAGAATCTCTTTGAGAATACTTAGCGCATTGGATATGGGTCGTATCACTTTTGGATTACTGTTCATATCACACTCAAAGGATTTGAATGTATTATGCATATGATGAGGCTTTAAACTTTAATAAATAGCATCAGGAACATTATTCAATCTTGAAAACACTTCCACTCTTTGAATCTCTGACATAACTTGATGATTGCCACTCTTTAGTTGACGGTTATTTCCCTTAATTAAAGTCTGTCTAACTGTTTCGCTCAGTAGATAGAGACGGGTGCACAACATCATCATAGAATATGAATCCAAGTATTTCAAAATGAGTATCTGACAGTTGTAGAATTCCCTAAGTAAATCAATGATTACATGACCAAAGTTGATTTCTCTTCTGTTTTGAATACTCAAAATGGATGTGCCTGTTGGTTGCTATTGGACTATTTTAAGATGATACTTACCGAAACCTAAGTACCGAATCTCATGATCATTACCAAAACCGACACGGTGAAGATATGCTAAATATATGATCAAAACGAAGAAAATTGACCAAAGTCAAACTTGGTCAAACTTGGTCAACCATGGTCAAAGTCAACAGTCAACATCAACGGTCGTCCCGAATGAGGTCAGCACCCGGCAGTCATGCATCAGCAATAGAGAATATATCAGACTTAGAACTATATTTGTGTAATCATTTGTGCTTAAATGTAATTTTTTCTTATTTTTGTAAAGAGTATAAATGACTAAGTGTAGTCATTTATACTCTAACATGAGAAAAATAAAACATTGGAATAATCACTAACAATCCATAGCATTCACTAGAGAATTCAAGGTTGAGTGTGTGTGAGAGAGAAACCTCTTGCAAACTCCCTTGTAATTATCTTGATATCATACATATGAATGAATGAAATATTTATGATTATGTGTTCTTGATTGTTCATCATTCATTCATCATCATACATTTCATCTTGCAATAGATCTTCACTTGAAATCATCAACGGGTTTGTGAGATTTCGCATCACAAAGTCGATAAACGGCAACAATACGATTGCAATATTCGATCCACCAGCAGAATCAGTGGTTTCTACAATTGGTATCAGAGCGTAGGCTTGCTTTGAGCACTCTAATTTCTTCAAAGTAATAACGCCGGAGGCACGACCTGGCCAATTAAGGCTAGGAGCGCATCGCCGACAGAAGGGACGAGTAAACTGGTGCACACCTGAAGGCGGACAGGCCGACCCAACCCAAAGTCCAACTACGAGCTTTTTAACTGCAACAACTTAAATATACGCTATTGGAGCTTGTAAATATCTTAATTTTGAAAAATCTAAAATACCAAAAAGATTTATCATTTTTTAGTATTTTTTTTAGTTTTGGCAGATTTACATCTGTTATTGATTTACGAGTGAAACTTCCAAGCAATACCTCTACCGAGAGGATTTAGACTTTTGCAGGTGATGAATTGCACAACATGCCTGAGTTTCTTATTCAGTTCAAGATGTCAAGTGAACACTCCTGCTTCCTTCAAAGATCTCCTGCGAGTTGCTAAGAACTAAGAATCCTTCTCTTGGTGTCTCATACACAAAAGTTCCTCACCCTCCAAAGCTTTTGTTAAGGGAGAGTATATGTTAAGTCTTAAGAATTTCTGATGCTTCTCCTTCACTTCTGAAGTTGAGATAAAGCTGCTGATATTGCTACCTGTGCAATCCACAATGTATGCATATGGGTGCATTTTCAAGTCTTAAAAACAAGACTAGAAGATCAAACTGATGAAACATCCATCAAGTGTCGAACTAAAGTCTTTATGTGCCGAAACAAAGTCCTTTTCTCAATGCCTTTTATGAAGCTTCTAAGAAGATGCTACCAAAAAGGGGGAGAAGACTGCATTTCAAGACTGCACGTCAATCAACATCCAACGTTTTGATAATCATGAGGTTTTGGCAGCATCATCTTAGGGGGAGTATTGTTGGACTATTTGAAGATGAAACTTACCATAACCTAAGTACCAAATCTCATGATGATTACCAAAACCGACACGGTGAAGATATGCTAAAGATATGATCAAAACAAAGAAAATTGACCAAAGTCAAACTTGGTCAACCATGGACAAAGTCAACAGTCAACATCAGCGGTCGTCCCGAATGACATCAGCACCCGACAGTCACGCATCAACAATAGAGAATTTTTTCAGACTTAGAACTATATTTGTGTAATCATTTGTGCTTAAATGTAATTTTTTCTTATTTTTGTAAAGAGTATAAATGACTAAGTGTAGTCATTTATACTCTAACATGAGAAAAATCAAACATTGGAACAATCACTAAAAATCCATAGCATTCACTAGAGAATTCAAGGTTGAGTGTGTGTGAGAGAGAAACCTCTTGCAAACTCCCTTATAATTCTCTTCATATCATACATATGAATGAATGAAATATTTATGATTATGTGTTCTTGATTGTTCATCATTCATTCATCATCATACATTTCATCTTGCAATAGATCTTCACTTGAAATCATCAACGGGTTTGTGAGATTCCGCATCACAAATTCGATAAATGGCAACGATACGATTGCAATATTCGATCCACCAGCAAAATCAGTGGTTTTCATAGTTGCAATCATCCGCTTTCATGTTTTTCTTTTTCTTTTCCCTCATCTGTTCATCTGTTGTTCTTATGTATGCGAATGCATTTGGATGATGTTCATATGCATTTGTAGTTAGATTAGTCGCATTTGATTAAGTTGAATCGACATTTGTTCAGCTAACATATCCTCATTTGTTAACACCCGCATTTGTATCACAACTAACCATCCGCATTTCTTTTCTGATCTTCCATATGCCATCGGCATTTGTACATAATGCATCCGCATTAGCACACAATGCATACGCATTTCTTCACACATGCATCCGCATTTGGTTTTGATAACTCACAAATCATCCGCATTTGTTTGAATACATCATCCGCATTTGTTGAATAGCTTCTGCATTTGTTTTGAGTTCTTATCAGTGCATCCACATTAACCGTTAAAGCATCAGCATTAACAATTTTAAAGTATCCGCATTTCATTATCTTCATCCGCATTTTTCTATGACTACATCCGTATTTGTTTAGTTGTAATCCGCACTTCTTTGATGCTTTGATCAACTCATTCGCATTTCATAAGTTGATCATCCGCATTACAATTGAACATCTGCATTTGTATCTGCATTAGTGTCTGCACACTTGAAACAAATGTGAGAATCAGCAACTGATGAATTAGGGTAGCTTGATTCATATGATTTGATCAAATGTTGAAGCTGAATCATTCAAGTCATCAAACATTTGACTAGATTCAAAGACCATTGATGAACCATCTTCGATTGTGAATCATCAGATCAATTATAATAGTGAACACGCCAGCTAATTAGATCAATTTTGAAGATGATGATCTAAGAAGAATAGGACCCACTAACTCAGCCTTTTCTTTATTGTTTTCTTTGTATATTTAAGTAGAATCTTGTTCCATTGCATCGAGTTTTGAAGAAATAATCTAGGGAATGATTATGTTTCTTCAAATCGTACCATATAAGAACATATTTGATGATTTTTCTTCTTGATTTTGAGATGAACAGATGGGTTTTCTACTTTTCGAAAAAGAGTGACTTTGTTCTTCATTTTTCTGATTATAAAGTTGAAACTAGATATGAAACTTAGATGAATCCAGCAACCAATGGCTCTCATACCATTTTATTGAATCAATATTTTAGATTCATTGAGCTTGGATCTTAGGATTCTTCATGTTCAGATCTAGAAATCAAAACTAAGACTGGTGGAGGTGTGTGATTCGCAAAACAAAGAGATGGATAATGTATGATGTTATGATTTCATTGAAGTTAAAGAACAAATTACAATGAGAATCATAGATGGATGATGGAGATCAAACCCACCCAAAGGAGGAATTCTCCTTGGGTGGTGATTCACACCATAAGAAACACACACATAAGAGCCACACTTGCAAAAATGCACTAGTGGGTCTATTTATACTATTGTTACATCATGACCTAATTTTGACTTTTCTTTTTGTCTTGATGCTGACTTTGTCATTGTTGAATTGTCTTGTATTGTTGTTATTGTTATGATCAACTTCGTCTCTATACTTGTACAATGAGATCTTCAGTTGGCTATGATTATCATTTGGTAAGCTTCAGTTTATTCAACTGTTAAACCCAACAATACTCCCCCTAAACTGATGCTTGGTAGGCATGCATGTTTGTGTTGAGGTAGTTGGAGTTGAAGATGATGTTTTTCTTTGTTGTGGAGCAGCAATGAATCTAGTAGTTCTAGCTTGATCTTTGGAAGATTGAAAATCATCTTCCTCTGTCACAAAGGCATTTTCAACCTAATGAGTTTCAGATGGAAACTAGTATGCCTTAATGACTTGAGGTCCATTGAGATTTATGCTTCTCTCATGCAACTTAAGAGCTTTAATCTTAGCAATCATAATGTCTAAGCTGGTGCTCTCCAAGTCAAGAGTGTTCTTCAACATTATGACATTCTACTTCCAGCTTTCAGGCAGACTGTGCAGCATCTTCTTGTTCATTTCTTTCTCTTTGTATGTAACCCCCATGATCTCAAGATCATTCACCAACTGTACAAAATGATGTAGCTTCTTGGAGATTGATTCACCTTTTGTATGATGGAAGGTTTCATATTGGTTCACCAGCTTGTCTTTGTTTATCTCAGTCACTTCACTGCTTCCTTCACACATGATTTGTAGTGCATCCCAAACACCTTTGGTTGTTCCATACTTTTCTAGTCTTTTAAGGGCATCCATTTTGAAAGCCTGAGTTAGAATGGATTAGGCTTTGAGGTCTATCTTGATTTTCTTGTATTCCTCATCATCAAGATTTAGATTAGGATCCTCAATAGGAATTCTAGCAGTTCTATACTGAGCAGCTTGATCAGCATTGAGAGACACAGGAATGTAGGGTCCTTTGCAAATAGAAATCCAGTAGTCGGGATCCACACCGGTAATGTAATTTCTAAACCTTATTTCCCACTGCTTAAACTCAAACTTGTGTTTAAGCATTAGAGGTTTAGATGCATGACCAAGTTCAGAAATATTAGCAGAATCCATTATGATTAACTGTCTTTAAATGGTTTGAATATTAATTAAGTTGATTTTATGTCCAGAATTTTCAAATAGTCCAATGTCCGGGTATGGTTTTGGTGAACAGCAGTGGAAGTAGGGTCGATATATGAATAGTTCAATGTAGAGTTGATTTTAAGTTGATTTTAGGGTTAATATTTTTATTTTGAGTGCTTTTTTGTCTGATTTTTGTTTGAGAATCTAAAATCGAACAGTATTCTTATGTTTGTCGGATAGAAGCACAGTGATGATTGGTGAAGTTTCATGTATTTTCAGTATGAATGCTTATTAGAAGTATAAAACTTGCTAATAAACAACTCAATCACCAGTTCAATCGATTTTCATTCAAGATCTGCACTGATTTTGAGACGAATTCAAGAACCAAAGCTCTGATACAATTGATCGGGTCTGAGATGGGAATCTCAGTTGATGTGACTCAACTAGGATTGAATATGATGATTGAGTCAATGATTAAGTTGCAAAAATACTAAATCAAAGAACATTAAATGCTGAAAATACTAATAAATGCTTTGTATATTGATGTTGGTAAACAAGATTCAAAGAGTGCTAGGGTTTGCAGCACAAAACAGTACCTATGGGTAACTTGTGTGAAAACTTTTGTGAAACTTACAAAAGTTGTGTATACTATTCTATTTATAGGCTAATAAAATACCAGTATAAAATGACTAAACTACCCTAACAACTATACATTAGAATACTAGTCTAAGTACAAAAGATGATCAGCATTTGTAAATATGCACCAGCATTAACTAATGTGGATGTGTTATCTTCATCAGCATTTCTTCTATTGAACTTTAACATTGAAAGTGCTATCCGCATTGGTTAATGCAGATGAATAAATACTTAGTCGTATTTGTTTTGTCTGTCAGCATTAGCAAATGTGGATGAACAAATACTTGACCGTATTTGTTCTTTGGTCATCCACATTAACTAATGCGTACACTCGACACTTGTCTTCTTTTTCTTTTGTAATCTTCACACGCATTACTTCTTGGACTTGTGCGATTTCCAACCAGAAAAACATTCAACCACCTCTTGAATTGACATGTATGATCCTTTCAGGGTCCAACAATTCTCCCCCTAAGGACTACATAACCAATGTACTTCAAGGGTTTGAGGGTGGTGCAGGTTGTGAAGATTCTAGTGGTTCTTCAATAGTAGGTGCTTTCTTGTCTTGGATTGTTGATGGAGCTGGTGCTGGTTAAGTCTCTATAGATGGTTGAGGTTCAGCTAGTGAAGGATCCAAAATAGCCTTGATTATGTTTGAGAAGTCTTTAGCTTCATGCATCTTCTCTCGGCTAAGAACATGAATCTTCATTTGGCTCATATTATGAATTGCCTCAATAGGCATCCGTCTTAGTGATATGGGTTCCCACACAGAGATGGTGGAAAGCCCATCTCTATGAGTCAACAGTGAACCACTAGCATCTACCTCAAGCTTTACTGTGTTTCCCAGCTTGAGAGCAACTTTCTTTCTTTTTATTTGTTCTTTCTTTTTGTTGATTCTGTCACAGGCTATCTTTAGAATCTTGATGTATTTCAAAAAGAAATACATATCAGCTTCTCTAAGCTTGTTATCTATTTCTCTAAAGTGTCTTGTGAATATATAGTGGATATATGATTCATCTAACAATCTCACCTCATCTCCACTAAATAGCCGTACGTCGGATCCTTCTTTTCCTCCCCATTTTCTTTCAGTTACCAACTCATAAGTCTTTTCATCATAAAACACATTTAAGATTTGCTTTGACTTGTGGGTTCCAACAACCATCTTTCTTTTCAATGATTCAGCTGGTTTTACATTCAACTCTGGAAATACCAACTCTTCTGTTTCTTTCTTCTTCTTCTTTTCAAGAGGATTACTGAAATATTTGTCTTTCCTTATGCATATTGCTTTTAGAGATTTGAAGTTGTTTGTTTTCTTGAACATGTTGAGAATATCTTCACACTCATATCCTCTATACATAGCATGATGATTAATCAATTCTAGCTTAGCTAGTTTTTTCAGATCATGAATCTGCAGGGAGTTCACCAGAGCAGTGTACTCTGTGAAGAACTAAACAAGCCCCGAGATCCTTTTCACCATAAACATGTTCTAATCACTGTCATACTTCCAGGAAATTATTTTAATATCCATCTTGCCTTCTGGAGCAGACACACCCTTAATCATCTCTGAAGTGATTAACCCTTCATGCAACTTCAATTGAGAGGGTTCAGTAAACCATTCAGGATATCTGTGTAGCATGGGTGCCAAGACATCATGGTCTTTGGTAGTGAGTTGGACATCCTGAGCTGATGTTCTAGATTTAGGCTTACTCCCTACAACCTCTTCTTCAATAGCCTTTAATCTTTCTTTCTTGTCTTTGACTATCTTAAGAATTGCAGCTCTGAGGGAATTTGTCTTCATATTACTCAGTTTCTTCTCGTAAATCCTTGAACAAATAGATAATCCTTCATTTCCCTGTCTGTCATGTTGTAGGGATCAGGATATTGGGATTGAGGCATTTGAGTCTGTTTAGACTGTGTTGGATTGAATGTGGTTAGGTACCTGACTGTCTTCTTTTCATAATCAGTCACATAAGTAGGGTCAAGGAGTTTATGCATCTTGTTAACTTCCTTTGCCATTCCCTGAGATACTATCGTATATCTTCCACACCAACACAGTCAATTTTCTAATTTATATTATTTAGGAAAAGCAACAACAGTACAGAAATGATGAAAATTTTAATTACTCCCCCTAAAGTTTATATCCGTATGGGATAAAAACTTTAAATATATTAAAATTTTGAAAGGAAATTATTTTTGTAATTTTTGATATTCATATCTGTACATGAAGAGGAAGTAAACCTTACTTGGGATCGTATCGATCTTACCTTTCACAAGTGCGAGCAATTGTTAGTAAAATAGATATAATCATAAACATATTGATTGTAGGTATGTTTGTCCTCTTAAACTCATGCTTGGTTAATATTTTAACACTTGTGATCTTTATCATGTTTTGAGTGGATTAAATATTCAACATGTACCTCACACTCAATTGCATGGCAAGATCAACCACCCGTATGAAATGCATGATAGAACTTTTTCATAACTTACATGACCAGGTCATTTAAATTATGAAATCTCATTTGGTTTTGGGTAAGGGGAATCCACATTGGGATTCTTTTACTTTGATCCTTAAAACTATTTAATTCACATTGCGATTCTTTTTGGCACTTCACTTTGGAAGGTGATCCTCTTTGGGATTCTTTTGATTTTATTAATTCATCCATTTTGGATGTGTTCCATATTAGGAATCTTTGGATCATGACATCAGCACTTTGTGCCTGTTTCTCCAGGTCTTTGCACAGTAAAACGGATGAGAAATTGATGTGGGTGAATGAGATTCATAAGGCATCATTACCTGGTGTGTTTAGGTTACTACACACACACCTAGATAAGCTAATACTTACTCATACAAGAGATGATTGCTTCACAGTTGAATATGAGCTTTAGTTCATCACAGCATGTATCTTCTTTTCCAAGCTGAGCCTACCCGCATATCAGATAAGTCATGTCAGTCTTTCAAGATTTGAAATAAGCACAGTGAATGATATAACGACTGTAATTATATCATTTCCTATATTGGAGTACATTTCATATTCTTCAACAAAAATAACTTCTTTTTGTATTTTTTATAATATTTGAATGTTTTTGTAAATTTTGCTTTTTACCCAAGATTAATCATGCCAATTGACTGGACTAAGAATTCAAACCGACTAGGGTCAAATGCCTTAGTGAACAAATCAGCTAATTGATTATCCATGTGGACTTGTATCAACTTGATTAACCTTTTTTCTACACAGTCTCTCAAAAAGTGATATCTAATTTCAATGTGTTTGAATTTTTAGTGCTAAACAGGATTGTTTGTTATGAATATGGCAGCTGTGTTGTCAATGTGAATCGGTGTGTGCAAAAAGTTATAACCAATATCAAGCATCTAGTTTTGAATCTAGAGAACTTGAGAGCAACAAGCTGATGCTGCTATGTACTCAGCTTCTACTATTGAAACAGACACGTTTGTCTTCTTCTTGCACTACTAGGAGACCAGTCTGGGACCAAGAAATTGACAACCCCCATAAGTGGACTTCCGATTGAAGTTGCATCCCCCATAATTACTGCCTGTGTAGGCATAGAGGTTGAAATCCCCTTCCTTTGGATACCATAATCCAAGTGCAGGCTTGCCCTTAAGATATCTAAATATCCTCTTAACAGCGTTTACATGTGATTCCTTGGGATCTGCTTGATATCTCGCATAAACACATACACCAAACATTATGTCAAGGCTGCCTGCTGTTAGATACATGAGTGACCCAATCAATAATTGATAATGAGTCTGATCCATTGATTTGCCATCTGAGTCTAGACCAATATTCATTTTTGTATCCATAGGAGTTCTGATAGACTGACAATCTGTAAAATGAAATTTCTTCAATATGGATTCCATGTATTTTGATTGATTGATGAAGATTCCATCTGTTGTTTGCTGTACTTGTAATCCTAAGAAGAATGTGAGCTCCCCCATAGCACTCATCTGGAATTCGGAGAGAATGAGTTCTTCAAAATCCTTGCAAAGTTGCTTCTTTGTTGATCTAAAAATGATATCATCCACATAGATCTGGACTAGCAGCATTTCATGTTCTTTTCTTTTTCTAAACAAAGTCTAATCAATCTTTCCTCTCTCATACCCATGTGCAAGAAGGAAAGATGATAGAGTCTCGTACAACTTTCGTGGGGCTTGATGTAGGCTATACAAAGCTTTGTCAAGCTTGTACACCCTGTGAGGGAAATCTGGGTCCTCAAAGACTGGTGGTTGACTCATATAGACTTCTTCAGAGATTTTGCCATAAAGAAATGCACATTTTACATACATTTGATAAACAGTGAATTCCATAGATGCAGAGTACGCAAGAAAAAGTCTTATGGCTTCTAATCTGGCAATCGGTACAAACACATCATCATAGTCTACTCCTTCTTCTAGGGTGTAACCTTATGCAACCAATCTTGACTTGTTTCTGATAACAATACCCCTGTCATTAGTCTTGTTTCTGTATAACCATCTAGTACCGATAGGGTATTGTCCTTCAGGAAGGTCTACCAGCTGCCATACTTCTTGTTTCTTGAAATGGAGCAATTCTTCACGCATTGCCTTGATCCAGCTGTTGTCTTGAAGAGCCTCTTTTATATTCTTGGGTACTGTTTGACACAGAAAGCAAAAAAACAAACAGATGTTTGCAACACTTGACTTGCTTCTTGTCACCCGCTCATCTAATGCACCAATGATGCTTGACATTGGATGATTCTTATGTATCTTGGTGGTTGGAATCAAGTCACCAGCAATTGATACATCAAGATTGGAGACATTCAGATCATCTTGGTGAGAGGCACATTCAGGTTATGATGTAGAAGAATTGTGAAAGTAATCAAATGCTTCACCAGTTTCCCCTTCAACATCTGCAGCACTTTGAAGACTTTCATCATTTCTATTCCCTTCAGTTTCAACTGGCATAGTAGTTGGTCTGGATTTCTTACTTCAGTAGACGTTTCTACTGAAGGAGTGGGCAGTGTACTAGGACCAGCCTTAGTTGAAACACTCTGATTTTGTTCATCTTGTCTAACAGGATCAGCTTACAATGGAAATTCTTTTTCAAAATGATTAGCAAAAGAAGGAGGAATCATTGAAAAGTCATCTTTTCTCTCTATTGTTCTAGAAGATCCAGCTGATTGTAGGTTACCTGTATTTGACAAGTGAAACTGATCAAAAGTTCTTGTAAACGAGTCAATATCAAATAACCAATCAGGACCATTTATTGACTTAGGAAAGGAGTGCTCATTGAATTAAACATTGGTTGATTCATCAATAATGTTTAATCTAGGATTAAACACTCTGAAAGCCTTTAAGACAAAGGAATAACCTACAAAGAATCCCTCATCAGACTTAGAAGCAAACTTTCCTAAATGGTCTCGGGTGTTTAATATTGAGACAGGACAACCAAATGACTTGAAAAATCCAATAAATAGTTTTCTATGAAAAAGAAGTTCATAAGGTGTTCTGTTGCTTTCTTTCACTATCAAAGTTCAATTTTGCATAAAGCACGATGTGTTGACTGCTTCGGCCTAAAAGTTAATTGGTAGTTTAGTATCGGCTAGCATTGTTCTTGATGCTTCAATCAATGTTCTATTTCTCCTTTCAGCTACCCCATTTTGTTGGGGAGTTCTAGCTGCACTGAATTGATGAGCAATGCCTTTCTGTGTGCAAAATAAACTTAGATTTTCATTATTGAATTCTGTCCCGTTATCACTTTTGATTGATTTTACTTTTAGATCAAGTTGATTTTCAATTTTTGTGATAAAATCTTTTATTATTTGGGACACTTCGTTTTTATGAAGTATAAAGAAGACCCATGTGAATTGTGAAAAGTCATCAATGATCATCAAACAATACCGCTTCTTTCCAATACTCATGACATAAGTTGGTCCAAAAAGATCCATATGAAGTAACTTCAATGGAGAATTGTTTGTGTTCATAAGCTTTGGCTTATGGGAGGATTTATGTTGTTTCCCTTTGAGACATACAGAACAGTGGTCAACAAAATGAAATTCTTTTTGAGGTAAACCTATCACGTGATTTCCTTTAACCAATCTATTCATGTTTTAGAAATTTGTGTGTCCCAAACGTCTATACCAAAGTTGTGACTCATCAAATGATGATTTAGACAAAAGACATGTTTCTTCTAAAGGTAGTGCAGAATTAAGGTTCAAGACATAGGTGTTATTCTTTCTCGGAGTCTTCAAGACAACCCATTCTTCAGGAATTTGAAATCCTGGTTTTAGAATGTAGCAATGAGTGTCTGTGAAGTGAGTGGAATATTTCTTTTCATAGATCTGAGACACGCTAAGGAGATTGAAGTTCAGTTGCTCGCAATAGTTCACTATGTCAAAACTCAGTAGTCCATTCGTCACAGGTCCTTCCCCAGTAATTCTACCACCTTGTGAGTCTCCACCAAATGCTACAGTAGTTCCTTGTATGTGCTTGAAGTCATGTAGGAGGGTATTGTCTCCTATCATGTGTCAGGAGCATCCACTGTCCACATACCATAAGCTGTTGGACCTGTATGGATGACCCTGTAAGCATAAAAGAACTACTTAGAATGTGGAACCCAAGCCATAATGGTCTTGGGTTGCCCGGTTCTATCCATTACTGTAACCTCTTGATATTTTCCTCTTGGTTGTGATTTAGAGGAAGATGCTTTGAAGAATTTCTGTGGAGTCCTTTTTGTTTTTATTTCATCAATTTTAACTGAGCTGTCAGAAGAGTATTGAAATCTTTGATCTCGGTTTCTATGTAGAAATTGGGCACGTTATTGTTTCTCAGAAATCACTTTCATTTTAAATCTAGGATGAGAACTCAATGATTGTTTCATATTATGATTAAGATTCTTTTTGATACTCTTTGATTACCATTGATCATAGAAGTCATCATCTGAATTTGAAACTCGTGTTTGTTTAGTATGTGTTGGACTTCTATATTTGACCTTGTCAGTTGAAATTGGTGAAATAGGTGTTGGTCCACTCGATCGATATAACAGTGCAATTGATTAATAAACACAAACAAATCCCACTGAAAACACAAATATCAATGATATTTGTGTAAAATATAGATCAAACATAATAAAATAATGATGAACACCTTAAGAACACTCAATAAACCCTTGTTTGATCTGAACTGATTGCTAAAGATATTACAAATATGAAAAGACCCTCAATCAATGGCTCATTCAATCACAACAACACTCTAATAACTCTAGCTATATATAGTCTAATAACAATTAGACTTAATGACATTTAGCCCCCTAGACTATGATTAAAACATGACAATTATGAAATTATAATTCAGACACAAACTAGACAAATAAAGATTAAATATATATTTTGTTGACAACAAAATATATATTAACTCTAAGACCCGTGTTCTTTGTATCTTCAAGGACTCACTACTACTCTTCGTTCCGAACGTGTCGTCTTGACTTTTGCGTTGACTTTGACTTTAATGTTGACTTTTGTTGACTTTGACTGCATTGATAATATTAGACAATTTTTCAGACCCAACAATACTCCCACTTAGTCTATTATTATCAACCTCTTTCATCGTGATTAGCACCAATAAGACAACTATATAATGATCTTCAATCTCCCCCTAGATTAATGATCTGGTACCGACAATCTTTCGTCTTATAGGCTCCCCCTTTTTAAATACTCCTTCCTTTTGTGTGCATCATGAGAATGATCAGGAACAGCATCTCCAACTCTTTATTCTTGAGTGCTTCAGAAGATGTAGGAGAAGGAATTCTAGCTCAGTATCCTCTTCAAACTTGAGGAACAGGTTCTCTGGTATAGTACTTTGCTCAGTTGATGATCGGCCATCAATTGCAGCAAGAATCTGTAACATAATTACAAACACATTCTACACAATTCTCGTTAGATCATTTCAACAATACAAATAAACCCGTTTTTATCTGAATGTACAATTTCCCCTGAAATGCATGTGAAAATGATAACATTTTAATAGCATAATATGGAAGACTTGAAGAATGATTTGAAATGAATATTTTATTTTATTTTGTTTTATCATATTACACCAAGAACTAATTTGATCATGAGATCACATCCTCAAGATATACGAAAGCACAAAGATGTATTTGAACATCGAAAAGTTAGTGAGATCACACTGATACAGAGTCTGGTCATAATTTTAAATTTTTTGAAAGCCAAAAACAGTTCAAAAATGATTGTTGGTATATTTCTCCAATTTAAACCCATGCCTTATCTTTTTTAGCAAGTGATCTAGAACTGATTTTATCATGTTTTAGATTTAATTAGAGAAGCTCAGGTGATTTGGTTCCCATAGACATCCGATAAAGAACTTATCCCATCATTAGGGCTTATTGAGTAATATGATTAACTCTGCTTGATTTTTTTTAAGTTTTCAACAATGATCTTAATTTAAGAATCACTGTGCCTTTATTTGGGGATCAGGTGATGAGAGGTCCAGGTCTATACTTACGTATAACAGAGGAGATGATCATCTGAGCGTGCTGATGAGAGCTTCAGGTCTATACTCACGTATAACAGAGAAGATCATCATTCCAGGTCAATGCTTCCACATAGCAGAGGAGATAAGCACGAATAGGATTCTGAAGAGCTTACAAGAAGCATCAATTCAGAAGCAAGGGTGAGGGAATTTAGGAAATAAGTAATCAAGGCAGAAGTCAGATACTCTCAACCTATTTTTGATGAGACTTGTAACTTTATGCAGGCCGAGATGTCATGGAAATGATCCTTATCACCGAGTTCTAAAGCTTTAGTTAGGCTACATAATCACTGTTTACTTTATTTTCTGGTTGAGCCTACCAAGCATATCATATAATCAAACTGTTTTTTTCAGATTTTAGAATTTTATGTGATAAAGACATCTACAACAGTTACTATCATTTTTCACAAAATACAAGTCATGCAAATAAGCATACCAAGAAGACATACTATCATTTCTCAGTCATCCCAAATCAAGTTCTTAGTTCCCATGAAATTTTTTATTCTCCCCCGAAATTTCTTTTTAACAGCCATGAAACAAAAAAAAATTCCCCTTTTTTTAAGTATATAATAAACGGAATTGAAAAAAGAATTTTACTAAAAAAAGTATTCCAAATTATACTAGCAAAAACATGAGAAATGAAGTAACAAGAAAAATGCAGTGATTGTGAATGGTAGATAAGAATGCAAAATGTGGATGAGATACCACAACCTATTTGTTCCGCCTCAAATTTGAATTAGGAACAATCCCAGTCAGTAAACCGGATTACTGATAGGCCTCCTGAATTGTTCTTGCACTCATAAACATATTAGTTAGAGAGGGGGACCCAGGCCATCGTGGTCCTGGGAGTTCCTTTTTCATCAATGTATGTAACCTGTTTAAGCACACACTTTTTTGAAAAATCATTTATTTTTTTATCCTTTTCTTTTTGTTTTACTTTCCAAATTTGTTTCTGTTCAATTACTTTTGATTTGAAAGAATTGAATTTGGAAATCATTTTCTGTTTAAGACCCGAAGGAAGATATTTTAATTTTGAAACATTGGTCTTTTTCATCTTTGAATCATGTGAAACCAGCTTCACATGAGAAGGTTTGGATAGATTGTTCTTCATCCAACCATTCAAAGATATGTACATTTTACCTTTTGAACCCGAGAAGCAACCTATGTTATCTTTACCTCCCGAAGCTTGCCTTTGAACCTGAGGGCACTTTTTTAGCACATGACCTTCTTTTACACATCTAAAGCAAGCCTTGAAAGGCTTTTGGTTCTTTGTAGTCTTGTGGAGAATAGGAGAGGGTGGAGCCTGCTTTGAGGTTGTTGCAGCTTGTTGACAACCTTGAAGCTTTTTCTTTTGGATAGATGGAGATTGAACTTTTTGAGGCTTTGTCTATGTGGATTTCGAACTGGGCTATGATTTGATGTGTGATATTCCAGGAGATGAGATCTGAACATTCTTCTGAGTACACTTTTGTATGACTGGTGAATTGGTAGACTTGGAGGCAGATTTGTGAAGATCATGATGGATAGCAGATGAAGATGGTGAGTGCTTTTGCTAAGCTTTGGAGGAACTGCTGATTTGCTTAGCAGTTGGAGATGAGATCCGTATAGGTCTTGATTCAACTGTTGGAAGCTTTTGACACTTGATAACTTCAGGTGACTTGATGATCTCTGGTTCATCATCAGAACTAGTCCAGTCCTGTATACACAAGTCAGCTTTCAATGGATCTTGATTGATGACTCTTGTTGAGTCGGTTTGTGTTGGTGAGTTCTGATTGCTTGACGATTCCATAGTTGTTCCTTCTTTGACAAACTTGACAGGAACAAAAGAAGGGATGTTACCTGTCTTGAATTTGTTAAAGAAGTTACAGGAAACAACTGATACTGTTTTTGAAGCATCAGAGGTGGAATTATCATTTTGAAGATCAGATCCTTGCTTGATAAGCCCCAAACCTATAGGAAAATCATATTCATCTCAAACCTCTTTATGATTAACGCTGCTTAAACCTGCATGTAGACTGTTAATATCTGCAACTTTAATTAAATCATTAGATGGATGAGGTTGAGGCATTGGAGAGTAACAATGAGTGCTAGGAGGAGGATAAACATATGAAGTTTCACCACATCCCACACCGGTTTAGATTCTAGCTCCCCTGTGCTTACAGAATAATTCTTCCTGTTTCATCCCTGATATCGTCCATTTATCAAGTTTAGTTTTAAGCTTACTAGTCTCAAATTCAGTTGATGTGACACGTTCGCTCAAAACATTAATCTCAACATTCTTTTCTAAAAGATTTCTTTTTAAAAGATCATTTTCTTTTAAAGCTTCTTTTAGTTTGATAAAATATTTGGACTCATTGATTTTAAGTTCTTTGTTTATTTTTTTTAATTCTTTTTCATTTTCTAACAATAATCTGTTAGCTTTATAAACTCCAAATAAACAAATTTTGCAGGGAGGAGAACACATGTCTTGAACAACCTCATAAGGAAGTCCCATAACTAGCTTTTCAGCAGCTAGGGCTTTTTCACATTGACAGACAGGAGTGTTCTTTTTGTATTCTTCCTCCTCAGCAGCTCTTTTCTTAGCTTCTGCAGCTTCAACTTCCTCTTGCTTTCCTTCATCCTGAACTTTACACCGACTTGCACAATCACCAACACTCTCATCTTGAGTGTCACACCTGAATTCTTTGAAAGGATCAAAATCCTCAACATAATTCTCATCACTGTTTACCACCTCAGCCATCAATACATGGTTGACTTCATCTTTAGTTTCTTTGATCTCAACACTTGAAGATACACCACCATACAGGAATTGACTGTACTCTTTTCTTTTCATATCCAAATCAAATGACTTCAACTTGTTGATAACTTCCATGAGTTTGTAGTCAGCAAAATTTCTTTCGTGTTTTAACAACCTAACTTGTGGACTCCACTGTGGAGGAAGAGAGTCCAAAAGTTTTGTGACTTGTTCATGGTTTCCCAGCTAGTCATCATACTTCTTAAGGTTGTTTGCCACCATCAGAAATCGATCAACAACATCAGTTATCTTTTCATCTTTCATGGCTGCAAAAGAATCAAACCGACTTTGTGCCATTTTGGCGTTGTCTGATTCGAAATCGGCAGAAAATGACATTTTCTTTTAAAATATTAAAATTCACTTTAACACCAAAAACTAAAATTATTTTTCCAAAAATTGTTGAATGATATTCTTCCCTAAAAAAAATACTTTTAATGTCAACTAAATGGTTTCTAATTTTTTTTTTTTTTTTAGAAATGATCAGAGGCTAATTTCGCTGAACTTTCAATAATTTCGCTGGCAAATTCGCTAGCAGTTTCGCTAGTAGTTTTGCCAGTAATTTCGACAGCAGTTTCGCCCAGCAGTGGCACGCTGATGCTAGTTTCGCAGGGTAGTTTCGCCCGAAACTAGTTGAACTTTCGTTCAGAGAACAATTTGGCAGCAATTTCGCTGGAATTGGCACACAAACACTATGAACTTTCTTTCAACACATGTACATTCACTAGGACAAAGAAATCAGATCCAGAACCAAGAACTGTGTAATTTCGTTGAATGATCCCTAGTTTCGCCCGGTGAAACTGTGTAGTTTCGCTAAATGATGCTGTAGTTTCGCTGGAGGATCTGTAAATTAGCCCGACGTATCTGGACAGCTTTTTCTGCATGAAATCAACTGAAATTCATTCAAATCTCAATGAATTTTAGATCTGATGATTTATAAAGCTTCCCACACCAAAATTGAGCAATCCTCAATCAATTTTCACGTCCAAAACACGCAAATCAGATCGAAAATAAATGTAACAGTGAATTGTTTGAAAATACCCAAAAAAACTCAATCAATCAAGAGCACAAAGGCTCTGATACCAAATTGTTGGTCCACTCGACCGATATAACAGTGCAATTGATTAATAAATACAAACAAATCCCACTGAAAACACAAATATCAATGATATTTGTGTAAAATATAGATCAAACATAATAAAATAATGATGAACACCTTAAGAACACTCAATAAACCCTTGTTTGATCTGAATTGATTGCTAAAGATATTACAAATGTGAAAAGACCCTCAATCAATGGCTCATTCAAGCTCAACAACACTCTAATAACTCTAGCTATATATAGTCTAATGACAATTAGACTTAATGACATTTAGCCCCCTAGACTATGATTAAAACATGACAATTATGAAATTACAATTAAGACACAAACTAGACAAATAAAGATTAAATATATATTTTATTGACAACAAAATATATATTAACTCTAAGACCCGTGTTCTTTGTATCTTCAACGACTCACTACTAATCTTCGTTCCGAACGTGTCGTCTTGACTTTTGCGTTGACTTTGACTTTAATGTTGACTTTTGTTGACTTTGACTGCATTGGTAATATTTGACTATTTTTCAGACCCAACAATAGGCTTATTTTGTGGAATTCTCAAGCCTTTCTGTTTAAAGAAACAATCAGATGTATTGTGATTTGTCATATCACATACAAAATAATGTTTTTTGAAATAACAGTTTCTAGTTGAAAGATTGTTCATGTCATAGATGGAGCAATATTGATTAAAATGACACTCATCTGTATTATGATTAGACATGTCACAAATTAACAGTACATTCGTTTGTCTTTTGATTTTGAAATAGAGGCTTCATGTGATTTAGCAGATTTTAGATTAGCCTCAGATTTTATTTTCAATGTAGAATCAACTTTAGTTTTCTTGGTTCCAGTAGATTGTTTCATAATTCTAGTTTTCTTGGATTTTGGAGACTGGTTTTGCTTCTTCTTACCTTTATTTAACTCCTTTTCAAATTGGTCTACATGCTCTTTGTTGAAAATATCAAAACCGACCCCTTGTTTGTACTTAGATGACGATTATGATTCGGTTTTTACTTTTGATTTTTGAACAATAGGAGATTTTCCTTTGGAGGATAGAGAAGCCGTAGCTTTACCTTTGAATTTCAGTGAAACCTTTTCTGAAATACTTGAATTTTTTGGAGATTTGATCTCACTATCAGATCTGCTTTCAGCAGAAGTTTTCACAAAAAATTCAGCAGTCTTTTCCACCTTGAGATTTTAGCAATGAATTTCACAAATTGCACAATGGCTTTGACTGGGCTTTTTTGTTTCTTGACAATTTCAGGTTTGTATGAGCACTATTTGATTTTGATTGGGTGATCTAATTTGATTTTATCCTCATTGGTTTCAATATAAACACTTGGTTTGTTTTCAGGATTACTTATTTGTGAAACCATTGTTTTAGTTTCAATAACTTTAGGCTCGATTGAATCAGATTGAGTGAGTGACTCAGGCATAACTGTATAGTTGTCATTATATGGAGGAGGACAAGAATTGTACCCTATCCCACTCATATCCTTTGGCTCTTTCTGCGAGTCAGGTAACTCTTGCAGCTTAGCAGCAGAGAATTGAAACTTTTCAAGTTTCACTTCATAGCTGATTGCTCAGCCTTGGTTATCGTGAACAAGTTAGTTAACCTCTCATTCTCAACTACGAGAGTGTACTTTTCACCATGGAGTTTTTCAATATTTGAAAGAAGTGATTTGATTTTAATTTCAAAACTTTTCATTTCTTGTTTTAACATTTCAGATTTGACCTTCTCTTCTTTGATTTTATGATTATGTTTTCTATATCCCTGTACTTCTTTAATGCACTTATCAGAACAGAGATTGGATTTTACCTCAGTTGGCATTGGAGTTGGACCATCATTGATGTGAGCCATGAGAGCATGGTTTTAAAATTAAGGTTTGACTACCTTAGCATATAGGCTCCAATCAAAAACTCCACCTTGTATGATGACAAGTGCTTTAGAGGTTGGTTGGCTACTTCCCTGAATTTGATAAGTCAGTTGAGGATGGCTTTGATGAGTTTGCTGGTGCTGATTTTGATGTTGATACTGATGTTGATTGCTTGACTGAAAGCTTGAATTGGGTTGAGATGATGGCTGACCATGTGAAGTTCTTTGGTAGTTGTTGTTACTTCTTTTGGGAGCATTACATTCCCTAGAGAAATGGCCAGTCATACCACAATTAAAGCACTTTACTTTGGATTTGTCATATCCAAGTTTTGTGTTCTCATTTAGACTCAACTTCATCCCTTTTCAAAAGAATTTCTTGGCTCTCATTACAATCATGGCCATCTGCCATTGCAAGTCCATTTCTTCAACATCATCTGTATCCATTTCTTCTAGATCTTCCTGAATCAGATGAGCTGAAGTGAGTCTTCCTCCCAGATATGCCTCAAAACTAGCAACAAAGGCATTGTAAGTTGCCTTTTGCTCTTCAAATTTTTGATCACTAGGCATGCATGTTTGTGTTGAGGTAGTTGGAGTTGTAGATGATGTTATGATTTTTTGTGGAGTAGCAATGAATCTAGTAGTTCTAGCTTGATCTCTGGAAGATAGAAAATCATCATCCTCTATCACAAAGGCATTTACAACCGAATGAGTTTCAAATGTAAACTTGTATGCCTCAATGACTTAAGGTCCACTGAGATTTCTGCTTCTCTTATCCAACTCAAGAGCTTCAATCTTAGCAATCATGATGTCAAAGCTGGTGCTCTCCAAGTTAAGAGTGTTCTTCAACATTGTGGCATTCTGCTTCCAGCTTTCAGGCAGACTGTGTAGCATCTTCTTGTTCATTTCTTTCTCTTTGTATATAACCCCCATGATCTCAAGATCATTCACCAACTTGTCTTTGTTTATCTCAGTCACTTCACTGCTTCCTTCACATATGATTTGTAGTCCATCCCAAACACCTTTGGTTGTGCCATACTTTTCTAGTCTTTTGAGGACATCCATTTTCAAAGCCTGAGTTAGAATGGAGTAGGCTTTGAGGTCTATCTTTATTTTCTTGTATTTCTCATCATCAAGATTTAGATTAGGATCCTTAATGGGAATTCTAGCCGTTCTGTACTGAGCAGCTTGATCAGCATTGAGAGACATAGGAATGTAGGGTCCTTTGCAAATAGATATCCAGTAGTCGGGATCCATACCTGTAATGTAATTTCTAAACCTTATTTTCCACTATTAAACTTAGACTTGTGTTTAAGCATTGGAGGTTTAGATGCATGACCAAGTTCAGAAAAATTAGCAGAATTCATTATGATAAACTGTTTTTAGATGGTTTGAATATTTATTAAGTTGATTTTATGTCCAGAATTTTCAAACAATCCAATGTCCGGGTATGGTTTTGGTGAACAGCAGTGGTGGTATGGTCGATATTATGAACAGTTCACTGTAGAGTTGATTTTAAGTTGATTTTAGGGTTAATATTTTCATTTTGAGTGGTTTTTGTCTGATTTTTGTTTGAGAATCAACAATCGAACAGTCTTCTTATGTTTCTCGGATAGAAGCACAGTGATGGTTAATAAGGATTCACGTATTTTCAGTATGAATGCTTATTAGAAGTATAAAACTTGCTAATAAACAACTCAATCACCAGTTCAATCGATTTTCGTTCAAGATTTGCACTGATTTTGAGATGAATTCAAGAGCCAAAGCTCTGATACCAATTGACCGGGTTCGAGATGGGAATCTCAGTTGATCTGACTCAACTAGGATCAAATATGATGATTGAGTCAATGATTAGGTAGCAGAAATACTAAATCAAAGAACTTAAATGCTAAAAAAACTAATAAATGCTTTGAATATTGATGTTGGTAAACAAGATACAAACTAGGGTGTGCAGCACAAAACGGTACTTCTGTGTAACTTATGTGAAAACTTTTGTGAAACTTACAAAAGTAGTGTATACTATTCTATTTATAGGCTGATACAATGCCAGTACAAAATGACTAAACGACCCTGAAAACTATACATCAGAATACTAGTCTAAGTACAAAAGATGATCAACATTTGTAAATATGCATCCATATTAATTAATACGGATGTGTTATCTTGATCAGCATTTCTTCTGTTGAACTTCAGCATTGAAAGTGCTATCCTCATTGGTTAATGCCGATGAAAAAAATACTTAGCCGTATTTGTTTTACCTGTCCGCATTAGTAAATGCGGATGAACAAATACTTGACCGTATTTGTTCTATGGTCATCCGCATTGACTAATGCGGACGCTCGACACTTGTCTTCTTTTTCTTCTGTAATCTTCACCAGCATTACTTCTTGGACTTGTGGGATTTCCAACCGGAGCAACCTTCAACCACCTCTTGAATTGGCATGTATGATCCTTTTAGGGTCCAACATCATGCTTGTTACACTTGGTAATTTTGATGTGTTTATGGGCATGAATTGGTTGTCTGAGAAGCAGGCGGAAGTCATTTGCCACGAGAAGGTTATCCGCATTCCTCTCCTGGACGGAGAAAGTCTCTCGGTTTTGATGTGCTATGATAGGCATCATATCTTTTATGAAAGCGCAGAAGTGGCTACGCAAGGGCCGCTTAGCCCTATTAGCCCTTGTAACTGACAAGCAACAGGAGGAAAAGAAGATAGAGAATATTCCGGTAGTTTGTGACTTTCCAGAGGTGTTTCCAGAAGATCTTCCTGGACTACCACCTCGTCATCAAGTTGAGTTTCAAATTGATTTGATTTTCCAGAGCAGCTTCGATTGTGAGAGCACCTACCGGTTAGCCCGGAACGAACTACAGGAACTATCTACTCTGCTGTTAAAGAAGAAGGATAGCACATTTCGAATGTGTATCGATTACAGAGAATTGAACAAAGTTACACTCAAGAATCGATACCCTTTGCCTCATATAGATGATTTGTTTGATCAACTTCAAGGATCAAGCTATTACTCTAAGATTGATTTGAGGTCTGGTTATCATCAACTGAGAGTTTGAGAGGAAGACATCTCAAAGACCGCATTCCGTACATGTTATGGTTATTATGAGTTCTTGGTCATGCCATTTGGGTTGACAAATGCACCAACAGTATTCATGGATCTCATGAATCATGTGTGCAAACCCTAT
Source organism: Flaveria sonorensis (assembly GCA_025506505.1). Classification (NCBI taxonomy): domain Eukaryota; kingdom Viridiplantae; phylum Streptophyta; class Magnoliopsida; order Asterales; family Asteraceae; genus Flaveria; species Flaveria sonorensis. The sequence continues at coordinate 43,475,695 of CM046434.1, forward strand.
CTCGATCAGTTTGTTATCATGTTTATCGATGACATACTGATCTATTATACAACCAAGGAGGAACATAAGGAGCACCTACATCTAATCTTGGAATTACTTAGAATGGAACAACTATACGCCAAGTTTTCCAAGCGTGATTTCTGGATTGGCAAAGTGCAAATTCTGGGTCATGTTGTTAACAAAAAAGGAATACATGTGGATCCTGCAAAAGTTGAGGCAATAAAGTGTAACACCCAAAAATTTATTAAAGACAAAAAGGAAAGAAAGTGTAAAGAAAGAAAGGTAAATTATCAAGGTGGAGGGGCAAAAGTTGTATGAAGGACAAAACTTTATTATTTTATGTTCAAAAGAGCATGGCCGCCCACTACTTGGTTCACCTACTACTCGGCTGCGAAAAGAAGAAGAAACACAGAGCTTTATCGGTTTCTAGTGGGAGAAAGCTTCGAAAGGTGAGTGTTTTCTTGTGTTTTTGTTCGGTTTCAGCTGAGTTTTCAGTTTCAAGACCGATTCTTATGTGTTCTTTGTGTTCGGTTCTGCATTTTTGGTGTGTTTAGGTGTTTGAACTCCAAGTGCTTCAGAGTTTGGTGGGGTTTTGCTTGAAAGCTACTGTAGGTGAGTTCTAGATCCCTGGTTTTCTGTTTTTAAACTTGTTTTTAGGGCTAAAATGCATATAAAAAGTTTTACAAATTATGTGTATGAAACCATATGTTTATACTCTGTTTATAGGGGTGAATGTATGTTTGTGTATGAATTGTTATGTGTCATGTTTATATGCTTGATTTAGGTGTTTGACATGATAGATTTGGGTTAGGAACATATTAAATGATGATTGGGTTTGAAAAATAGTGTAAGTTCAAGTTATCAACTGCCTATGCGCCTAACATAGTGTTCATGCGCCTAAAATATTGCCCATAGAACTTAAGTGTTGATCATGCGCCCAAACAGTACCCCATGCGCCCACTGCTCAGGCTCCTAAGTGCCCATGCGCCTAAATGCCTTAGAAAACTTTCTAAAATTTTGGGAAATGGAAATTTTAAGACTAAGCCCTGGGATGTTTTGATGGTTATGTTGTGTTGTTTGTTGTGTTTTCATGTTTGTGGCCTGTTGTTATGTTCCATATTACATATTATCCATGACTTTACGTGTTGTGTTTATGCTCATATGCGTAAAGTATTATCATAAACGAAGCGAAATATTAATGATAATGAAAAGTGGAACATAAGGAATGAATGAAAGTCTTGCAAGCAAAATGTTTAAGGAGTTTCATAACTCATTGGGAGTTGTTAGCTCAACTGTGTGTTATATAACGTGCGTTTTGGCTAACCCATGAGGGTTCACACATAGGAGGGTCAGTCTTTGTGACTGATCGAGACGGGTGCGAAAACTGGATCCTTGTCGCTTGACCCCAAGAGGTAGTTGCTTCGTGCACAATAATGGGGCATAGCATATGACAGGTCCAGATAAAGTGAAAGATAATGATGAAAGAAAGTGCGAAAATGAACAATAATGAAAGATAATAAAGAGTTATTATCTAGTTGTATGTATGATGGGTGATCACGTACGAAAGTAAAGAAAGTGTTTTTTTCGATAAAAGTAAAGTATTTTATTTATAAAACTAGAACTCACTCAGCAACGCTGACTTTTATGCATTTTCAGTTGGCAGGTAACTTGTTGCTGAGGATGGCACGAGGGTGAAGCTACTTGGCGGGCAAGACTGGCATCCATCTCATGCAATAATAATATTGTTGTTTTGTAATACAACTGAACGATTCTTTTGCAACCCTAAAGCTACAATGATGTATTATTTGGCAACATCAAATAGTAATGCATGAATGGTTTTTGATAAATTAATCCGCTCCAATGTTTTTATGAAATGTATTGTACTTTTTTATGAAAAATGTTGTGATTGACCAACTGTGAGGTTTCCGGGAACGGGGCCTTACAAGTTGGTATCAGAGCCAAAGTTTAATAGAAATGGGTAAAGTATTTTAAAAGAACCTAAACCTAAACTGAGAATGGGACTGAATGGAGGGATGGCAGCCCAAGTAGCTATGTGCCATCAGGTAATTCGTTTTCTTAAATATAAATCGGTATTATGTGCGTGTGCTATTTGATTTATGTGCCCTTAGTAGATTTGAATACTGATGTAGTCAGGATAGAAAATGCTTGGGAGATGAAGAGTAAAGTAAGTGGCTAATCACAGCTGGCCACTGTAATTAGGGACTTACTATACTTAACATCAACTGAGCTATTACCTTGAATGATCATGTTGGTGTTTGAATCTTATGGTGTTTTGAAGATGGCTGGTGGTAGATCGTCGAAAGCTTCTTGAGGAGGAGTACGGGGTGGCCGTGGTGCTGGACCACGTGTCACGAGGAACAAGACTAGGACTGCTGAGACAGCTCCTGCTGAGCCCAAGCTTCATCACTAAGAGGGCGGTGATGAGAGTGCCAACTTGAGAGCCTCAGTAAAGGTGGCAGTTGTGGAGGAAGTGCATTAGGTCATGCAGACGATCCTGCCATCTGTGGTGACTGAGGTCATTCATGCGGTGAGAGAAGATGAAAAAAGGATAAGGAGGAGGAGAGAAAGAAATTTGCTAGGAGAAGGAGGGATGATAGGGGTCATGATGAAAGGGAACGACTAGATACCGAGATGGTTGCCTCCAGCGATGAGGAGGAGGAGGCTGTACGGGAAATCATGAAGGGGTGCAACTATGGAGCATTTCAAAGATGTAGACCCCCAACTTTTGATGGTAAAGGTAACGCTGCTGCTCACCGATGGGTGAGAGAGATGGAGGTTGTGTTGGAGATCAGCGAATGTAGGGAGGACCAAAAGGTGATGTTTGCCACTCACTCATTCATGGACTCGGCTTTATGCTGGTGGGACAATATGTCCAGGCCGAAGGCAGTAGGGCTATTGGGAAGATGAAGTGGGACGAATTGAAGAAAATGGTGATCGAGGAGTTTTGTCCTCACCGAGAACTTGACAAGATAGAGAGGGAGTTCTTGTAGTTAGAGGCAGGAATCATGACACACCAGCAGTACACTACTTAATTCAATGAGATGACGAGGCTGGTGCCGGATCAGGTGACGCCGGTGTCAAGGAAGATCAAGAGGTATATCCAGGGTTTGCCAGCGGATATCCGCAGGCATATGATTATTGCCCGGCCGAGTACCTTTAGGTCGGTGGTGGATTTGGCAGGGAGATTGTATGATGAGAGAGAGGTGGTTGTGGTTAAGGTGAGTAAGAAGGATGGTGGCAACAGGAACTAGAGTGGGAAGCGATTTGGACGTGGTGGTTTCACCCCAAATAACAAGAAGGTAAGAACGGATGATCGACGGGTAGTGTCGGCGAGTACTGGGGCAAAGAGACGTGGTAAGTGTGGGAGAGACCACGTGGGGGAGTGTAAGTGGGGGTCGAAGATCTGCTTCAAGTGTGGGAGGCCTGGTCATATGGCAAAAGATTATGGGGTGATGAGGTGCTATAATTGTGGTGAAGAGGGCCATCTGAGCAGAGACTGCAAGAAGCCGAGGGCTGAAAGCTTTGGGGCAAAGAAGAGGACCGAGAATGAAGGGCAAAGGGAAAGCGCCAGAGCATTTACGATGACCAGGGAAGAGGCCAGGGTGGACCCCGATGTCGTGTCAGGTACGTTTCTTGTAAACCAAAATTGTGCCTCTGTGTTATTTGATTCTGGTGCTAGTAGGAGTTTCATTTCTGCTGCTTTCTATGCTAAGTTACCTGTTAGTCGTAGAAGCATTGATGAGCCCTTCGATGTAGAAACTGCCATTGGTAAGTCTACCAGGATTTCCGACTTGATAGAGGATTGCGACAAAGAACTGGAAGGCCATAGGTTCCCTGCTAAACTATTTGTGATGCCCCTAGGCATATTTGATGTAGTTCTAGGGATGGATTGGTTAGCAGCCTATGAGGCAAATATTGTTTGTCGCAAGAAGATGATCCGATTGACAGTGCCTGATGGGAGTTCGGTAACGATCTACGGTGATCGAGTTACTACGGTTCCAAAGTTGATTTCAATGGTGGTGGCAGAGAAGTGCATGAAACATGGATGCAGCGCCTACCTGGCTTACATGAAGGATGTGGATGTGTTAGTACCATAATTGTTCGATGTAACAGTTGTGTGTGACTTTCCAGACGTATTCCTAGAAGATTTACCAGATGTGCCACCGGACCACGAGATCGAGTTTCAGATCGATTTGATACCTGGTGCTCAGCCCATTGCCAAAGCATCGTACCGATTGGCTTCGTCTGAGATGAAGGAATTGATGGTTCAGTTGCAAGAGTTGCTGGACAAAGGGTTCATCTGACCGAGTATCTCTTCCTGGGGTGCTCCGGTCTTATTTGTAAAGAAGAAGAACGGTATTATGAGAATGTGCATTGACTACCATGAGTTGAACAAGTTGACGGTGAAGAACCGATATCCGCTACAGAGAATAGATGACTTGTTTGATCAGCTCCAAGGTGCCAGTTGGTTCTCGAGAATAGATCTCCGATCTGGCTACCCTTAATTGAAGGTGAAGGAGCAGGATATCCCCAAAACAGCTTTTCACACGAGTTTCTCGTTATGTCCTTTGCTCTAACTAAATCGCCAGCTGCTTTCATGGATTTGATAAATCGGGTGTGTCGGCCGATGTTGGATAAATCAGTGATTGTGTTTATAGATGATATTCTGATTTATTCGTAGAGAAAAGAAGAACATGTCAGTCACATTCGTGAAGTATTAGAAACACTCAGAAGAGAGAAGCTGTACGCTAAGTTCTCCAAGTGTGCTTTCTGGTTGCGTGAAGTTCAGTTTTTGGGTCACGTGGTAAATTCCGAAGGGATCATGGTAGACCTGGCAAAGGTTAAGGCGGTGACACAATGGAAGTCACCAAAGACGCCATCTGAGATCCGCAATTTCTTGGGTTTGGCTGGCTACTACAGGAGGTTCATCCAAGACTTTTCCAAGATAGCCTCACCATTGACCAAGTTGATCCGTAAGGACGTGAAGTTTGTATGGGGTCTGGAAAAGGAGAACGCTTTTGAGGAGTTAAAGACAAGGTTGACTCAAGCTCCTGTCTTGACGTTACTCGAAGGGAATGAAGACTTGGTGGTCTATTCAGATGCTTCTTATTCGGGATTGGGTTGCGTGCTAATGCAGAGGGGAAGAGTAATAGCCTATGCGTCCTGACAGTTGAAAATTCATGAGGTTAATTACCCTACTCATGACTTGGAGCTAGCGGTTGTGGTCTTTGCATTGAATATTTGGAGGCACTACTTGTACGGGACAAAGTGCACTATCTTCACTGCCCATAAGAGCTTAAAATAATTCTTTGAGTAGAAGGACCTCAATATGAGGCAAAGGAGGTGGTTAGAGTTAATCAAGGATTATGATTGTGAGATTCATTATCATTCCGGCAAGGCCAACGTAGTGGCGGGTGCTCTTAGCCAAAAGGAGAGACTGAAGCCAATCCGGGTGAAAGCTTACCAGTTGGTGATGACCTCCGATGTGATGACAAAGGTCAAGGGGTTCCAGGATGAGGCGTTGAAAGAAGAGCGCCTTAACTCCGAAAGGATGAGAGGTGTAGTCTCGGAGATAGGTGAGAACACTCTTGAAGTTAGAACCCGCTTTGGGAGAATATGGATCCCTCGTTATGGAGACCTATGGGGGAAATCATGGATGAAGCTCATAAGACTCGGTACTCCATTCATCCTTGTGCTACCAAGATGTATCATGATATGAAGAAAGATTACTGGTGGTCGGGTATGAAGCGTGATGTGGCGGAGTACGTGAGAAAGTGCCTTACTTGCTTACAAGTAAAGGCAGAGCATCAAAAGCCATATAGGAGATCCAACCTTTGGATATACCGAAGTGGAAATGGGAGAACATCACCATGGACTTCATTATGAAGTTACCACGTACGACAAGGGGGTACGATACTATATGGGTGATAGTTGATCGCTTAACGAAGAGTGCTCACTTTCTTCCAATCCACGAGACATATTCATCTGAGAGGTTGGCGGATCTGTTCATCAAGGAAAGTGTGACCCGTCATGGTGTACCAGTATCTATCATGTCAGACCGTGACACTCGGTTTACATCTAAGTTTCGGAAGAGATTCAGAGCATGCGTCATTGATTTTAGAGGAAGTTGGGACGAACACTTTCCGTTAGCTGAATTCTCATACAACAATAGTTACCATGCCAGCATTAGTATGCCACCATATGAGATGCTATACGGTAGGAAGTGTAGAACGCCCGTGTGTTGGGGTGACACTGGACAGAAGGAGTTGGGGAGCGTGGAAGTGATCGAGGCTATGACTGAAAAGCTAGAAAAGATCAAGGCCTTTATGAAGGCGGCAAAAGATAGGCAAAAGTCGTATGCTGATAAGAGGCGTAGGCCGATTGAATTCATGGTGGGTGATAAAGTTATGCTAAAGGTTTCACCTTGGAAGGGGATCATTCGTTTCAGAAAGCGGGGTAAGCTGAGCCCGAGGTATATAGGACCTTTTCGAATCATTGCTCGAGTAGGAGAGGTGGCCTATAGGTTGGAGCTGCCTGATGAGTTAAGTGTGATTCATCCAACATTCCATGTATCTCATCTGAGAAAATGCCTAGCCGATGAAGACGAAACCTCTATAAGGGGGGTGGACTTGTAACACCCGAAAATTTATTAAAGACAAAAACGAAAGAAAGTGTAAAGAAAAAAGGTGAATTATCAAAGTGGAGGGGCTAAAGTTGTGTGAAGGACAAGACTTTATTATTTTATGTTTAAAAGAGCATGACCGCCTACTACTTGGTTCAGAGAAGAAGAAACACAAAGCTTCATCGGTTTCTAGTGGGAGAAAGCTTCGAAAGGTGAGTGTTTTCTTGTGTTTTTGTTTGGTTTCAGCTGATTTTTCAGCTTCGGGACCGATTCTTATGTGTTCTTTGCGTTCGGTTCTACGTTTTTGGTGTGTTTAGGTGTTTGAACTCCAAGTGCTTCCAAGTTTGGTGGATTTTTGCTTGAAAGCTGCTGCAGGTGAGTTCTAGATCCCCGGTTTTCGTTTTTAAATGTTTTCGGGGCTGAAATGCATATAAAATGTTTTACAAATTATGTGTATGAAACCGTATGTTTATACTCTGTTTATACGGGTGAATGTATGTTGTGTATGAATTGTTGTGTTTCGTGTTATATGCTTGATTTAGGTGTTTGGCATGATAGATTTGGGTTAGGAACATGTTAAATGATGATTGGGTCTGAAAAATAGTGTAAGTTCGAGTTATCAACTGCCCATGCGCCTACCATAGTGTTCATGCGCCAAAAATTTTGCCCATAGAACTTAAGTGTTGATCATGCGCCCAAACAGTACCCCATGCGCCCAATGCTCAGGCCCCTAAGTGCTCATGCGCCTAAATTCCTTAGAAAATTTTCTAAAATTTTGGGAAATGGAAATTTTAAGACTAAGCCCTGGGATGTTTTGATGGTTATGTTTGTTGGTGTTTTCATGTTTGTGGCCTGTGTTATGTTCCATATTACGTATTATTACGTGACTTACGTGGTGTTTTATGCTCGTATGCGTAAAGTATTATCATAAACGAAGTGAAAGATTAATGATAATGAAAAGTGAAACATAAGGAATGAATGAAAGTCTTGCAAGCAAAATGTTTAAGGAGGTTCACAACTCATTAAGAGTTGTTAGCTCAACTGTGTGTTATATAACGTGCGTTTTGGCTAACCCATGAGGGTTCACACACAGGAGGGTGATCGAGACGTGCGAAAATGGGATCCTTGTTGCTTGACCCCAAGAGGTAGTTGCTTCGTGCACAATGATGGGGCATAGCATATGACAGGTCCAGATAAAGTGAAAGATAATGATGAAAGAAAGTGCGAAAACGAACAATAATGAAAGATAATAAAGAGTTATTATCTAGTTGTATGTATGATGGGTGATCACGTACGAAAGTAAAGAAAGTGTTTTTTTCGATAAAAGTAAAGTATTTTATTTATAAAACTAGAACTCACTCAGCAACGCTGACTTTTATGCATTTTCAGTTGGCAGGTAACTTGTTGCTGAGGATGGCACAAGGGTGAAGCTACTTGGCGGGCAAGACTGGCATCCATCTCATGCAATAATAATATTGTTGTTTTGTAATACAACTAAACGACTCTTTTGAAACCCTAAAGCTACAATGATGTATTATTTGGCAACATCAAATAGTAATGCATGAATGGTTTTTGATAAATTAATCCGCTGCAATGTTTTTATGAAATGTATTGTACTTTTATATGAAAAATGCTGTGATTGACCAACTGTGAGGTTTCCGGAAATGGGGCTTTACATAAATAATTGGTTAGTTTCTAAAACGCCTAGTGAGACACGGCAATTCCATGGATTGGCTGTGTACTATCGGCGTTTCATTGAGGGATTTTCAAAGATCGCTTAACCTCTCACTGCCTTGACACATAAAGGTGCCACGTTTAAATGGGGAGAGAGTCAAGAAACAGCTTTCCAGTTGTTGAAACAGAAGCTTTGTAGCGCACCCATATTAGCATTACCAGAAGGAACTGATGCAACGTGACAAGGTGATAGCCTATGCTTCGAGACAACTGAAGTTGCACGAGAAGAACTACACCACCCATGACTTGGAACTAGGTGTAGTAGTTTTTGCCTTGAAGATCTGGAGACATTACTTGTACGGTACCAAATGTACCATTTACACTAATCACAAGAGTCTTCAGCATATCTTTGAGCAAAAAGAGCTGAATATGAGGCAGTGACGTTGGGTAGAGTTATTAAACGATTATGATTGCGTAATTAAGTACCACCCGGGTAAGGCAAATGTGGTTGCTGATGCCTTAAGCAGGAAGGAAACTGCTAAGCCCCTACAAGTGCAAGCTTTACAGCTTACTATTAGCACTCAATTACCAGAACAAATCAAGGAAACTTAGACACAAGCTTTGAAAGGGGAAAATGTTGAACCCGAATCATTACGTGGAATGAACAAGCAATTTATGGTGAGAGCCCATGGAATCTGCTACTTTATGGATAGACTTTGGGTGCCCTTGTATGGAAACCTAAGGGACTTGGTTATGAGTGAAGCACACAAGTCTAAGTACTCTATACATCCTGGTTCAGACAAGATGTATCATGACCTGAAGGAGCGCTATTGGTGGCCTAATATGAAGGCAGACGTAGCTACGTATGTGAGCAAGTGCTTAGCCTGTTCTAAGGTTAAAGTTAAATATCAAAAGCCATATGGGTTACTACAACAACCTGAGATTCCTTTGTGGAATTGGGAACAGATTTCTATGGATTTCATTACAAAATTACCCAGACCCCTATGGTTGTGACACGATATGGGTGATCGTAGACCGATTGACTAAGTCTGCTCACTTCTTAGCAATCAAGGAAACTAATAAAATGGATAAGTTAACTAGAATTTATCTGAAGGAGGTAGTTTCGAGACATGGTGTACCGATCTCGATTTTTTCTGATCATGACGCCCGTTTACCTCCCATTTCTGGCAATCATTGCAGAAATCTTTAGGTACACGCTTAGGCATGAGTACCGCTTTCCACCCTCAGACCGACGGTCAGAGTGAGCGCACTATTCATACTCTGGAGGACATGTTGCGTGCTTGTGTGATTGATTTTGGGAACAATTGGGAAGTCCATCTAACTTTGGTAGAATTTTTTTACAATAATAGCTATCATACTAGCATCAAGGCAGCACTATTTGAGGCATTATATGGGCAAAAATGTAGATCACCAATTTGTTGGGTGGAAGTTGGTGATAGTCAGCTAACTGGCACCGAATTGGTGCATGAGACCACCGAGAAGATCATGCAGATACGGAACCGTATGGCTGTAGCACAAGACCGACATGACAAGTGACGGAAACCTTTGGAGTTTCAGGTTGGTGACAAAGTTTTACTGAAAGTCTCACCATGGAAAGGTGTGATTCGATTCAGCAAAAGGGGTAAGCTTAATCCGAGATACGTTGGGCCATTTGAGATTCTAGAAAGAGTAGGTCCAGTGGCGTATCGATTAGAATTGTCTGATTCATTGAGTGGAGTTCACAATGTATTCATGTCTCTAATCTGAAAAAGTGTTTATCTGACGAGATGTTGGTAGTACCGCTCAAGGAAGTGCAAGTAGATGAATAATTGCGATTCATTGTAGAACCAGTAGAGGTGATGGACCGTGAGGTCAAGACCCTTAAGCAAAACAAGATACCCATAGTCAAAGTTAGTTGGAACTCAAGACGTGGACCGGAACTCATGTGGGAACGTGTGAATCAGATGAAGTTTAAGTATCCTCATCTCTTCGAAATGACGACGACATCCGGAGAAGGTAATGATTAAATTTCGGGACGAAATTTCTTTCAACATGGGGATGATGTGACAACTCACCATTTTTTTTGTGCCAATGCAGTAGACCAGTGATGTAACACAACCATGTAACGCAATTTTGGAGACAAAAATTCTTTCAACATGGGGATAATGTGACATCCGGTAATTTTCCGTTACCAAACTCCGTTAGTTCCGTTAGGTCTTGCATACACGTGTCGTGAGCACACACTAGTTGTCGTTGAACGTTGGTGACTTAATAATAATTAGCTTTGGATAACAAGTATTAACTTAATTAGTAAGGTTGATTATTAACACGTGATTATATAATCCATGAATTGTAAGTATTATTTGAGAATTCGCTTTACAACGTTGATGGCATGTGATATGTGATTTATGTGAAGTGTTTTCTAGTTAGAATGTATGATTGTTATTATATGATAATGATTCATTATTTATCTTGTTAAAATTATTTAAAATTGTTAAAAAGATTAAGTTTTTATAAAATATAATCAAGGAGGGTTATTGTGTAATTACCACAAACTTAAAATTAAAACCCTAATCCCCTCCCCACCCTCCCCCCCCCCTTGCGCGGCCAAGAACTCCAACACAGACATTACGATTTTGTGAAGAACACCAAGCAACCATCGATTTTGATTGAGATTCAAGTGTTACAAGTTGTTTACAAGTGCTAATCATCATTTAAACACACCTAAAGGTAAGTATTTATCAAGTTTTAATGGTTTTTAATACTTGATGAACCCTAGTTCGAAATTGATGAGGAAAAAGTCGATATTGATGATTGTTTTATGATGGTATGTTGTTAGTTATGTTGTATGAATGTTGGGTTATGATGATTATGCAAGAATTCCATGGATTGATCATATAGTTCATACATTGCCTAAAGTAGAAACTTTTCTTTATGGGAATTCATGTTTTGATGATTATTGTATGTTAGATGAGTTGTTATGATTTCTATGAACTAGATAAGGGATGTTATTGATGAATTTTGGAATGAAATTGATGAATACATAGATATTGGATGTCACTTTCCCAAAGGGGAAACTTTATTTATATGAAACATGTGATCTTGTAGTTTGATCATGATTAGGATGTTAGGAGCATGCTAGAGTGATCATGGATGATGTCTAATGTGTTAAACTATGATAATTGGGTCATATGGTTAGTTAATGAATTTATGGAAAAATATAGGTGTTCTTGAAAAATGTGCAAGTATGGTAGAATGTACAAGCTTATAAGTTGTGATGCACTATAGTAATTGAATATTATTAAGTTGGTGGCTTGTATGAATTGCATTTGAGTATGTGATAATGATCATCATACACGCGTGCGAATCTGAGGCCCCTACTTAGTAGGATTGACAGGTTTTAGGATGTGAAGTCGTAACTGGCTTCACATGGCATGTAGTGCATGATTAGACTCCATGTATGATTTATTACTTGTAATTGTAATTGTACTGAGCATGATTGATTCGTTGAGATTCGTATGTGTTGTATGATAAACTATGTTAGTATGATGATCGTGATAGAACTTATGATTATGGTGTACGTGAATAACTTGCATAATGACCATGAGTATGAGATGCTATATTTGATCAAACAAGATTTCAATTAACATGTCACCAACGGGTCAACTAGGTCAAATGAGTCTTGTTTTCCAAAACCTTGGGTCAATGTGTTTATTGAGCACTTAGGGTTGTTAAGCTTTCTGTGTACACATACTTATGTACTTGCGTGTTCTAGGTAACCTTTGAAGGGTTGTCTTTCCACTCATCGTTAGCTTTTGTTATCATTCGTTTGCGCACCAGGTGAGTTCAATGCCCCACTTTTATTTACTCTCTTTTTGGGGGAGAAAGCATACTCTATTTTAAAACGCTTTACAATTATAACATGTGTTTAGTAAGACATAGTGTGATATACCATTGAAAGCCCTTACATATTCGGATCGTTAATTAAGGAATCTAGCGGGAAATCTTGGGTAGTACTACTGGGTCTGACAAGCCCCACCCGTACGACTAGAGGTCAAGTGGGTGCAATATTGTCCTAAACGACTAACAGCATCACGACTTGGTATGTCGTGGCGGGAGGCAAACAGACAAACATAGTCAGCTTCGATCGCGAAATCACTATTGTTCATTACTAATGAAATTAGACTAGCTATCTATTTCAATGCACTTGTTTATATTTTACTAACGCAACTGTTTATGTTGATTACAAACTCTTGAACTCACCAACCGTCGTGTTGACACTTTAGTATGCTCTTCTCAGGTCGTTACTAGCAGCTGCCGTAGGAGCACGCACGAGTCATGCATACTTTGAACAAACATTCATCTGTTTTTGTATTATTGCATACTTTCATACTTTGGTTTGAGCGCGTATTTTGCGCAGTTTACTTTTGGTACTTTATGTTTGAAATGTTTACAAAACGCTTTCACAAATGTCTTAAAGTTTCAAACTCTGATTTGTTTTAAAAGTTTCATATAGTGTCGTTCTGAGTAACTAATGACTAGGATCCTGGTTTGTTCACTCGCCTCGCGTTAAAACCCCGCACGTGGATTTTGAGGGTGTGACATGTGAACCCAGGGTTATTACATTGTCTTAATTGGAGTTTATTAATAGCTTAACCTTATTCGACATTAGCTAGTCTTTAGTATCTAATTTAATAGCATGTCATTTGGTTGATAACTACACTTCAAGAGGATAAAAAAGTGAATTATGTCTATGTAAATATTATCATGGTAGACCCTAGGTTCACAATCCATTGATCTACTGAATTGATCTATTTTCTACATATTAATCAAACCATTTTCAAATTCTCGTTGTTTAAGTTTTTTCAATTCATTTTAATCAAATTAACTTTTCGGCAATAGAGAAATCAATTTAGTTTAACGGATCAATCATGTTTAACACCGATCACTAATCACACATGGTTTGATAGCTCTACTTACCTAGCTATCTAAGGTGAATAGGATACACAAATTCTCATCTTATTTGATCGGGTCTTCGACAAATTACAAAGAAGAATAGTATTTGGAACTAAACAGTTAGTCTCTTGTGTGTATCAACGACTGATTTTGCTAGTCATGAGTTAGTCATAAACATATAGTCCTAGATACTCACATTAATAACTAAATTTCAATCTCGATTGTACGACACCAACATGGAATAAAATTCAATCTCCCATACACATAAATACAATCCTTATTAAAAGGATGAAATCTTGGACTATTAAAGGGCTTTCTTATGCGTGTAGACTTCAGCTCATCAAATCGAATTTGTTTAGTATTCAAGGCAACTATCTACTAGAGTAGCAAGTTCATTTTGCAGAAGGAAGTGTGCAAGGTTATTGTGCACATCCTCAAATCTTTCCTTTGCCATGGTATAGTTGAGATCTCTAAGGCTATCAAGGTGTATTGGAACGTGGTCTACCTCCCAAGAAAGGATAGAGGGTTCGGCCTCAAGCTCAAGAAAGTTAATGATTGAAGGCAGCTATTATAGTACTAAGCCATTTCAGTGTTAAATATATTTCGTCTACTAAAATCAGTCTTTGATACTACGCTTTTATAGACTGAAAATTAGTACATAAACCTTGTATATTTTGTCTTAGATACATTTAATGAGATTTGGATTTCATGACAATTCAGTTTTCCATAAGATGTTGTAGAGACCGAGTATTAGTCTCTAATAACATACCTTGTCTATCTTAGATGTTATGTTATATAGTCTTCAATATATTTTAGCAACTGAAAATCTATATTTTTTAAGCATTTTCTCACTCTTGAGTATGTTGGATCTAGTTGAATACATTTTTAATAGGATCTTAATTATAATCTTAGATCAGATATATTATCTTGAGTTAGCTCTGCATTGGCTTGACTCTATATCTCTTTTGTTCTAGTATGTATTAAATGTTATGCTACCCAGGATTCAAGCTAGTCAAATTTGCATGAAGGTATAGGTTATATGTACGTGCTATGGAAACAACCTATTATAGGAATACCGGATAATGATGATACATCAGGTATTCTCCCCCCTCCCCCTTAAAAAAAGAAATAAATAAAAACTACACACATTCAAGAGTCTAGTGCATCATCTTTGTCTTTTTAATTGATATCCTGTAGTTAATTCCGCTAAGGTTAGAAAACTCACTCATGCAGGAGGCAAGAAAATACTTTGAAAACCTGGACAGGAGAGTGAACCGGTCCGAAGGGTTGAACCAAATTTAAGAAATGAATGACATCATAAATATTATAAAAATTAAAACATAATACATATATTAATTACATTATAATATATAAATACTTTGTATTTTGGTGTGAATTTGTATTTATAACATGATATCAAGACTCAAATAAACAAAATATGAATTCTCAATTATTAAATGCATACGAAAATTTTGATTTTGGAATAAACAATAAATAAATTTGAAAATCCTATCAACCCGGTAGAAATATGTAATCATTAAATACATGTTTTCGGTCCGACCGACTGAGCCGGTCCGGTCCAGGTGGGTTTTAAAACACTGAGCCCAGAGATGTGTAAGCGATAAAATATTTTTCTTCTTCTTGGTAATATTTGTCTTATAGTGACACGCAAATTTACGGTACAGTATACTGATAGACTAATTAAGTAATGGTATCCCCGTTGATGTTTTTAAAAAGAAAATAATCCGTAGATAAAAGTTCTTAAAGATTTTTTAAAATGATTCCAAACACTAATAATAAGTAATGGTATCCCCGTTGACGATGAAAAAAAGGAAGAGAAAAAAGAGATTTGGGACAATTTTCTTAATAATCCTTCATCAAATGAAATTACAAGAATTTAAACGTAAAAATGCAGTAACTACCAACTACTCCACTAACTTACTCTTTGGAACCACTAACATCACTAGTCCACTAATGCATGACCAAGTAAATAAACATGTGACAAAGAAAACTAAAAAGACCGTTTCCAATCCTCAACGTGCTGCTTACTCTTCCAATCGACTGGGCTTCCTGATTGCCCTCTTGGGCCTCTCCATGTGAACTGGGCCTAGCACTTCTTTTGGATCCATGACAGTTGGGCCTGCGATGGGCTGCTCTGTCTCAATCGTATCATTACCCCCTTTCTGGAAACCAACATTGTCGTCAATGTTGAAATAAGGAAATTTAAGTTTCATCTCTTCTACAGATTCCCATATAGCTTCTTCCAAACCTTTATTCTCCCATTTGACTAAAATTTCTTTTGTCTCCATCCAATATATCCGCCGGCAAATAGGCCATGTTATCACAGTTTTCAGCACCCGTGATTGCTTCCTTATTGTTGTTGCCTATGTTAAAGCTCTTCTTAAGCAGGGAAACATGGAATACAGGATGAACACGAGATCTAGACGGCAACTGGAGTTTATAAGCAACACTACCAATCCTGTCAATAATCTGGTAAGGTCTAAAGAAACGTTTGGATAACTTATGGTGGGTTCGATCATTGACCGAATGTTAGCAGTGAGGTTGTAGTTTAAGATAAACCCAATCACCCACTTCAAACTCTTTATCCCACTTCAAACTCTAAAATTTCCATTTGAGCTTTGAAAGTTTGAAATGCTTTGTTTGCTTCATCTGTCCAAACAAGAGTCTTGTTTTTGAGAAGATCGGTTAAGGGTGAAGCGACTTTTGCGTACGCTGGAAGAAAGCGAAGAAAGCGACTTTTGGATATGTTAGGGTCTGCATGGGTTGGGGATGTGGTATCGGGTAATGTTTGTGGTGATGAGTGAATGGCCATGGTATGGAGGGAGGCAATAGAATCA